>CM060317.1:4151251-4173751 GCA_030674155.1 Stramonita haemastoma
AGAGAGAGGAGAGAGAGAGAGAGAGAGGAGGAGAGAGAGAGAGAGAGAGAGAGACAGAGACAGAGACAGAGACAGAGACAGAGACACACACAGAGAGAGGAGAGAGAGAGAGAGAGAGGAGAGAGAGAGGAGAGAGAGAGAGAGAGAGAGGAGAGAGAGAGAGAGAGAGTATGTATGTGTGTGTGTGCGTGCGTGCGTGCGTGTGTGTGTTATTTGTTTATTTTTATTTTATTTATTTTATTTATTTTATTTATTTATTCTTTTATATCGAGGATAACAGAATAAGCAATCATGTGCTTTTTTTCATCCGGTATCCGTGTGTATGCAGTTTTTGTAAATATTGTCATCTGTTCCCACTGGCACACGATGGCCTACTCTTACGAAAAGCGCGCGCGCGCGCGCGCGCGTGTGTGTGTGTGTGTGTGTGTGTGTGTGTGTGTGTGTGTGTGTGTGTGTGTGTGTGTGTGTGTGTGTGTCAAAGTCAAAGTCAAAGTCAAAGTCAAAGTCAAAGTCAAAGTCAAATTTTTTATTTACAGATGGTACATTGAGTAAGCAAAACAATTGCTTTTTTTCATCAAGCCATCTACAAAGAAAACTATGTAAGAAAATGAAAAAGAAAAATATCAACAATAATGACAATGTGTGTGTGTGTGTGTGTGTGTGTGTGTGTGTGTGTGTGTGTGTGTGTGTGTGTGTGTGTGTGTGTGTGTGTGTGTGTGTGTGTGTGTGTGTGTGTGTGTGTGTGTGTGTGAAATTGATCACTGTTTGGCGGAAATAACCAAGATTTGCCTGAAATGATCAATGTCTATTGTTAATTTTCACTTAAAATAATCAGCGTTCATCGGAAAATCAACAAAATAATTAGAATAATAATAAAATAATTAGTGTTCGACAAGAACACATGAGAAGATTTACAAAACTGCATACACATGGGGACTGGATGTAAAAATGCACACGAGTGCTTATTCCATTATCCTCGATATAAAAAAATAATGTCGTTTAAAATCTCATATCCATCCCCTTGCTTCGCAACCACATGGCAGTAAGCCCACTGGAACAACTAGTTTGCCAAACAGATCTAAGGTAACATGGAAAGGTCAGTCCTTTGTGTCAAATAGATATAGGGTAACATTGAAAGGTCAGTCCTTTGTGTCAAATAGATATAAGGTAACATGGAAAGGTAAGTCTTTGTGTCAAATTGATATACGGTAACATGGAAAGGTCAGTCCTTTGTGTCAAGTAGATCTAAGGTAACACGGAAAGGCCAGTCCTTTGTGTCAAATAGATATAAGGTAACATGGAAAGGTAAGTCTTTGTGTCAAATAGATCTAAGGCAACATGGAAAGGTAAGTCCTTTGTGTCAAATAGATAGGCTATACGGTAACATGGAAAGGTTGGTCCTTTGTGTCAAATAGATATACGGTAACATGGAAAGGTCAGTCCTCTGTGTCAAATAGATATAGGGTAACACGGAAAGGTCGGTCCTTTGTTCTGGCTTTTTGTGTCAGTCTAAACATGGCTATTGACGCTTTGTCAAATGCATTTTTCTTTCGCTTAGCAGACGAGCCAATGCGACTAAACTCTGCTCCTATATATTCAAATCCACGTGGAAGTCGGATGTGCTGAGTCTTTTATCTATTTATTAATGTTATTTTTATTTTATTCTTTTATATCAAGGATAATGGGATAAACACTATTGTACTTTTTTTTAACATCCAGTCCCTGTGTGTATGCAGTTGTGTAAATGTCATCTGTTCCCACCTGCACACGATGGCCTACTCTTACGAAAAGCGGAACAGGATTTAACGTGTGCGCAAGATGTTGTGCGTGCGTTCGCACACGGTGCCTCAGTGTATAGTCTCATCCGAAGGACTTTGGGGGGGAGAGTGGAGTCAGCACTGATGTATCCTCCAGGAGAAAAATCTCTTCGAACCTGTCATGCGCTTAAAGGCAGCGTAACGCATTTTCGCTCATATGACCGACTACAATAGTTAACTGTCTGAGCTTTCGACGACAACGAATATATTGAAATCTATATTATTCATGAAATACTACAGGGGGAAAAGGCAGGTTACCACAACTTCTCCATCCTTTTGAAAATGATTCTTCACCTATAAAAGTCACAAAAAATTATTCTCTAATGACAACATTTCAGGCATTTTTGACGAATGACCATGTCTTACAGCCAGACAGGTTTTTTGTTTTTAAAAAAAGAAATGAAAATTAAGAATTCGTTTATAATTTACATATAGATGGTAGTCCTCCCAGCAGTCGAGCAGAAATACTGAAAACAAACCAGTAGACATTCACTAGGATAGGAGGGCTGAAAAAGAAAAAAAAAGAAGGAAAGACAGAAAAAAGAACAAAAACACAGCAACAAAAAAACTATAAAAAAAAGGACCACCACCCCCTCCAGAAAAAAGAAGAAGAAAAAAGCTAGAAAAAAAAATCAGGAAAGTTTTGCTGTAACTGACGTCATATGACTCAACTCAAAACTAGATGAATCTTCACCACCAATAAAATGCTACACACTTTTTGTTTTGACCCTGCCAAGACATTTCTCTGTCTGTGTTTTCCCTGTAGTGTGTCTGACACTGTCCGCCTCCCCCAGTCTGATCAAACAGCTCTGACATGCCTGTGCTGACACACGAGGAAGTGGGCGATAGTGGCTGTTGCCCGGGACTCTTAACCCTGCACTATAAAAGCCAGCAACAGCCATACAACACACCGAAGTCAACGAGAAATTGGCAGACGACACCAAGTGTACCTACAGGTGAGAAGTGTGTGTGTGTGTGTGTGTGTGTGTGTGTGTGTGTGTGTGTGTGTGTGTGTGTGTGTGTGTGTGTGTGTAAGTGTGTGAAAACACCTAGTCAAACATAATGGTCCCTTGATCATCTCATGTCTGGAGTTCTGTACCAGTCATAACCATCTGCATAATGACTCTTTTTCACCAAACTTTTTTGTTACCTAAAGGAATCAGTTTTAAAAGTCAAAATTATTCCTCAACTTGACAGTTTAAATTTTTTTTTAAAGCTATATCAAGTGTGGAGAAAAACAACAACAACAAAAACCCCAAAACAAAGGAAACAGATCAGGTTTTAAAATGTAACTTTCATAATGAAAACAATATTTTTGATCATGGAACAGCATTTCTTATGAGAAAAAAAGGAATAACTTTACAAATGGGTGTCCAAAAGAATGGTGTACACAAGACAGATGAAACTTATGTGATTTTTTAAAAACAAAAAAATGTTGATGTCTATTTCACAAAAAAGAGAGAAAAAATCTTTCATTACAAGAAAACGAACTTTCTCCAAATTTGAGGTTTGGTTGTTGTTGTTTTTTTTAATCTAAAGGCATTAAATCTGCATGAAAAAGTGTGGATGCATTTTGATAGATTTGCCTACAATCAATATTGCACCAAAAGCAGCTCAAAACCCAATTTCATTGACAGAACTTCTGGTTTTATTTCATGTGGTTTATAGCCCCACCAACCATCAAGGCTACATCAGGGCTCTCACCTTAGATCAACTTCAGCATCTCCAATAACATTCACCTCCAGTTTAAAATCAACACCATCTCAGCCCTTCAACTATCTGATATTGTCAATCCGAAAATAATGACAACCTCTATTATTTCACTTCTTAAGGCCACTAAAACTAGGCAGAATTGTGGAGGCGAGCAACACTGCTTGGTTCATCATTCCCAGGTTACAAAAAAATGCGTCAAAAGGACAGTTTTCTTGCTTTTTTCCCCTTTTTGGGGAAGGGGGGGGGGAGGGAGGGGGGTTGCTCAATATTTTTTCATGATGAAAACCGTTTTGGAAAGAAAAGTGTAGTTGCTGGTATCTGTCATTGCTTGCCTTTTGTTTTGTTTGTTTACTCCGTGATGTACAAAAAACAACCACCCAACAACCAGAGAACAAATGCCAAATGGGCAAATAACATTGCAAGAACCGACATCTTGTGCATATCCCAGTGTTTGTGATACCACTACCTGGTCCCAAGAGCAAAGTCATACAGTCAAAATGTCAACACTATAAAAGGAAAATATTTCCAAAATTTACTCTAAGAAAAAGGCAAGGGACTGGGCTGGAGAGGCAGAAATTAAGCAAGAGAGAGGATAAAAAAAAACGTAAGGGAAAAGACAGACATAGAGAGTGATAGAAAAGGGGGAGTTTCAAGCACATCATTTCCAGAATAAAAACCCTCTTTGCTCTGGAATGCTTTGTAAAAAAAATATATCGACTATTTTCATTTGTTCTTGTATATATTATTTTCTTGCCTCCCCCCCCCCCCTTTTTTTTTTGGGGGGGGGGAGAGGGAGGGGGTCAAGTTAAAGTCTGTCCCAAGCCTTAAGGCTCATCAGGCCGGTGCTTATCCCGGTTTCTGTGGCGTTAAGCGACTGAGAGTCATAGACTCCCCCCTGGATAGGACGCCAGTCTATCGCAGGGTTAACCCCCAACACAAGGTTGGTACCCCTTTTACACTTAGGTGGGGTGAGAAAATAGCCGTAAAGTGCCTTTTCCAAGGGCACAACGCCATAGCCGAAAGCTGGGATCGAACCGCAACCTTTAGATTACGAGTCCAACGCCCTAACCACTAGACTACAGCGGCGGCTGAGGGAGGGGGTGCTCCACATTTTTTCATGAAGAAATCCGTTTTGAAAAAAACAGGTGTAGTTGCTGGTATCTATCATTGCTTGCCTTTTGTTTTGTTTGTTTTCTCAGTAAAACTTGTGGTGATTGTATTTATGTCCCAGCAGAGATTTTAGATTTTAGATTTTAGAGACTGTCTCAGTAAATCAGTGTTTTCTGCATACTATTGGCTGCAAATGAACCCTGTTTCTGTCTCCTCAATGATTGGCTGTGAGAGAGAGCCCTTTGACTTTTCTCTCAGGTCTCTGACCAGCTTTAACCGATCATGTGTTTGAGACGAGGTGATCTATGATTGGCTGAAAAAGAATTCCTGCTTCTAATAATATGTAGGATTGCTTAAGCCCTTATAAATGTCATTCTGCAGGCGATGGGGTGAAAGAAAGTGATTGGAAAGTGATTCCGGGTGGACAGTGGTTGGCTCAGTGGTAGCAAAGAGATGAGCTGTTGACCTGGGCCATGTGGGAGTGTCTGAAAGAGGCTCCTGCTTCATGTCTTTTTTCCCCAGTTCCTCGGCTAGAGTTCTGATGTTCTCCAATTCTGAGATTTTGCGTATGTGGCCGTTTTAGCCCACCATAAAGGTAGCTGCATTCCAACTTCAGGAATAAATGCTAGGTATGTTTCTGTTTTCGTAACTCACCAAATGCTGATATGAATTACAGGATCTTTAACGTGCATATGTGGCCTTCTGCATGTATATATACACGACAGCAATTAAAGAACTAACAGGTCTGCACTTAAAGTTGACCTGGGAGATTGTAAAAATTACCACCCTTACTTCACCAGACGCTGCTGAGATTCGAACCCACGACTTCATGGACCCATAGGATTGAAGTTGGTGTTAATCACTTAGCTTTGTCTGCTGTCTGGCTGGCTACAAAGGACAGTGCTTTGTATTCTGTCTATAGCTGGCTGAAAGAAAGCACATGCCCGAAACTTTTGTTGTGCTTATTATGATTTCAACAACAACAATATCCTTTGTCTAGGTCTTCACTAGATCTGTCTTTTTTTCTGTATGGTGGTGGGTGTGTTGTTCTTTCTACTTATCTACCTGCCTGTCTTTGTGTCCATATGCCCCCTCTCTGGCTGACCAGCTGGCCTGCAGGCTGGCTGCTTGTCTGTCTCCCTCTCTCTCATTCTGCCTGTCTTCCATTCAATAACCATACCTGCCCCATCACGTGTACCTGCCCAGTCTGTCTGTCTGTCTGTCTGTTGGTGTGTCCATCCCTGTATGTGATGACCTTTGCTGTGTCAGCAGGTGTATCTGCCCAGTCTCAGTTGTCGGCATGGTGACGCGGTGTGTCAGTCAGGTGGCAGTGGTGTTGGCAGTGCTGGCAGTGACAGCATGGGCAGGTGTCACCTACCGCCGGCCCCGCCCCTTCCACTTCTACACCTACAGACGGGCCTTCCACAAACCAGGTACAGTGCTCACTACCTGTCTTCCACAAACCAGGTACAGTGCTCACCATCTGTCTTCCACAAACCAGGTACAGTGCTCACCATCTGTCTTCCACAAAGCAGGTACAGTGCTAGCTACCTGTCTTCCACAAACCAGGTACAGTGCTCACTACCTACAAACCAGGTACAGTGCTCACTTAATGCCTTCCACAAACCAGGTACAGTGCTCACTACCTGTATTTCACAAACCAGGCACAGTGCTCACCCATACAAACCAGGTACAGTGCTCACACCTGCCTTCCACAAACCAGGTACAGTGCTCACACCTGCCTTCCACAAACCAGGTACAGTGCTCACACCTGCCTTCTACAGTGTCCGCAAGATGGGCAACATACCATCTCACATAGGACCTTGGTTCAAAGTCTCATCCGAAGGGCTTTGGGAGGAATGAAGTAAGTACCAGTGTTAATTTCAGCAAAATGATGACCCAAACAAACACTTCATGGCGACTCGAACCCTAGCCCTAAGTTGCCGTTTGGGGACCAGTTAGGCAGTTTAGACCGCTGGGCTGTCCCACCCTCTTGTAGACAGGTGTAACACAGGCAGGCGTAATGTCAACAGGTATAGCCTACCAACGACAGGTTTAACCTAAACGGGTTATAGAGACCTCCTGTCAAGTCCATGCACTTTTGCGCGTGTGTTTTGTCTCCGTATGCGCAAGCAAGTGCAGCTCGTACGCGTATTTGCACTGTGTGTGTGTGTGTGTGTGTGTGTGTGTGTGTGTGTGTGTGTGTGTGTGTGTGTGAAAGTCAGAGTCAAAGTCAAAGTAAATTTTTTTTAAATTTCCAGATGGTACATTGAATAAACAATGCATTTGTTTTTTTTCATCAAGCCACCTGTGTGTGGTGTGTGTGTGTGTGTGTGTGTGTGTGTGTGTGTGTGTGTGTGTGTGTGTGTGTGTGTGTGTATGTGTGTGTGTGTGTGTGTGTGTGTGTGTGTGTGTGTGTGTGTGTGTGTGTGTTTGTACTGTGTGTATGTTGTGTGTATATGTGTGTGTGTGCGCGCCCGCGCGCGTGCGTGCGTGCGCGCGCATGCATGTGAGTATTTGAGAAGGGAGATTAGGAAGGGAACAAACGTGTGTCACACTTTAACGTTCTGTGTAGCATTTGATAAGCAATACCTTCATCTTCTTGGCTTCATACGGTGTTAAGCCCCTGGATTAAGTCATGGGCCTTCAGATCAGAACACCCAGGAAAAGCAAGGTGGAGTTGCCTGTTGTGCAGCCTCTCACAAGTACCCGCTGAAGGACGCTCTGGGGGTGTGCTACAAGGAGGTGAGCAAGGCGGGCACCTTCATCAGGCAGTGTCCACTGGGCCTCCGCTTCAACCCCTACTCCTGCCGCTGTGACATGCTCTTCCACGGTAACGCCCCTTGGCTGGCTGTCTGTCTGTCTGTCTGTCTGTCTGTCAGAACAGCCTGCTCTCTGTCTGTCTGTCTGACTGTACAGCCCGTCCTCTGTCTGTCTGTCTGTCTGTCTGTCTGTTTGTCCGTCTGTCTGTTTATCTATCTATCTATCTATCTATCTATCTATCTATCTATCTATCTATCTATCTATCTATCTATCTATCTATCTATCTATCTATCTATCTATCTATCTATCTATCTATCTATCTATCTATGACCCAAACCCTGTCCTCTGTACAGACCTCAACACCTGACCCAAACCCTGTCCTCTGTACCTCAAAACCTGACCCAAACTATGTCCTCTTTACCTCAAAACCTGACCCAAACCCTGTCCTCTGTGCAGACCTCAACACCTGACCCAAACCCTGTCCTCTGTGCAGACCTCAACACCTGACCCAAACCCTGTCCTCTGTACAGACCTCAACACCTGACCCAAACCCTGTCCTCTGTACAGACCTCAATACCTGACCCAAACCCTGTCCTCTGTACAGACCTCAATACCTGACCCAAACCCTGTCCTCTGTACATACCTCAATACCTGACCCAAACCCTGTCCTCTGTACAAACCAGGTACAGTGCTGTACCTCAACACCTGACCCAAACCCTGTCCTCTGTACAGACCTCAACACCTGACCCAAACCCTGTCCTCTGTACAGACCTCAACACCTGACCCAAACCCTGTTCTCTGTACAGACCTCAACACCTGACCCAAACCCTGTCCTCTTTACTTCAATGCCTGACCCAAACCCTGTCCTCTGTACAGACCCCCGACAGAACTCGGGCTACGACTGCTTCAAGGGCCTGGTCACTGTCTCCGCCACTGCTGCAGCAGCCACTGCACGCGCCAACGCCGTGGCGGCCGTCCACGCACGCGCCATCGCGCGGGCAGAAGCCCGAGCCAACGCGGCGGTGAAGGCTCTGGCGCAGGCGCAGGCCCAGGCCAGCTCTCAGGCGCGTGCCACAGCCGTGGCCCTGGCCCAGGTTCGTGCCCAGGCCGCAGCGGCGCAGAAGAAGGCGCAGGAAGCCATGGCCCAGGTGAGGGTGCAGGCGCGCTCCCACCAGCAGACCACGGCCAGCCTGAGCACCATGCTGCAGCGATCCGCGGACGCGTCTGCCGCCGCCTCGGCCTCTGCCAGTGCGGAGAGAGCGCTGCTGCAAGAGGCGGGCCTGTCCGGGAAAGGCTGGTATGATATTGACGACGTTCTCGATGACGTCTTTGACGGTCTCTTCGAGGACCTTTTCGACATTGACGATGACAAAGACGACAAAGATGACAAAGCTGATGATAAAGACGACGACGGTGGTTTTGATTTTGATGACTTCTTTGATGATTTGTTTGAGGATCTCTTTGACTTTGACCGTGACGACGACAAAGAGAAAGATGATAACGGTCTTGATTTCAATGATGATTTCTATGACGATCTCCTGGAAGATATTCTGGATAACGACGGTTATGACGACGTGTTTGAAAACGACAGGTACGACGATTTCTTCAAGGGTGAGAGCGACGACAAGGAAGGTGGCAGCAGTTTCAAGGGGTTGTTCAAGTTGGGAGAGAACGGCGACCTGGACGATCTGCTTGGGAATGGAAAGGACGACAGCAATGGCGGCGAGAACGATTTCCTGTCGGACCGGTTTGACTTCAAGGACAATGGCAAGGACGACATAGCAGACGACGTGGCTCGTCTCCTGGGCCAATCTGGATCTTTCCGCTTCGACGATGGCCTTGAAAACGACAACGACGATCGCAAAGGTCTTGGCCTTAGCAATGGCCGGGATGACAATGGCCGTGATGATCATGGTCTTTTCAATGGCGGCAATCACGGCGTGTCTGGCCTGTTCAGTTTCGGGAAAAACGATCTGTTCGATGACAGGAAGAAGGACTTCGATGACGCTCTGGGACTGGGGAGAGATTTTGACATAGACATGTTCAGCATCGGGGGAGCTGATGACCATAATGAGCGCTTCAAGTAGAAGCCTTTACTGGCCAATGTCCGGAATTCCGCTCTCCGCTTCAGTGTTGATTTACGTTATGCTGACCATTTTCAGCTGTCTCAGGCCACGCAAGCTTGGAATGAAGATCACAGAAAGAAGGTGTTTTCTTTATTTATCGAGTTCCTTTATCTTCTCCAAAATGTTTTGGATGTTCAAGTGTTTTTTTCAGCAACTTGTGGTGATTTTTTTGTTTCAATCCTGTAACAGAATATGATTTTCATTTTCAGGTGAAGTTTTATTGATTATTCGTGTTGCATCATGAACATTGTCGCTGCTGCTGCGTATATTTTTTTCATCGTTGATACTGCTTTTACTAGTTTATGCTGATTGAAATTGTACATTAAGAAAGGAAGAAAGATCGGAATCTTGATTCCTATTGCGTTTTATCAGAAATTCGCACAGTTTCAAAAGCGTGCTCTCAAAATCTTATGCATGGTAGCCAGACTTAGTTATGCTGCTATAATTAACTCAGATATCAACTGAAAACTCAGTCAGTGCTTGTGTCAGTCAGTGCTTGTGTGCTGTGCAAATTTGCTTTGTTACTTTATGAAAACTCCTCTGAGTGCTTCTGTGCTGTTTGAATTAATTTTTCATCTACAAGAATATCAGAAAATGCTTGTATTGCTGTTAAATTTAAGTTCGTTATCAATTATAAACTTAGTCAGGCCTGTATGCTGTAGTCGTTAACTATGTTAGTAATTGTAAACCAGGTCAGTGCCTCTATGTTGTTAAAAGTAACTTCCTATCGACTGAAAATTGAGATCAATGCCTGTATGCTGTAAAGATTAATGATGTTATTAACTGAACGCAGTCAATGCCTGGATGCTATTAAGATTAACGTATTTATCAACTGAAAGCTGAGATCAATGCTTGTATACTGTTAAGATTAACGGTGTTATTAACTAAAAGCAGTCAATGCATGTGTGTATGCTGTTAAGATTAACGTTTTTATCAACTGAAAACTGAAATCGGTACCCCTATGCTGTTAAAATTAACTGAAATCAGGACCTGTATGCTGTTATGATTAACTGAAATCAGCGCCTGTATGCTGTTTAGGCTAACTGAAATCATTGCCCGTATGCTGTCAATATTAACTGAAATCAGTGCCTGTGTGCTGTTAAAATTGACTGAAATCAGCACCTGTATGCTGTTACGATTAACTGAAATCAGCACCTGTATGTCTGCAAAGATTAATAGGAAATCTCGATCAGTGCTTGACTGACTGCTCTGCTTTTTATATTTATTTTATTTTATTTTATTTTATTTTTTATTTCTTCATGTTTTGAATGACTGCTCTGCTATTTGTCCATGCCTTTGCTGTTTATGGTTAAGGATGCAATGAACAGTTGGCACACTTTACCCCTCATGCCCCCCCCCCCCTTGCTTTGCTGTTTAAGGGGAGGATGCAATGAACAGTTGGCACACTTTACCCCTCATGCCCCCCCTCCACCCCCCCCCCCCCTCCCCCTGCACTGACTGCAGCAGCAAGGCAAAAGGCAGTAATCGCTGAAGCGTGGCGGGCCTCCTGTCTGCTGGCCCCATCTTGGCTGTGCTGCATGCTGCGCTGAGGGATGCCTGGTTCCAACCTCCCCCCCCCCCCGCTCATCTCCAGGACACTGAACTCTCTCTCTCTGCTTGGCTGAGTGGGTAGAAGGGCACTCAGCGCCTGTGCAGTTAAGTGTTCCGCTGTAGAAGAAAGTTGGAGAAGGGTTAGTGGCTCATTTACAGACTGAAGGAAGCATTCCTTTGGTGTCCACATCCAGAGTGTGACCAGCGAGCTGGTGGCATTTTATGATAATGATGAAAATATATGGGATTTATGGAGCGCTGAATATTGTAGAGTACACAAATCAAAGCGCTTGCATTCAAGTTAGTCACGCGCATGCAACCGTTTACACATCAAATTAATAATGTCTCTAGTTCTTCTTCAGATTCTTTGCATTCCAGGCGTTGATCCCCCTACACATACATCAAGAAGGTAGCTTATATGTGGATCAGCCCTATACCTTGATATTCAAAACAATTTACTGCTTTTCCTTTTTTTGTGCTTATTATTCAGTTTATTTGGTTTGTGCTTTTTGGTTTGTCTGGATAAGTCTTTAATTTTGGTTTTTAGTACTTATGCACGTTATCAGTGATGACGGTGCTTTAGAACAGGGTTCAGCGGGAACACAGGCGATCAGCATCACAGCATCACAGCCATCATGCTCTGTGTGTCAGCGTTGGGACTGAATGAACAAAAACATTAACTGTTGATTTCCAGGATCAGGGACTTTTTATCGACATGATAAATCAACTGAATTCTCTTTGCAGGAATTCTGAGGAAGGTCATATGACAATCAATGCTGTGTTTCAGTTTCAGTGATGATTGACTTGTTTCTCAAAATACCGTAGGTTCAACAGAACGGGGAACATGTTTTTCTTGGTGTCGGCATGGCTGTGATGTTCGTCATTGAATATATCTATGTCCAGCACCAATAACAGAGTTGAACAATTATCTTTGATCAGCAAGCAATCCTGCTTGCAGTGGCTTGCTGTCATGAGCGTTACATAGACTATATAGCACTGACAGCAGGGTAGAGAGACAAGGGGACATAACTTGGGCATTAGTGTTGATTAGCTCTGGATAGAACACGAGATATTATTGACAGGCAGCCTAGTTCCTGAAATTGTTTGGTGGCAAGAACATTAAACTAAAAAAACAAACAAACATGCCTCCCTCTTCTTTTTGGTTAGCCTGCGTGTGCGTGTGTACAACTGTGAGAAAAGAGAGCGAGAGCGAGAGCGAGCGAGCGAGCGAGCGAGCGAGAGAGAGAGAGAGAGAGAGAGAGAGAGAGAGAGAGAGAGAGAGAGAGAGAGAGAGAGAGAGAGAGAGAGAGAGAGAGAGAGAGAGAGAGAGAGAGAGAGATCCAAATCAAATCAAATCAAATTCTTTTATTTCGAGGATAATCTAAGCACTCTGTGCTTTTTGTACATTCAGCTCCCGCCCTTATCAGGAATAACAAAATATAAAAAAACAACCTGTAACTAAATAGAAAAACAACAACCAACCAACCAAACAAAAGACAACAAAAACAAACAACAAAAACGAAAGAGAGATAGATTTGATTTGATTTGATTTATTCTTTTATATCGAGGATAATGGAATAAGCACTCTTGTGCTTTTTTTCATCCGGTCCCCGTGTGTATGCAGTTTTGTAAATGTCATCTGTTCCCACCGGCATACGATGGCCTACTATTAGGAAAGGCGGAACAGGAT
Source organism: Stramonita haemastoma (assembly GCA_030674155.1). Lineage (NCBI taxonomy): Eukaryota > Metazoa > Mollusca > Gastropoda > Neogastropoda > Muricidae > Stramonita > Stramonita haemastoma. The sequence goes on from CM060317.1 coordinate 4,164,022, forward strand.
TTAACGTGTGAGCAAGATGTTCTGCGTGCGTTCGCACATGGGGCCTCGGTTTAAAGTATCATTCGAAGGACTTTTGGGGAGAGTGGAGTCAGCGCTGATGTTAACTCCAGTTAACTCCAGTAAGAGATTTATTGATTTATTCTTTTATATCGAGGATAATGGAATAAGCACTCTGTGTTTTTTTTATTTTTATTTTTTTTTACATCCAGTCCCCGTGAGAGAGAGAGAGAGGAGAGAGAGAGAGAGAGAGAGAGAGAGAGAGAGAGAGAGAGAGAGAGAGAGAGAGAGAGAGAGAGAGAGAGAGAGAGAGAGAGAGAGCAATACAACACTTTTGAAAGCATGCATACACACACATTGCACATACACATAGGTTACACAGGGCACAAGTCGCACGCGCGTGCAACACGACGAAGTGTGTGTTTTAATTAATCAAGACTGATGGCTTCAATTAAACCACATCAGCCAATACCAACATACCAGTACGGTGCAAACCATTGGCTGTAAGCACTGTCATTCTTACTCCTGTAGAAATGAAGCACCTAAATATAAATAATTTTTTTATTTCGTTCCTCGGCTAGAGCTCCGAAGCTCCGGGGGATGGGATATCCTGGTGGTTCACGCGTTGCTCAGTCTGCTCGTAATCTGCTGACCCGGGTTCGAATCCTGTTCAAGAAGATTTTGCCCCCTGGAGCTAATATCAGTAACATCGCCCCTACTTCCTCCCAAAAATCCTTCGGGTGAGACTGTAAATCCAGTGCGAACAGACGTAGAACATCTTGCCCACACGTTGAAACTGTTCCGCTTTTCGGAAGAGGAAGCCCTTGTGTGCCGGTGGGAATAGATGACAAACTTTTCACAACTGCAAACACAGGGACTGGATGTAAAATAAACCCCACATGAGTGCTTATTTCATAATCCTTGAAAAAAAAAAGAAATAGAAAAGTTCACCAATGGTAAGATTTTGTGTATGCAGCCATTTCCCCACCATTGAAGCAATTGCATTCCAACATGTGGATAAAATACACAGACAAATAAATAAACGATTTTGTTAGTTCCTCGGCTGAAGCTCCGAGGTTCACCAATGGTAAGACTTTTGAGAATGCAACTGTTTTTGCCCACCATGAAGGTAGCCGCATTCCCACTTCTGGGATGGTCTCCCAACCGACTCCGGTGAGCATGCAGTTTTGTGAGTGTGGGGTTAAAAAAACGTACAAACAAACTTTGTCATTCGTTTTCACTGGCACGCAATGACCTACTCTTTCAAAAGGCAGAAAGGGTTTGAACGTGTGCGTGAGATGTTCTGCGTGTGTTTACACACCTGGCCTCGGTTTATTGTCTCATGTGAAGGACTTTTGGGGGAGTGGAGTCAGTACTGATGTTAACTCCAGGTGGAAAATGCCCTTGAACAGGTGCCTCAGTGGTGGGTCGAACCCAGATGGTCAGATTGCCAGCTTAACGTTCTAACCACTAGGTTATCCCGACCCCAAATAAATAGATAAATAAATGAATACATATATAGATACATCCTTTTGTTTTCGTTTCTGGGCAAGAGTTTCTCGGCTCACCAGTGATGAGAGTTTGCAAATGTGAGCATTTGTACCCACCAGTGTGGTAGCCGCATTCTGACTTCGGGGATGGTGTCTGAACACCACACCTATGCTCATGTGTTTTTTTTCCTTCTTATTTTGTCATCCGTTCCTACAGCCACTTATGGCCTACTCTTCCAAAAGGCATTACGGGGTTTTAACATGAGTATGCGATGTTCTGCGTGTGTTCGCACACGGAACCTCAGTTTATAGTCTTATTCGAAAGACTTTTGGGGGAGTGGAGTCAGTACTGCTGTTAACTCCAGGGAAAAGTCCCCTATGACAGGCGCCTCCGTGGTGGATCGATGCCGGCCCTCAGATCAGGAGTACAACCCTCTAACCACTTGACTAACCCCCCCCCCCCACCAGATGAAAAATGATTAATATATATACATAAATGATTTGGTAAACAAATGAATAAATGAACAATAAATAAACAGATACATTATTGGGTTAGGGAATGAGGGCGTTAAAATAAAAATGATACCATTTTACGTCACGGCAGATTTCTCTGCATGAAATTCAGACTGCTCTTCCGGAGGAGAGCGTGTCGCCACAAGAGCAGCGCCACCCGTTTTTTTTGTCCTTTTCCAGTCTGCAATTGTAATTGTTTTTCTATCAAAGTGGGTTTTTTCGACATATTTTTGCAAGGGACAACTCTCTTGTTGCAGAGGGGTTTTTATGTGCGCTAAATAATTACGTGTAACGCACAGGACCTCAGTTTAACGTCTCAACCGAAAGACTAGCACCCAGACCACAACTCATGGTCTAATGGGTGGGGGAAATGTTTCGGGTCCGAACGGGGATAGAAGCACAGCACACTTCGACCTGGACTTCCCGTTTTCTAGGCAGGGGCGTTATCTCTAGACAACTATAGAGGCTGTCAGACTCAGCAACAAACGTTTATATAAGATGCCTACTTGTGTATGTGCGTGCGTGCGTGCGTGCGTGCGTGTGTGTGTGTGTGTGTGTGTGTGTGTGTGAGCGTGCGTGCATGATCATGATCATGATCATGATCATGATCATCATCATCATCATCATCATCATCATCATCATCATAACCATCACCATCATCATCATCATCATCATCATCATCATCATCATCATCATCATCATCATCATCATCATCATTACCATTGTCGACTTTTTCTTCTTCTTTTCTTCATCGCCTTTACCACATCATCAAATTTTTTCTTTCCTTGTTGATTTGTTTATTCATCTATTCATATATTATACTTCAAGAAATGAGTCACTTGATTATGCGTCACTAATGATAAATTCAGTCCATAAACTGATCAACCAGGAAGTCATACCACAGAAATACAAATTGAGCCAGACAGAGTGAAGTCAACAAGGAAAAAAAAAACCCCACAGCTCCTGTTCTGTCTGCAGATGACGTCACAAACCAACAGGCAGATGACGTCACAAACCACCAAGAAGATGACGTCACAAACCGAACAGGAAGATGACGTCACAAACTGACAGGCTGTCTGAGAACAGGGGCAGAACATCTTGTTCAGGGGAGACAACCTCATCCACCTTTTGCAGAACAACAGACAACTACAGCAGATGGACAGGATGATACAACACACTGGGCATGCCATCTGTGACGTGGACAGGGTGGAATTGGGAGGGGGGGGGAGGATGGGGCTTTACCAACACAGACATTATGGGAAAGCCATCTGTGACATGGAGGGGAGAGGGGGGGAGGGCTCTACCAATATAGTGAGCATGCCATCTGTGATATGAAGTGGGTAGGGGGGAGGGCTCTCCCAATATAGTGAACAAGGGGCGGGGGGGGGGGGGGGTAGGGGGAGCTTTACCAACATACTGGGCATGCCATTTGTGACGTATGCAAGGCGGGGGGGGGGGGAGGGAGGGGCTCTACCAACATACTGGATATGCCATCTGCGACGTGGACAGGGGGTTGGAGTGGGGGGGGGAGGGCCTCTGGCAGGTTTAGCTTGCCAAGTGTCAGAAAAATTTCGAGCAGTGTGTCTGAAAGACTCCTCAAGGAGTGAATGGAGAAGTTATGTGTGGTGAAGAGTCAGGCCTCCAGCCATCCACCAACATGATGCCTCCCTCACCCACAGGATCACTGTGCTGCAACCGTCTGACTTTAATTATTATAATTGTCATTACATAAAGATAGAAATAATGTTATAATCTTAGCAATAAATTAGTATCATCCAAACATACACAGTTGTAAAGAAGCAAACAGTTTATGCAGCAATAAAGAAGAGTCTTTATACAGGTCACAGCAGTGTGTACATGCCTCTGTCACAGTTGTGCACAACAACATCATCACATGTATCAGTAAGGCACGAAGACGTGAAACCAGACCCTGGCTAAGTCCATCTTGTGAGCAAGCCTTCACCTCCTTCCGACCCTCACACTGCTTTCTCTGCAGTCTTTGAACAACATGAAATGAAGTTTAGTCAAACACAGACATAGAAAAACATCAGAGAATACTGCTTTTTGTTTCTTTGAGAACGCCATTGACCATTGCATAATCATGATATCAGGAAGTACTGTACATCTAATACATGCTTGCCTGAGTAACGAGGCAGAACGCTAGGCGCCTTCAGATCATAGGAATTGAGAATGGATACATTACACTTTGATACTTGTACATTAAAACGTTTATAATTTTGATAGTTTGCTACGAAAGCCTTTATGCACTTAAATGATTTGCTATAAAAGCCTTTATACACTTTGATATTTTGCTCTGAAAGCCAGGATACACTGTAGATAAGGCCTCTGCTATAACAGCCTTTCTGCTATAACAGCCTTTATTTGCTATAGTCTGCCAAAACCCATGACTGGCACAGGTGGCACTCCCCACAATATTCTAATACTGCCAGTTATTTACAGACCTTGAACAAAACAACAACAACAACAACAGCAACAACAACAACATCAACTCGTCAGAGTAATTTTCAAAAAAGAGAGTATCTGAGAAGTCTGTGAATGGGAGTACTGGCATTTCCATCGTCAGTTAAATTCATGCAACAGTCCTCTCTACTGAAACAAGTACATTGTTCTCCAGGGCACAACGACAAATCCCTGTCCATCAGCAGAAGAAGGCACAGCCACATTCCAACACGACCTGACAGCTGACGACATTGTTCCACAGCACTTTGGGTGTCAGCCATCAGCTCAGAGGAAGAAAAAGTAGACTACCGTTTCCAAAAATTACCATACTTCAGCACCACTTTGTAGAGTTCTCAGAAAGAGGAAGGTGGGAGGAACACCAATTGGTATGGTATATTTTTAGCGTTTAAAGACACACAAAATCATATGTCATGGAAGTGCTACTTTCTTTTATCATGGAAAGGAAAATATAAATCTTTGTTTGTGAAAAACAGTAAATTCCAGCCCCAAATTACGGGGTTATTTTATGCAAAAAAACAGAAGAAAACTTCCTATAAATTTGGACAACTACGCCATAATGAAGAAAAAATAACCCACTTCTTGAGTCACAGTTCATGGTATATTGCTTCTGTTCAAAGCAAGAAAGAAATGATACAATTTTAATGAAACAGATTATTCATTTCACATGTAAGACAGTTAAGGCACATCATTATGTGTTTACAAGTCAGACAGTTAGGGTACATCATTATCATTTTTGTAAGGTAAAGATTACTTTCGTAGTCACATTTTTTCATTTTACAGATCTATGAAGATTTCATGAGCTTTCTTCTGGTACTCCTTGCAATGCAGATGACCAAAGATGGGTCAGCAGACCTTCAGTCAACAGCCGGCTTTCAGAAAATTCCTTCCTGTCTCTCCTGTCTCTCCTGTCTGTCCTGTCTGTCCTCTCTCTCCGGTATCTTCTGTCTGTCCTGTCTCTCTTGTTTATCCTGTCTGTCCTCTCTGCTCTCTTCTGTCTCTCCTCTCTCTCTGGTCTGTCATGTCTCTCCTCTCTCTTGTCTCTCTCTCTTGTCTCTCCTGTCTCTCTCCTCTCTCTTGTCTCTCCTCTCTCTCTCTCTTGTCTCTCCTGTCTCTCTCCTCTCTCTCCTGTCTTTCCTGTCTCTCTGGTCTGCCCTGTCCCTCATCTCCACGATGTCCTTCACCTCACCCAGCTGACCCCGACGAGGTCACTGACACCTGACGGCAGCAGGGGTGCCCGTTTCGCGGCACTCCTCAGCGCTGTAGGTGTCCACCTCGCAGGCGTCCAGCCTCCCCTCCTCCCCCGTGCACCCCACCCCGTACACCCAGCTCTCCACCTCCCCCACCACCTCGCGCCACGGCATCCCGTCCCGGAGGAACTCTCTACCGTCCAGGAATCCCATCTGCTTGCAGGCCACCCGCGCCTCGTAGCCACTCCAGCCGTGACTGCAGACAGGGAGCCAGCGTCCCTGATGGTGGATGGACACCAGGCCTGTCTTGGCATCGCTGACTCCCGGAATGGGCGTCATCCGCAACATGTGGTCTGCAAGAAGGAGGGGTGTGTGAGTAAAACATGGAGATAGTTTTGGCTTGCACAAGGTATAGGGAGGAGCACCCACGCGTGCTCAGGCTCGCTCGCACGCATGCACACTCGCATGCACGCGCGCTCGCACGAACGCATGCACGCACACACGAACACATGTACGAACGCACGCACACACACACACATTCTTTTCTCTCTCTCTCTCTCTCTCTCTCTCTCTCTCTCTCTCTCTCTCTCTCTCTCTCTCTCTCTCTCTCTCTCTCTCTCCCCAAAAACTGATTAAGTTGACCAAATGGATGAAAGAGTAAATGATTGATTGATTAATTGATTGACTAGATCTAGTTGCTTTAATGTTCAATAGGTCGATGGATGGATAGGAAAATGAATGGATGGATGGATGAATGGATGAATGGATGAATGGATGAATGGAAGGAGGGAGGGAGGGAGGGAGGGATGGATGGATGGATGGATGGATGGATAGATAGACAGGTAGACAATGGGAGACCGAAACACACACACACACACACACACACACACACACAACACACACACACACACACACACACACACACACACACACACACACACACAAGCACACACACACACAAACACTGTGATTCAGACAGTCAAGAGCAGAGACAGAGAGTGGAGCTAGGCGACAGAGGGCAGGGAGGGGGTCAGGGACTGACTGACCGCAGATGACGGCGAAGTGTCCGGTGGGGCAGTGCAGGGCCTGTTGGAGGGGCACCACCACTGGACATGCCTGGCTGTACACGCAGCTCACGTTCAGCAGCCAGTGCCGCCCTTCAGCCCCGCGTTCAAAGTGACCGGCGCCCGCCCACACTCCCCCGGCAAAGCCCATGAACTTGCAGACGGCCGAGGCTTCCGCGTGCCCCATGTCCAGGCGACACACTGACCCCCACTGACCTTTGTAGAAAATCTCCACCCTGCCCTCCTGGGAGGTTCGTCCTTCAGTCAACGCCATCAGCGGTTCTGCAAGCAGTGCCGGACATTCATTTTGTAAAATTTTATTTTTTTTATTTCCAGGATAACGGAATAAGCACTATTTTTGCTTTTTTTTACATCCTGCCCCCAGGCCCCGTGTGTATGCAGTTTTGTGATAGAAATAATAGCACGAAGTAGCGTAGAGAGAGAATAGCTTAGTATAGCACAGAAAGAATAGCATAGCATAGCATAGAAAGAATAGCATAGCACAACAAAGAAAGAATAGCACAGTATAGTATAATACAGTTCAGCACAATGCGACAAAACATGTAGCGGAGCCTAGCATAGCGTGACAGAATGTTGCGTAGCACAGCACAGCATAGCATAACCTAGCAGAACATAGCACAATATAGCATACAACATAGCATATCATAGCATAGCGTAGCATAATATAGCATACAACATAGCATACGGTAGCATAGCATAGCATAGCATATAACATAACATAGCATAGCGTAGAATAATATAGCATATAACATAACACAGCATAGCATACCATACCATAGCATAGAACGGCATAGCTTAGCATACCATAGCATAGTATAGCATGGCATAGCATAGCATACCACAACATAGCATGGCATAGCGTAGCATACCATAGCATGGTATAGCATGGTATAGCATAGCATAGCATACCACAACATAGCATGGCATAGCGTAGCATACCATAGCATGGTATAGCATAGCATAGCATACCACAACATAGCATGGCATAGCGTAGCATACCATAGCATGGTATAGCATGGTATAGCATAATATAGCATGTAACATAGCATAGCATAGTATGGCATAGCGTAGCATAGCAAAGTGCAGGACGGCGCCGTGCAGTGCAGTAGAGAAGAGGAGAGTATGAAATATAACATAACATAGCATAGCACAGAACAGCATAGCAGAGCACAGAACAGCACAGCACAGCATAGCATAGCACATCACAGCATAGCATAGCAAAGCACAACACAACACAGCATAGCATAGCATAGCATAGCACAGCACAACACAGCATAGCATAGCATAGCACAGCACAGCATAGCATGGCATAGCGTAGCATTGCAAAGTGCAGGACGGCGCAGTGCAGTGCAGTAGAGAAGAGGGGAGTATGAAATATAGCATAGCATAGCATAGCATAGCATAGCATAGCATAGCATAGCATAGCATTGCATTGCACAGCATAGCATAGCATAGCATAGCGTAGCGTAGCATAGCATAGCATAGCATAGCATAGCATATAACATAGCATATAACATAGCATAGCAAAGTGCAGGACGGCGCAGTGCAGTGCAGTGCAGTGCGGTAGAGAAGAGGAGAGTGTGAATGGCGCAGCACGGAAGAGGAAGAATTGTTAGCATAGTGCACCGCAGCCCTGCCTCCAGAGTACAGCACAGTTTAGGTATGCCAGCATGCCACGTGCGTGATGCTATGCTGCCTTGTGGTATGGCATGGTATGGCATAGCAGGCATGGTATGGCATGGCAAAGCATGGTGTGGCACAGATTTTCTTTTATACAGTTTGTACAAGAATGTAACAGATGTGCCTGGCTTGATCATCGCAGACGTTTGGTTGTTTTTTTTAAGACTGGTGTGTGTGTGTGTGTGTGTGTGTGTGTGTGTGTGTGTGTGTGTGTGTGTGTGTGTGTGTGTGTGAACGCATGCGGGTGTGTGTGTGAGCGTGTGTGTGTGCGCATGTGTGCACGCGTGCGTGCGTGCGTGCGTGTGTGTGAGCGTGTGTGTGAGTGTGTGCGCGCGCGCGTGCATGTGTGTATGCATGCGTACGTGTGTGGGTATGTGTGATTTTCTCTTTTTTGTGTGGAATGCCTGTGTTGTGTTCGGCAGCGCGCACTGAAAGAAACAGCTGGGGCTGACTGACTGACAGAGACTGACTGACTGATTGACAGAGACTGACTGACTGACTGACAGAGACTGACTAACTGACTGACAGAGACTGACTGACTGACTGACAGAGACTGACTGACTGACTGACAGAGACTGACTGACTGACTGACTGACAGAGACTGACTGACTGACTGACAGAGACTGACTGAATGACTGACTGACAGAGACTGACTGACTGACAGAGACTGACTGACTGACTGACAGAGACCGACTGACTGACAGAGACTGACTGACTGACTGACAGAGACTGACTAACTGGCTGACTGACTGACTGACTGACAGAGACTGACTGACTGACTGACTGACAGACTGACTGACTGACAGAGACTGACTGACTGACTGACAGAGACTGACTAACTGGCTGACTGACTGACTGACTGACAGAGACTGACAGAGACTGACTAACTGACTGACAGAGACTGACTGACTGACTGACAGAGACTGACTGACTGACAGACAGACAGACAGACTGACTGCCAGACAGACTGACTGACTGACTGACTGGCTGACTGACACTGACTGACTGACTGACAGAGACTGACTGACTGACTGACTGACAGACAGACTGACTGATTGACTGACTGACTAACTGACTGGATGACTGACTGACTGACAGAGACTGACTGACAGAGACTGACTGACTGACTGAATGACTGACTGACTGACTGGCCATGTTGTGTAAAAATACCGCTGACTCAAGGCAGGAGGGGGGGGGGCTGAAGGAATTGCACCTCAGTGTTGGCCAGGCTCCAGTCTCTCCCCCCCCCCCACTACACGAGGCTGCAGGCTGCTTCACGCCATGCTTCTGATCAACG
>CM060317.1:4181251-4191251 GCA_030674155.1 Stramonita haemastoma
ACACACACACACACACACACACAACACACACACACCAACACACACACACACCAACCCCCCCAACACACACACACATACACACACCAACCCACCCACTCACCCACCTACCCACCAACCCACACTGACACACACACACACAGCAACTGACTGACCTGGTTCGGCCACCAGCCTGGTCAGTGCCGGCAGGATCCTCTGCAGCTGGACACTGGTACGGTAGATGGCCTGCAGGGTCTGGCTCTGGTTCACCAGCGACCCGTCTCCCCCCTTCCCCCCTCCCCCCACCACCACCACCTCCCGGCCCCTGGACCTGCGTGGCGGGGCCAGCACGGCCCTCTGGGTCAGCTCCAGGGTTCGGTTCGCCAGCCTCTCCACGTGCTGCACGTTGTGGAAGATGTAAGGGATCCAGCCCGTGTTGGAGGCGATGGCCTCCACGATGCTGAAGATGGTCTTGGTGGTGTTCTGCAGACTCCGCAGGTCGCTTCCAGCCCCTGAGCCCCCATCCACTGAAGACTCTGCATCCTCCTCGGCCAGGTCGCTAGAGGAGGAGGAGGAGGTCCCTGAAGCCAGCAGTCCCTCGTTGAAGCGGAGGAGGACGTCGTCCATGCGCCGGACCTGTGTCTGCAGCGTGCCCACGCTCTGCGTCAGCGTGGTGGACGACAGCTGCGCCAGGTCCGTCAGCACGTCCAGCAGCTGGCTGCCGTTGCGGGTCAGCTCCGACAGCACGCGCAGAGATTCCTCCACCACCTCCTTCATCCCCGGCCCGCTCCCCGCTGAGCTCGAGGACTCCTGACCCTGACTCCCTGCCTGGCTGCCCACGCTGGAGGCTGCAGAAACAGGGCTGAACCTCGAGGCAGACTGTTGATGCTTCAGGCGGTTCTTCGCGGGAAGGAGGCCTGGCGGGAGCCTGCTCACCGGATCTACCACGTTGCTCTCCTCCTCCTGGGAGAGGTCACTAGGGTCAGGGTGAAGGCCAGGCAGGCGGCGAAGGTCACTGCCCTGAGGCAGGTTGGTGAGGAGGTTGTCCAGCATCTCGGCCCCCTGTGTGTGGCCTGAGGACAGCAGGCGACTGGCCTCCAGCTCCGTGCGGAGACGGGTCTGCAGACACAGACAGGGACGTGGTGAGCGCTGGGAGTCACGGCAGAGGGGGGGGGGGGGGGGATAGAGGTAGCTAGCCTAGGGGTCAGAACACTGCGCTCGCAATTTGACGACCCGTGTTCGATTCCTATTCGAGGAGATTTTTCTCCTGGAGTTAACTAATGTTAACTCCCCATGAGTGATTCATGACTCCACATGACTACACTCTCCTCCAAAAGTCCTTCGGATGAGACTATAAACCGAGGCCCCGTGTGCGAACGCACACAGAACATCTTGCGCACACGTTAAATCCTGTTCCGCTTTTCGTAAGAGTAGGCCATTGTGTGCCGGTGGGAACAGATGACAAGATTGACAAAACTGCATACACACGGGGACTGGATGTAGAAAAGCACACGAGTGCTTACTCCATGATCCTCGATATAAAACAGAAGCATGCACACAGCTGCTTGTTTCAACAACACCAAGCAGAATCTGAACAGCTCTGCTCTACCCTACCCACCCACTCCCTGAGCAAAATCAACCAAAGAACAGTACATGCAATCCCTCAAAACAAACTAGTTTGTGTATGTGTGTGCGTGCGTGCGTGCGTGTGTGTGTGTGTGTGTGTGTGTGTGTGTGTGTGTGTGTGTGTGTGTGTGTGTGTGTGTGTGTGTGGGGTGTGTGCGTGTGTGCTTGTGTGTGTATGATGATGTTGATGATACACAAATAACCCCCCAAACAAACAAAGGATTACAGTACAAAAGGTAAAGGAAAGAATGTTGTGTTGATTGTCTGTGCCAAAATGATTCAAGAGATGTCAGAATAGTCCAGTGGTTAATGCAAGGATATTGGGCAAAACCTGCAAATGAGAGTGACAGCATGTTTCTCAGCATACACTTACTTTGGACACTCCTGTACAATACTGGCATAGGAAACACCACGTTGTCCATCTGTTTCCCCACTTTTTTTAAATACTCATTTTCCTATCACGCAGACATGCCTTATGAGTGATTATGAATACAAAGCCAGAGAGGCGTTCCTTGTTTGTTTGTTTGCTTGTTTTTACTCCTTAGTTTATTAATTCATGTTTATTCACAAGAAGGTGGTTGTGATACCACTTATTATAGACCCATCATAACTTTCTTCTTCCTCGCAACTCAACCACAGACCCAGTTTCCCCAGCATCCTATCCCCTCCTCTTATCCCCCCAACCTCCACTGTTAAACCTCCTTTACCTATCACCTTCCCTCTCCCCCTGTATACCCACCCATTCCCTCCTGTCCTATCTCCCCCTCCTGTCCTATCTCCCCCTACCTATCCCCCTGACCTATCTCCCCCCTCCTGTCCTATCTCCCCCTATCTCCCCCTCCTGTCCTATCTCCCCCTCCTGTCCTATCTCCCCCTCCCCTCCTGTCCTATCTCCCCCTCCCCTCCTGTCCTATCTCCCCCTCCCCTCCTGTCCTATCTCCCCCTCCCCTCCTGTCCTATCTCCCCTACCTATCCCCTCCTGTCCTATCTCCCCCTCCTGTCCTATCTCCCACTCCTGTCCTATCTCCCCCTCCTGTCCTATCTCCCCCCACCTATCCCCTCCTGTCCTATCTCCCCCTCCTGTCCTATCTCCCCCTCCTGTCCTATCTCCCCCCACCTATCCCCTCCTGTCCTATCTCCCCCTACCTATCCCCTCCTGTCCTATCTCCCCCTTCCTATCCCCTCCTGTCCTATCTCCCTCTCCTGTCCTATCTCCCCCCACCTATCCCCTCCTGTCCTACCTCCCCCCACCTGTCCTATCTCTCCCCTCCTGTCCTATCTCCCCCCACCTATCCCCACCTGTCCTATCTCCCCCCTCCTGTCCTATCTCCCCTCCCTATCTCCCCTCCCTATCTCCCCTCCCTATCTCCCCTCCCTATCCCCCCTCCCTATCCCCCCTCCCTACCCCCTCCCTATCCCCCTCCTTCCCCTCCCTATCCCCCTCCCTATCCCCCTCCTCCGGGCACAAGCACAGGAAGATAGACAACACATCTCCTCCAAAGCTCAGGGGATTAGAAGTTAAGGGGAGACCTCCATAGAAATCTGCCATTTCTAACTTAAGTAACTGCGATCTAAATTTTATGACATGTAATCAATGCAAACAATTCCAAACTTTGAAGGTGTTTTGCAATATTAGTTTGAAAATGAAAAAAAGATATATATTTACAATCATTTACTTCATCTTGTACTTGTTCAAAACAGGTAAACAGCAATTCCTACAAATTCATATAAAAGTTGTTGCTTTTTTCCATGATATGGCAACTTTTTTTCTGGACTACTAAGCAACTTTAAATGATTAAAAGGGATTGAATTGTTTAAGACAGTCTGTGAAGGGGAAGTAATGATGACATAAAATAGGCACACAGCATGTGTGTGTGTGTGTGTGTGTGTGTGTGTGTGGATAGATAGTAGTGAGGGGATAGGTGGAGGGGGGAGGGGGGGGAGGTGGAGGAGGGGGATAGATAGTAGTGAGGGGGATAGGTGGAGGGGGAGGAGGGGGATAGATGGAGGAGGGGTATAGGTAGGGGAGAAGGAGGGGGATATTGAGGATTTAAAGTATCAAACTTGCCCGTTTCCAGGAGTCTTGTATAACTTCACTGTTCACTATAGCTCCCAGGGGGCACAGGGGATTCATTGTTTCCCACGCTAATATTGTTCACTGTGATGGTAGGTACCTGTATACATGCAAACTGGCTTGCTGTCACTCTTCATGTCAGAATGAAATCCTTGGCGGCTGTGCAAGAAAGGCATTTAAAAAAAAAAGTCATAAAAATCTGACTGCACCCAGGACAGGGCAGAGGGGGGGGGGGGGGGGGGAGGAGTTCTATCCCTGCCACCAGCCAGCTATGCAGCACTGTCACGTACAGGCAATGCCAGACACCCACTCTCTAGCTCCCTGTTTCCAGTACAGATTTATAGAAAACTTCCATCTTCTGCTTTCCATGCTGGCTGGGGTAAGACTGGTGTCAAAGTCCTTCAGATGAGACTATAAACCGAGGCCCCGTGTGCGAACGCACGCAGAACATCTTGCGCACACGTTAAACCCTGTTCTGCTTTTCGTAAGAGTAGGCCATTGTGTGCCAGTGGGACCAGATGATAAGATTTACAAAACTGCACACATGCGGGAACTGGATGTAAAACAGCACATGAGTGCTTATTCCATTATCCTCGATATAAAAGAATAAATAAAAAATAAATGATAAAAATCCTAATAATAAAGACTAGTAGTGTGCCTGGTCCTCTCCTGTGCTTGTAACACTGAAGAAGGTCTGCCTGCTGGCCTCAGCTGACATAGTTCCACTTCAGGGCAGATTATGAATAAGTTCATAGAAAAAGATGTTCAGATTTGCTTGAAAAAAACGGCAGGAGAATAAGCTGGGTACTGGGTAGGTAGAAAATAAGCGAGAGAGAGAGAGAGAGAGAGAGAGAGAGAGAGAGAGAGAGAGAGAGAGAGAGAACTCGAACTCGAACTCGAAAGGTTTATTCATGAAAAAAGGTCATTGGCCCATACATGAAGGGGGTTGCCGAATAACGATAACGATAATTGCTTTAAGCTGACACACGACGCTACTCCAAGCCATGGAAACCACAGCATTGATTAGTAATGTACATCGAGACACGGAACTCTTTACTGTCCAGATATGTTACGGCATTCCGAGCTTTTCTTTCGACCAGTCTTTGTCACACACACACCCTTAGGTCTAGCCTAGCCAAGAAACCGCTGTAGTAGTTCTCTAAGTGTCCCTAAGTCCCTTGAAGCACACGATAGGGTCTCCGTGTGTAGTGTGTTCTGGATTCACTTCCCATTCCGCAAACTGGCGAGTTTGACACGTTCCTCTTTTAGCATGTTTTTCTCTTGCTGTTTGACAAACCAGTACACACATACTGGCTCAGTGTCTGGTTGGCATGCGTACTGGATCACAATGTCGTCTGATTCACATGTCACAATATCTTCACCGTCTGAATGATGTAGCACGGATTTTCTAAAGTATTTCTTTGTCTGTCTCTAAGCCTTTTCTGTACGGATCTATCAGTTAGAGTAGCCACGTACTGTTTGACATTTCTTGTGTCGAATGCACCAACAATATTATCATCGTTCACCTCAGGCTGCAAAACACACATATCAGCACAGTCACTACAATCAGACATACAGGGAGGTTCTAAATCAACCGATGATGGCAACTTAACTGATGTTTTTGTGTTGATGTCCTGTGTGTGTGTTGTTGGTAGGTCTATTCCATGTGTATCTACACATGCTGTATTCCCTGTTCTACTCCACTGTCAGGCAGACTCGAGGCACTGAGGACACAGTCACTTTCACCACAACACTTGCCTGCTTCTCTTTATGCTTTCGAGAACGCTCAACATCTCGTCGTCTTTGAGAAAACGATTTTTTCCTGTAGTACTGTGCTTGTGTGCTGCGATTCACTGTTGGATCCGCCATGTTGGTTGACACTGCTGTGTCCACTGGTTTCAGTTGCAAGACAAAAACCACGCTGTCCCCTTCTCCTGCCACTTTCCAGCTGGAAACTGCATTGTCAGTCAGCAGGGCGCCTAAGGTCCTCTCCACAGCCGCTGGAAGTCCAGTAACTGGCATTTTTGACTGAATTTCTAGTTTTACTGCTGCTCACAGAAAATGTACGCCCTGTCCGAGAGAGAGAGAGAGAGAGAGAGAGAGAGAGAGAGAGAGAGAGAGAGAGAGAGAGAGAGAGAGAGAGAGAGAGAGTAATGGAAAAGGAAGAAACCAAGAGAGTAATAGAAAAGGGGAAGTTTATAACGCAGAATTTCTAGGTGGGGATGCTATTTAAATTTTTTTTCTCTTTTATTTCGATTATAACGGAATAAGCACTCATGTGCTTTTCTACCTCCAGTCCCGTGTGTATGTAGTTTTGTAAATTTTGTCTTTCGTTCCCACCGGCACACAATGGCCTACTCTTCTAAAAAGCGGAACGGGTTTTAGCGTGTGCGCAAGATGATCTGCGCGCGTTCGCACACGGGACATCAGTTTATAGTCTCATCCGAAAAAGCCCCCAACATCCTCACGGGATAATATACAAAGAAAAACCGCGTTTGGTGAGAGGGTTATAGCTTTGATGAAGAAACAGGGGTGGGGTGGGGGTGGAGTTGTAGTGTTTAAGGATTGGAAGGGGTATGTGTGTGTGTGTGGGGGGGGGGGGGGGGGGTTGCACCACAACAGGTTCACTTCAGAACTTGAGATTCTCTGATGTTCGGTGGGGAGCAAGTCAGGTTTTACGAACAAGTTTATGTGTGAAGCAAATCCCATTAAACTGTGAGCGGGGCTAAAAGCAGAAGAGCGTTTAACTTTGACTGGCACAGCTGCAGCTGTGATGCTCGCTTCCTGCCTGGTCTTCTGTGATGCAGGGCTGGATGCTGATGTAACGCAGTATGAACTTCTGCTGTTTACAGTCTCTCGCTGAATATCCAATGCTTTAAAAAAAAAAAGACACTTCTTTTGCTTCAAAATAAAAACACACTTTTTTTTAAAGGTACTTTAAAATTTTCTAATCATACTTTTTTCCCCCCTGCATTGCTTATAAGATTTTTTTAAAAAAGATTGTTCTTCACTGAGTTAGCTATCCACAAAAATGAACAGAAAGCATAGAAACAAGTGGAATTCTTTCTCTCAGGGTAGAGGGCTTAACTGGCCCCTCACTCAGTCAATCGGGGTCTGTGTTGTGTCTGCATCTCTCCAGCACTGCTTCTACCTGCCTCCCCAAAGGTCGCAGCTACACACTGTCATTGACCCCGTTAGATTGAATTGTATTGAACTGTTATGAATTGTACAGTACTGTAATGTAATGTAATGCATTGACTGTAATGAATTGTACTGTACTGCAATGTAATGTAGAACTAGAACTCAGCCAAATATTGAGAAAGGAAGAACAGAGAGAGGAATGGAGGGAACTGGTTGTTAAGTCTTCAGGGGTGCGCGTGCCCCCACGGTCACCAGACTAAGGGATAGATAGATAGATAGATAGATAGATAGATAGATAGATAGATAGATAGATAGATAGATAGATAGATAGATAGATAGATAGATAGATAGATAGGCAAGGCAAGGCAAGGCAAGGCAAGGCAAGGCAAGGCAAGGCAAAATTCTTTTATTCGAGGATAATAGATAAGCACTCGTGTGCTTTTTTACATCCAGTCCCGCCCGTTTTAGGGATAACATCAAGATACAATAGATAGATAGATAGATAGATAGATAGATAGATAGATAGATAGATAGATAGATAGATAGATAGATAGATAGATAGATAGATAGATAGACAGACAGCAATGTAATGTATTGTACTGTAATGAATTGTACTGTACTGTAGTGTACTGTACTGTACTGTAGTGTACTGTAGTGTACTGTAGTTTACTGTACTGTGCTCGCAACCTTTGGGGAGGCAGGCAGATGCAGGGCTGGGGCGATACAGACACAACACAGACCTGATAGACTGACTGAGGGGCCAGTTCAGCCCCTGCCCTGCCCTGACAGACACTACACTACACTGTGCTGTGCTGTGCTGGCTCATGTCTGGCCTGCTGCCCCCACCCTCCCCCCTTCACTCCTGTATATACCTGCCTCTGCCACCTGGCTAAAAGCTAGGCTATCGGCTACACCTTGAATAGACTTTTTTGTTTTGTTTTGCCGTATTTAAAATCTATGTTAAGCGCCCCTTTTAGCCACGAAAAGGCAAGTAACAGAAAATAGATTGTGTTCGATTTTTCGTTTCATGTTGTCCGCCCCCTCTTCAAAAACATTTACAGTTAACTATCAGGAAACAACAGAATCCAAAACACATCGAAAGAAAAAAAATAAAAAGAAAGGAAAAAAAATTAACCCCCTTCTGTCCATCTTGTATGGCAAGGATGGAATACAACGGTATCTTTATTATAAACAGACAGCTAGACAGACAGACAGACCAACAGACAGACATCCAGGCAGGCAGACAGACAGACAGGAAAATAGACAGGCAGACAGGAAGATAGACAGACACACAGACACACAGTAGGGCAGGCAGGCAGGCAGGCAGGCAGGCAGGCAGGCAGGCAGGCAGGCAGGCAGGCAGGCAGGCATACATACATACATACATACATACATACATACATACATACATACATACATACATACATACATACATACAGACAGACAGACAGACAGACAGACAGACACACAGACACACAGACACACAGACAGACACACAGACAGACACACAGACACACAGACACACAGACAGACACAGACACACTCACACACACACATACACACACATACACACACACAGACAAACACACACACACACACACAGAGTACAGCTACCTGCTCCTCCTTCATGGTGAGGGCTGTGTGCAGCAGCCTCTCCATCATGGACCCGTGTGTCTGAAGTAGGACACCGCCTCCACCACGTTCTGCGTCATGTTAGCTAGCAGCCTCATCACCATCTCCCCCTCCTCCCCTCCCCCTCCTCCTCCTCCTTCCTCTCCTGCCGGAGCCTCGGCATCCTCCTGAAGACACAACACCAAAAAAAACTATGACTGCACTGGACTGCAGTGGATTGTTTGTGGACTGCAGTGGATTGTTGGTGGACTGCAGTGTATTGTTGGTGGACTGCGGTGTATTGTTGGTGGACTGCAGTGGATTGTTGGTGGACTGCGGTGTATTGTTGGTGGACTGCGGTGTATTGTTGGTGGACTGCGGTGTATTGTTGGTGGACTGCGGTGGATTGTTGGTGGACTGCAGTGGATTGTTGGTGGACTGCGGTGTATTGTTGGTGGACTGCGGTGTATTGTTGGTGGACTGCGGTGTATTGTTGGTGGACTGCGGTGTATTGTTGGTGGACTGCGGTGTATTGTTGGTGGACTGCGGTGTATTGTTGGTGGACTGCGGTGGATTGTTGGTGGACTGCGGTGTATTGTTGGTGGACTGCGGTGTATTGTTGGTGGACTGCGGTGGATTGTTGGTGGACTGCGGTGGATTGTTGGTGGACTGCGGTGGATTGTTGGTGGACTGCGGTGTATTGTTGGTGGACTGCGGTGGATTGTTGGTGGCGGTGGATTGTTGGTGGACTGCGGTGGATTGTTGGTGGACTGCACTGGACTGCGCTGGACTGCACTGGACTGCAGTGGATGGACTGCAGTGGACTACTGGACTGCAGTGGACTGCGCTGGACTGCAGTAGACTTGGTCAGCTCCTTGGGAGTAGCGGAGATACTACAGCGGCTTTTTTTCAGGTAGTGTGTGGTGTGTAAGTTGAAGATGGCGGAGCCCATCCCTCTCCACGTAGCAGGATGCATGCTGAGTGTGCTCGGGTCGTCTATACCACAGGCCTCAGCTGACCTGGTCTTTTCTGTTTGGTTTGTCAGCTGGCCTAGTTTTTTTTTATGAAAGGTACATGGTGTCTGACGTGTGCGCAAGGCGTTTTGCATGGTGTCTGACGTGTGTGCAAGACCTTCTGCATGGTGTTTGACGTGTGAGCAAGACGTTGTGCATGGTGTCTGACGTGCGTGCAAGACGTTCTGCATGGTGTCTGACGTGTGTGCAAGACGTTCTGCATGGTGTCTGACGTGTGAGCAAGACGTTGTGCATGGTATCTGACGTGTGTGAAAGACGTTCTGCATGGCTTCTGATGTGTGTAAGATGTTCCAAAATCGTCTACCCAAAGGACTTTAGTTTAGTCTCCTCCAAAGGACTTTGAGGAGAGTGAGGTTTGCACCCCTGTTAAGTTCAGGAGAACATCCCGGGAACTAAACCCTCAGGAGAAACTTGAGGCCCTGCCCTCATCACCCTCACACCCTCATCACCCTCACACCCTCACCCTCATCACCCTCACACCCTCATCACCCTCATCACCCTCACACTCTCATCACTCTCTTCACTGGGGATAAGATAC
>CM060317.1:4198751-4206251 GCA_030674155.1 Stramonita haemastoma
TTTTCTGCTGCACGGCACCACACGTCCATTGCTGTACGCATGGTAATGCCAGCACTTCCAACACTTCTTAGGATCTTCTTTATACCTGGACTGCCCCTTCAATGTGTGTGTATGTGTGTGTGCGTGCGTGTACGCGCACGCGCGCGTGCGTGTGTGTGTGCGTGCGTGTGTGTGCGCGCACACACGTGTGTGTGTGTGTGCGTGGGTGCGTGCGTGGGTGTGTGTGTTTGTGTGTGTATGTGAGTGTGTTTGTGTGTGTGTGTGTGTGTGTGTGTGTGTGTGTGTGTGTGTGTGTGTGTGTGTGTGTGTGTGTGTGTTTCTCCCTCCCTGGTTTTGATTAGGTTGTATGTGTGTATTTGCTCAGATGGTGTACTTCGAGTGATTATTGTTTTGTATGTTCGGGGTTTGGTTTTTTGTTGTTGTTATTGGAGTGGAGTGGAGTGGAGTGATTATTGTTTTGTATGTTCGGGGATTGTTTGTTGTTGTTATTGGCAGCGTGGAGTGATTATTGTTTTGTATGTTCGGGGATTTTTGTTGTTGTTGTTGTTATTGGCAGCGATGAGTAATTATTGTTTGTGCCTGAAGTTGACAGGCACTTGATGTGTGATTACTGTTTGGTGTGTGAAGGTGACATCGTATTGATGTGTGATTCTTATTTTATATGTTTGGGGCTTGTTTTGTTGTTGTTGTAAACAGCATTGTGCGATTATTGTTTAGTGTGTTTTGAGTTTACATCTTGTTGTTGTTAACAGTATTGTGTGATTATTGTTTAGTGTATGAAGTTTTTTCGTCGCTGTTAGCATCGTTGTGTTATTATTGTTATGTGTGTTTAGTGTTTGTTTTTATATTGTTGTTGTCGTTAGTGTTGTTGTGTGACTATTGTTATGTGTGTGTGGTGTTTGTTTTTGTTTTTGTTTTGATTGGCAGTTCCTTTTTCTATGTTATTTTCCAGAATCATGGAGCTTGTTGTTTTTTTGTGTTTTTTTTAGCATTGACATTGGTCACTCCATCACATTGGTCACTCCATCTGTGTATTGTGGCCTATTTATTTCGAGGGAGTGATTTGCCAAGAGAAGACAACTTCTGTTCTATAATCAACTGATGCATTGGTTGGTCGATTGGTGGACTGATCGAACGATAAATCAATCAATTAATCAATCAATCAATCAATCAACTAAACCATCATTCTATCGATCAAATGATCGATTGAACGGTCAGAAGATGCTCATCTTCCTCTTGGTTCTATTGCCCGTGGTCAGCCTATTCTGAATTGCCTATTCTGACGTGCCTATTCTGACTTGTCTAGTTTGACTTGCCTGGTCTGATTTGCCTATTCTGACTTGCCTATTCTGACTTGCTCTACAAGGAAGAAAGCAGCATGTCCTGACTTGTTTTCGGAAACTGTCACTACTCTCCCGCACGGAGGACATTGCTAAAGTATATTATATATAATTGTTATAGCTGCATTTCCTTGGCTCTGGTTGAAGAACGTTGTAACCAAAACAAAGACTGGGGGCAACACGACGGGATAGCTTAGTGGTCAGAACATTGCGCCCGCAATTTGACGACCCGAATTCAATTCCCGTTCGAGGGGATTTTCCCCCTGCAGTTAACACCAGTGCCAACTTCACTCTCCCCAAAAGTCCTTCGTATGAGACTAAAAACCGAGGCCCCGTGTGCTAACGCACGCAGAACAACTTGCGCACACGTTAAAATCCCGTTCCGCTTTTGGTAAGAGTAGGCCATTATGTACCGGTGGGAACAGATGACTAGTTTGACAAAACTGCATACACACGGGGACTGGATGTTAAAAAGTACATGCGTGTTTATTTCATTATTCTCAATATAAAATATAATGAATAAATAGATAGATAAAATAAACAAACCTCAGCACAGCACAGACTGAAGGCTGTGATATTCTGTGTTCATCTCTTTTGTGTTTTTTTCTTCTTGATAATAAAGAAAATGTGCTATGTGCTTTAGCTGTGGAGATTCAGGACAAAAGAAACGATATCAGATAAGTGAAAGACAGACGAACATGATCATTACCCTCAGACTGCTGACTGTATTTGACAGCTGCTGATAACCCATCACCTGCAATGTGCAGTGAAGATGCTTGCAGACGACATGCAACTAGCGGCGCGCAGTGTTTACTTCAACAGAAATGCGCCAAGTTGGAGGAAACGGGAATGAGAAGCTGGTATTTCACCGAGATTTGCTACAATTGCCGGTGTGCCTTTCACGAAATGCTGGGTGCCATAGAGAATACACATTCTGGGCCTTATCAGGTATCTGTGGAGTGCAGCCTGTTTTCAGTGTCACTATAACCCAACCAGGGTGTGATAGCTGTTTTCCCTGGCAAAGCACGTGATCAGGTGACGTCACCCTTTTCTGAGCTCTCTATTTCGGGTTTGGGTTGTAAGAATGGTGACATGAAGCCGGGTCTGGCCATTGTCAACTGAACTGTGGGGAGGTGGTCAGCTGTGATGTGACTCACAGCGAGGACAGAAATACCATCAGCAGGGTGTGCCACTGACTGATGGGGGCAAAACAGCTTTTCCCCCAATCTCCTGATGTTGTCACATGACATGCATGTTATGCACAGTCACACCTCGTTGCCATGGATCTTTTTTAAGTAGATACGCCCTGTCGCCATGTCGCTAAGGGAGGTCACTGCGTACAATGGAATTTATGTTTATTGTTTTGTTTGGCTCTCAATTTGGTGACGAGGTTTTGGCTTTTAGCTTTGATGTCTGTGTTGTACTCTGCTGTGTGGGGCGCCTGAAATGCCACTGCTGCTGCTGTTGTTGTTCAGCTTTCCACAGAGCTAAGTGACAGGACTGACTCCAGTCTACAAGTGCAGGATGAGGGTGGGGAGGCGAGGGGGGATGATCAACTCATTGCTTAAAATGTGGGAGTCATCATGTGGTGTCCTTAAAGGGATTCCTTGTCACTAACTGCATTAAGTTGTTCAACTATGTGAACCTGGGCCAAAAAAAAGTAACTTGACATTATTTTTGAACTGCTTAGCATATCATTTTCCATCAAGGTACATAAAAACACGTTCCAAAATAAAAGGTAAAGGTGTTCCATAACCTATGTGGTCGTAGGGGAGCAAGGCATCAGAGACCTCAGCTTTTCTAGGGGCCTGCACATTGAGGGTGATGCCCATCTCCTCTCCTCCGCTGTTTTACCTTCCCTGACCCTACAGAGGGCAGGTACCTATTTACAGCTGGGTAAACTGGGGAACTGTACTAAAGCCAAGGCACGCAAATGGTCACCCATCCAACTGATAACCACTCTCAATGCTGCTAAACCTTGGCTGGGGAAAAGCGAGTGCTCTGACCACTGAGCTATCCTGGCCCCATGTTCCAAAATAATGGCAATAAACAGATATTACATAAAAGAAAACTCAATCCACAGTGCGAACGGGAAATTCAATCTGGCCCTGTTTTGGTCATGGTGTGGACAAAGGTTGATGAGTGCTGAGTGTACTGGCATAATACCATTGCCCCCATACACAGCTGAAGTGCTGACAGTACTGGGATAGTGCCATTGCCCCAATACAAGCCACAACAGCTTAACGTTAGCTGTTCTGTAGGGACAGTACAATTGCCCCAATACAAGCCACAACAGCTTAACGTTAGCTGTTCTGTAGGGACAGTACAATTGTCCCAATACAAGCCACAACAGCTTAACGTTAGCTGTTCTGTAGGGACAGTACAATTGTCCCAATACAAGCCACAACAGCTTAATGTTGACTAAACTGGGACAGAACCATTCCCTCAATACACGCCACAACAGCTGAATGTACTGTAGGGATAGTACCATTGCCCCAATACACGCCACAACAGCTGAATGTACTGTAGGGATAGTGCCATTGCCCCAATACACGCCACAACAGCTGAAGTGCTAACTGTACTGGGATAGTGCCATTGCCCCAATACACGCCACAACAGCTGAATGTACTGTAGGGATAGTGCCATTGCCCCAATACACGCCACAACAGCTGAATGTACTGTAGGGATAGTGCCATTGCCCCAATACACGCCACAACAGCTGAATGTACTGTAAGGACAGTACCATTCCCTCAATACAAGCCACAACAGCTTAATGTTGGCTGCACTGTAAGGACAGTACAATTTCCCCAATACAAGCCACAACAAATGGGCGACCTGAACGCAAAAGTTGGAAATAACAACATAGGCCAAGAAAGAGCCATGGGAAAGGAAGGATGTGGCACCATGAATGACAACGGAGAGAGACTGGTGGAACACTGCATGACAAACAGCCTCATTATTGGAGGAACACTGTTTACACACCCTGAAATCCACAAGCTTACCTGGTGCTCCCCCAATGGAAGAGACAGGAACCAGATCGACCACCTGATGATCAATGGGACATGGAGAAGATCGCTGCTAGATGTAAGAGTAAAGAGGGGAGCTGATGTTGGCAGTGACCACCACCTTGTCACTGCCATCCTCAAAGTAAAGCTGAGGAAAAATATATCTAGGAAACTGAGACAACAACAGTTTGATGTGGAGAAGCTGCGTGACACCAAAGCAAAGAGTGCTTTCATCCTTCAGCTGAAAAACAAGTTCCAAGCACTGGTGGATGCTGAAAATTACGCACAACCAGACATGACTGGTATTAACATCATGTGGGAACAAGTCAAAACAGCCTACACACAAGCCAGCGAAACATGCTTAGGACAGAGACAGAGGAAGAGGAAAAAGTGGATCACAACAGACACCTGGCAGGCCATTGAGAACAGGAGAGAACTGAAGAAGAAAATTTTGGAAACCAAGTCCGAGAGAATAAGAGAGAGGTTCAAACAACAGTATAGAGAGGCAGACCAAACTGTGAAGAAGATGGCAAGAGCAGACAAACGAGCCTACTTGGATGATATTGCAAGCCAAGCAGAAGAGGCCGCCGCCAAAGGAGAACAAGGACAGGTGTTTAAGATCACCAAAATTGTCAGTGGCAAATACCGGGGAAACACCGAGACACCGATTGAAGACAAACAGGGCCGACTCCTTACCACAGAAGCAGAACAAGATGCTAGATGGGCAGAACATTTCAACGAAGTTCTCAACAGACCGCCACCAACTGAAGAGGCGGATGTACAAGAACCTGATGCCGACCTCAGTGTTAACACCACTCCACCAGAGAAGAAAGAAATTATAACAGCCATCAGATCTCTCAAGAACGGAAAAGCTCCTGGCCAGGACAACCTAAATGCAGAGCTCTTCAAAGCAGACACAGAGTTTGCAGCCACGGTTCTACAACCACTCTTTACTGCTATATGGGAGGAGAAACAGCTACCAGAAGACTGGACAAAAGGAGTCATCGTGAAGATTCCAAAGAAAGGAGCCCTGAGCAACTGTAACAATTGGAGAGGAATCACTCTGCTATCTATTCCCAGCAAGATCCTAGCAAAAATAATAATTAAACGAATCTCAGAAGCAGTGGACCAACAACTCAGAAAAGAACAGGCAGGTTTTCGACCAGGAAGAGGATGCACAGATCAGATCTTTACCCTGCGCAACATCATCGAACAGTGCACGGAATGGCAGAGACAGCTGTACATCAACTTTGTAGACTTTGAGAAAGCCTTTGACAGCATACATCGAAAAAGTCTATGGTGCATACTCCGAGCATATGGAATACCGCAGGAGATTGTACAAGTCATTAAGAGCTTCTACAAAAACTTCACATGCAGAGTAGGAAACAGTGAAACCAGCTTCAGTGTAAAGACCGGCGTCAGACAAGGCTGCCCCATGTCGGCACTGCTCTTCAACCTGACAATCGACTGGGTGATGAGACGGACAACAGCTGACCAGCCGCGGGGCATCAGATGGACCCCTTTCACAACACTTGAAGACCTAGATTTTGCTGACGATCTGGCACTGCTCTCACACACCCACCATCATATCCAGGAGAAGACATCCCGTCTCAACACTTTTGCCCAGCAAGTAGGCCTGAAAATCAGCCAGAAGAAGACAGAGGTGATGATGCTAAACGTTCAGAATCCCTCTCCTGTCACAGTGAACGGAGAAGATCTGCCAACAACTGAAGAGTTCACATACCTTGGGAGTATTGTCAGGCATGATGGCGGAGCAAGCAGTGACATCAAAAACCGCATCAACAAAGCAAGAGCTGCTTACAGAAATCTGAACAATGTGTGGAAGTCATCCCAATACAGCACAAAGACCAAACTAAGACTGTATCAGAGCTGCGTACTTTCCACCCTCCTGTATGGCTCGGAATGCTGGAGGATGACTGAGAATGACATTAACAAACTGTCTACATTCCACACGAAGAATCCCAGGAGAATACTGCGCATCTTCTGGCCTGAGACCATCTCCAACCAAGAACTCCTGGCCCGCTGCGACCAAGAAAATATAGATACCATCATTATGCAAAGACGATGGAGATGGATAGGACACATTAGCCGACGAGAACAAGGGAACATCGCCCGAACAGCCCTCCACTGGACACCAGACGGAAAACGCAGGCGAGGACGACCCAAGAACACCTGGCGCCGGACAATAGAAACAGAGCTGAAGACCCTCCAACACTCCTGGGGAACCATTCAGAAACTGGCCCAAGACAGGCAGGAGTGGAGAACCTTTGTTGCTGCCCTACATGCCAAGAAGGCATAAAAAAAAGGCTTTGGATTGGAAGCCACAACAGCTTAATGTTGGCTGTACTGTAGGGACAGTACCCTTCCCCCACTACAAACCAGAACAGCCGAGTGTTGGTGTGCCATTTAACTGACCATCCGGGTGCGTCGGTATTGCAGCAGTTACGGCTGTCTGCTGTTGCTGTTTCAAAAGTGCAACATTTTACGGCTGTCTGCTGTTGCTGTTTCAGTGGTGCAGCAGTTAAAATCTGTCTGTTTTTGCTGTTTCAGTCAGCAGTGCAGCAGATTAAAGCTGTCTGCTGTTGCTGTTTCAGTGGTGCAGCAGTTAAAAGCTGTCTGTTTTTGCTGTTTCAGTAAGCAGTGCAGCAGTCATGGCTATCTGCTGTTGCTGTTTTCTAGGCTGGTTTTCCGACTGACATGTGTTATATTGCTACTCTATGTTTACAGCTTTTTGTAGTTATTTGTTTTACAGCTCTGTGTGGTTATTTGTTTACAGCTTTGTGTTGTTATTTGCTTTACAGCTGTGTGTAGTTATTTGTTTACAGCTTTGTGTAGTTATTTGCTTACGGCTGTGTATAGTTATATGTTTACAGACAGGTGTGTGTTTTTTTAACAGGTATGTGTAGTTATTTGTTTTATAGCTGGTTGTGGTTATTTGTTTATAGCTGGTTGTAGTTATTTGTTTACAGCTGCGTGTAGTTTTTTGTTTACAGCTGTTTGTGGTTATTACTTTTTTTTTTACAGCTGTGTGTGGTTATTTGTTTACATTTGTTTGTGGTTGGGTTGTTGTTTTTTTTACAGCTGTGTGTGGTTATTTGTTTTACAGCTGTTTGTAGTTAATTGTTTACAGCTGT
>CM060317.1:4208751-4221251 GCA_030674155.1 Stramonita haemastoma
ACACACACCACAACGAGGCAGGCAGGCAGACAGATAAACAGGTCATGTCTCAGGCAGAGAGATGAGGTGGCTGCCTGGATAGACAACGTCATCACTCTGCCTGCTAATGACGTTAATGAGCGCGTCGCCACAAGTGCAGCGCCTACCCATTATTTTTGTCCCTGTCTGCAACTGTATTTGTTTCCCTATCAGAGTGGCTTTTTTCTGCAAAATTTTGCCAGGGACAACCCGCTTGTTGCCGTGGGCTCTTTTACGTGTGCTAAATAATGATGTGTAACACACAGGACCTCGGTTTATCGTCTCATCCGGAAGACTAGCGCCCAGACCATCACTCATGGTCTAATGGATGAGGGAAAAGTTTTGGGCCCAAACGGGATTCGAACCACCGCACACTCGTACCCGGACTTTTCGCTTTCTTGGCAGGCGATCCACCAAAAGATAGCAATTTCTCGCACAGAAGTCGGATGCCCTAGGCCTTGTCAGGTGCTTATTTATTTTATTTTATTTGCGAAAAGCGGTACAGGATTTAACGTGTGCGCAAGATGTTCAAGATGTTAAACTATGTGTGTGCGTAATTGTGGTGTGTTTGCGCGCGCGCATGCGTGTGTGTGTGTGTGCGTGTGTAAATTGGGGGATGGGTTGGCGCAAGCACGCGTCCTGAGAGAGACACACGGACACACAGACAGACAGACAGACAGTAAACATAATTTGTTCAACTCTAACCTCTCTCTCTCTCTCTCTCTCTCTCTCTCTCTCTCTCTCTCTCTCTCTCCTCTCTCTCTCTCTCTCTCTCTCTCTCTCTCTCTCTCTCTCTCTAAGTCTAACTCACACAATCACAGATAAACACACACACACACACACACACACACACACACACACACACACACACACACACACACACACACCACATGTACACATGCTCGCGCGCCACTCCAAAACACAGCCTTTTGAATACCCCAAAATCTTTATTGAGAGCTGACCGTAGAAAAACTATTATAAAAAAGTAAGACAAACTGATTATCATTTGGAACCTTCCAGTTCAACACTGTTCAATATGCAGACACTTATGTCTGGAGACAAAAATGGTCATACAATATGCAATTATGTATCTATATCCAATATATATATATATATATATATATATATATATATATATATATATATATATATATATATATATATATATATAATCTGGTTGTTGTGGAAGCCATCATTTGATCAACTGAAAAACGTACACAGGATATATCACTTGCAATAGTACTGGGCAGTATTTAAAAAAAAATCTGTGCATAACTATAATGATGTGACCAAACAAACAGCTATTTATACGTAGGAATGTACGCACGCTCACACGCTTGCATGCACGTGCGTAGGCAGGCGTACGCTCTCTCTCTCTCTCTCTCTCTCTCTCTCTCTCTCTCTCTCTCTCTCTCTCTCTCTCTCTTCTCTCTCTCTCTCTCTCTCTCTCTCTCTCTCTCACACACACACACACACACAGTGACACACACACACACACACACACACACACACACACACACACACACACACACACACACACACAACACACACACACACTCCCGATCCTCAAATCACACATATCCTACCATGTCAACGACCCCTTTGGTTCCCAAAACACAAGAACGAAAAAAATATCCACTAAAAAGAAAAAGACAACAACATTAGGAGAAAGATCGTCAAAGTAAGCACACAATGTCTGAACCATAGACCCCCAAATCCACCAACACAGCAATTCCCAGGGCAGAATGAACACCCATCCCACATCACTACAGTGTAGTGACATGCTGAAGATAAGATTAAGATACCCCATCACAACATCCGTCTATCTTCACTGCTCATGATCACCGACAACTTAGCACAGCACAGGTACCTGTTCCCCTTTCCATCTGTAGTGTGCCCTGAGTTAGTGAATGAAGAGCGTCAAGGTATACCGCTTCCAGATATGAATAAGAAAGGGAAAAAAATCAGAAAAAAGTAGTAGTTGTGGCTTAAAAGAGAGATAAGACAGGAGAAAAGTCATAACAGTAGCATAAGAAAGGGAAAAAACAGCAGCAGTCGTAGTTATGGCTTACAGAGAGATAAAGCAGGGAAAGTCATAAAGAAAGCAACTAACACACCTTTCACCACTATCGGTTTTACTGAGTGTGGTACAAAGCATGTCAAACATTTTAAAACAAGTTTGAATGATTTCATACCCCAGGAAAGGAAAGATGGCTGAGAGAGAGAGAGAGAGAGAGAGAGAGAGAGAGAGAGAGAGAGAGAGAGAGAGAGAGAGAGAGAGAGAGAGAGAGAGAGAGAGAGAGAGAGAGAGAGAGAGAAAACTCGAACTCGAACTCGAAATTTTTAATGAGGGTAATTGGATAAGCCAGAGGCTTCATTACACCAGGCCCTCATAGGGACAAAATGAAAAAAAAAGAATAAATCAATGAATTAATAAAGAAATGAATGTAAGATACCAAACAACTCAATCATTCATATTGCCATTCAATAATTGATAAATCAGGAAATCCATGAAAAACATACATAAGGGAACCAATCAAACAAATAAACAAGACCATCAAACAGGAACAACTACCCTCCCTAACACCTCCTCTCGTAAACAAACAATTTTTCCCCAAAGTCAAGATCACACACA
Organism: Stramonita haemastoma; assembly: GCA_030674155.1. Lineage (NCBI taxonomy): Eukaryota > Metazoa > Mollusca > Gastropoda > Neogastropoda > Muricidae > Stramonita > Stramonita haemastoma. Next base: position 4,211,405 of record CM060317.1, read on the forward strand.
CACACACACACACACACACACACACACACACACACACACACACACACACACACACACACACACACAACACATACACACACACATACACGCACACATACGCGCGCGCACGCACAAACAAATCATCCTAGATACATATCCATACACATGCACATTCTCTCTTATACAATGTGATATGCTCATATCATAATCATCAAAATACACATTAGATCCATGGCGTATACATTCCAAAGCGGATCATTATTACTGATATATCTTCACACAGACGCAGAGAGAGAGAGAGAGAGAGAGAGAGAGAGAGAGAGAGAGAGAGAGAGAGGAGAGGAGAGAGAGAGAGAGAGAGAGAGAGAGAGAGAGAGAGAGCATTTAAGAAAAGAGGTAAAACATTAGCTGTAAGAAAAACAGCAAAGGCTACCCCCACAGTGACTGAGTTGGCACATCACTGACTGAGACAGAACAAGTGGCTGATTTTGAGCACCACTCCAACACACACCAACCACAAAATATCTAAGGCAAGATTGTCAGCTCTAATACATCGGAAACATCGGATCACACACACACACACACACGCACGCACGCACGCACGCACGCACGCACGCACGCACGCACACACACACACACACACACACACATGCAAGAGACATGTCATATTACAGCTGCATAGGAGTTGAAGTTACCTGATGGTCGTGCCACTCAGAATACAGGACAGCCATGATATTGGTTGCGATGACTGACAGTCAACAACAACACAACAAATAAACAAATTACAAACAAAAACAATCAACAAAACAAATAAACAAAATTACAAACAGAAAAAAACAAGCAACCCCCCCCCCCCCCAAAATCCACTCAAATATTCCCTTGCCAAACTCAAAACAAAGCCAAACAAAACAACGGCAAACAAATGAAAACAAAACCAACACCACCAAACCGAACACATGCTTACGAAGGCAATCAGTGTCGACCGCACCAGAAAGAAAACCCCAACCCAAACACCCAAACCACACGAGTAAACCCACATCAAAAACACCCCCAGCACACAGGTAAACTCTCCCCCCCCCAATGTACACAAGCCTGAGAAGCAGTAAGCCTCCACAACTGAGGTCAGGGTTAACACATCAATCCAACATGTACTCCTTGTTTGTCTTGTCAAATCATCAGCCTTGTATTTTACAGGGGGGGGGGGGGGTAGGGAAAAATAAAAAACTCTGACACAACCTTCACCGTCTCCCATCTCTCTGTTGTTACTGGCATCCACAAGTTCACGGAGACATTTTGTTATGGGGGGAGGGGGGAGGGGGGTATGTTGCTCCTTGCGGTGGTCTACCAACTGTGGTGTTACTTCAGTAATTGTTACACATCAAGTCCCCTCTATTCAGAAATGTTAGTTACCATTTTTAATGAGCATACAGCTTGCTTGCATAGTGAATCACTGATATTTAGTCAATATCATGGCACCATCTGTACTATCACTACATTTACGAATATCAAACGACAGCAACACAAACTGAGTAGTACAGTAGTATATTCTCCGATAGTCGTCTTACTTACATCTATAACTGACCAAGACTGGCCAGATCACACACACATTGAACTACACTTCTTCTAAAATCTTGCAGTACCTACAGACAAATCAAAATCAATGTCAATGCCCTACCCTCATCTAATATCAATAACTGTTGAAACAGATCCCACTATCTAAACGCCAATCCAAAAATTTCCAATGTTCCATCCTCACGAAAATGCCACTCACATAATACTGGTATCATTATCATATAAAACAGTGACAGAGTTTGCCACTGGATACCAGGGCTTTTGCAGACATTGGAAGACAATGGTGGCACAGTGACGATGATCATAGTGAAGATGGCAGGATGACAAAGTGTGACCAAAGCTACCCCCCTCCCCCCTGCTGTCTGTGGTCACTGCAGAGAGCCTGCAGAGGGAGAAGGGGGGGAGGGGGGAAAGAGGAGGTGGGGGGGGGGAGACAGAGGTGGTGAAGACAGCTATGTCATCAGACCTTTGGCAGATCGTCATTCAGCATTAGTGATGTCTCATCTCCATTACCCTTCATGTGGAACACACACACACACACACACACACACACACACACACACACACACACACACACACACACACACACACACTATCGAGGACTTATCAAATCTGACCTGGATCACAATCATGACATACCATGTAGCATGACATGTGGAAGACCTCAGTGCTATGTGGCATGAAATGTAGAGGACCTCAGTGCTATATGGTGTAAGATGTGGAAGACCTCAGTGCTATGTGGTGTGGAAGACCTCAGTGCTGTGTGGTGTGGAAGACCTCAGTGCTGTGTGGTGTGGAAGACAGTGCTATGTGGTGTGGAAGACCTCAGTGCTGTGTGGTGAGAGATGTGGAAGACCTCAGTGCTATAAGATGAGAGATGTGGAAGACCTCAGTGCTATGTGGTGAGAGATGTGGAAGACCTCAGTGCTATGTGGTGAGAGATGTGGAAGGCCTCAGTGCTGTGTGGTGAGAGATGTGGAAGGCCTCAGTGCTGTGTGGTGAGAGATGTGGAAGACCTCAGTGATGTGTGGTGTGGAAGACCTCAGTGCTATGTGGTGTGGAAGGCCTCAGTGCTATGTGGTGTGGAAGACCTCAGTGCTATGTGGTGTGGAAGACCTCAGTGCTATGTGGTGTGGAAGACCTCAGTGCTGTGTGGTGTGGAAGACCTCAGTGCTATGTGGTGTGGAAGGCCTCAGTGCTATGTGGTGTGGAAGGCCTCAGTGCTATGTGGTGTGGAAGACCTCAGTGCTATGTGGTGTGGAAGACCTCAGTGCTGTGTGGTGTGGAAGACCTCAGTGCTATGTGGTGTGGAAGACCTCAGTGCTGTGTGGTGTGGAAGACCTCAGTGATGTGTGGTGTGGAAGACCTCAGTGCTATGTGGTGTGGAAGACCTCAGTGCTGTGTGGTGTGGAAGACCTCAGTGCTATGTGGTGTGGAAGGCCTCAGTGCTATGTGGTGAGAGATGTGGAAGACCTCAGTGATGTGTGGTGTGGAAGACCTCAGTGCTGTGTGGTGTGGAAGGCCTCAATGCTGTGTGGTGTGGAAGGCCTCAGTGCTATGTGGTGTGGAAGGCCTCAGTGCTGTGTGGTGAGAGATGTGGAAGACCTCAGTGCTATGTGGTGTGGAAGGCCTCAGTGCTATGTGGTGTGGAAGACCTCAGTGCTGTGTGGTGTGAGATGTGGAAGGCCTCAGTGATGTGTGGTGTGGAAGACCTCAGTGCTATGTGGTGTGGAAGGCCTCAGTGCTGTGTGGTGTGGAAGACCTCAGTGCTGTGTGGTGTGAGATGTGGAAGACCTCAGTTTGTGCTCCCGGCATGTGTGGGAATGATGAATTGACAGTAATCTCAGGTGGCTGGTTATTCCCCTGCGGTTTAAATATGGAGTTGTTCTCTGCAGTTAACATGAGTGTGTGAAGAGTTCTTCCCCTGCAGTTAACATGAGTGTTTGAAGAGTTCTTCCCCTGCAGTTAACATGAGTGTTTGAAGAGTTCTTCCCCTGCAGTTAACAAGAGTGTTTGAAGAGTTCTTCCCCTGAAGTTAACTTCAATTCCCCAGCTAGTGTTGCTAAGCTTCTTTCTATCTGTCACCATACCCAGCTGTTTCATACAGTGCCTCATTCCCAGAAGCCATCGTGACTGACTCCTCCCATTCCCCCATGTCTTGGTCTGGCCATCCCTGTGTGCTGATTTAATGCCCATGACAACAACAAGTTTGTGATGAACTGAACAGACCCTGAGTGCAGTCACCATGTCATGGATCACATCACCTCCAAGTTCTGCAGGCAGATCCTGAGTTGAAGCTGGAATTCTGGAGTCCGTTGTCCTCACATGCTGTACTTCAACATGTGACACCAGCTGAGATGCGTCAGACAGGAAGAAAGGCAGACCTCCAGTTCCACACATGCAGAACACAACTGGCATCAGCGGCCTGGGTATTGTGAACATTGCTCATCACAGTCCAGCATGCAGACAGTGAGAGAGGCACCAACGTGTCACAGACCAAGGCTGAACCCAGTGACACCGACAGAAGACAGTGACATCATTTGTGTTCCGTACTATCATTGTCTCGACAACTCTAGATCTGATCTCTGAACCCCCCCACCCCTAAACCTAAGTCATCCTAAGATCACATCACAAACCAGATCCACTTACAACCCCCTTACACCACACAGTACAGTTAAAGAACAACCATCTTCACTCCCTGAAACTGTCGGCATCACCTGAGGATGCTGCAGAAGCCTGCTGTGCTGTTGTCACAGCAGCCTGCTCTATCTCTTGGGTCCGAAGTAGTAGGAGGAGGAGGCCAGGTCTGAAGGGTTCAGTACCATCACGCCCTGCAGAGGCCTGTGTGGGGCCACGTCTGTTCTGCGTAGTGGGCTTTTCTGGGGAGAGCCTGACGACTTAGCTAGTCCCATGCTGGCACCTGGAGAATGTGCCCCGACAGCCTGCTCCTGGGACTGGGCTACCCCCAGGACACCTGCCTGAGGAGAGGAGAACTGAGCACACAGGGTGGACTCAGCGTTGGGGGCGGGCTGAGAGGAACTGCTTCCTTCCCCTGGGCAGTCCTCCTGAGCTGAGCCGTCCCCTGCTTCCCGCTGACCGTCTGGGATCTGAGGGCTGAGGGGCGAGTCCTGCACTTTGGGGGCATCATCTTCTGCTGAACCTGCCGGCCCTCTTTCATGTGGGGTCTGGCTGCCTTCCTTGTCCTCCCCTGTGGCAGCACCAGGGCTCTGGCTGTCCAGGGCCTGACTGGGCGGTCTGGTGGCCAGGTCACCCCGCACCAGGTCCATCAGCCGGCCTGCCTGTCCCGGGGCACTGGTGGACGCCGCCACTGCTGCCGGGCAGTGCAGGGGGAGGAGGGCACCACGCAGGGGGAGCCGGGAGACTCTGAAGCACTGTCACTCTGGCACTCTGAGGAGAACACAGAGACACTGCTGATGCTCCTGGAGACCCTGCCATGGGAGGCGTCCTCCGTCTCCGGGTTGCTGTGGCTGCTGCGTGTGGACAGGGGCCCTGCTGAGGGTCTGGAGGGTCTGAAGACATCTCCTGCCTCCTCAGAGTCTTCGTCCTCGTCTTCTTCCCCAGGGAAGGAGGCCGTAGAGGAGAACAGCCCACGTTCTGCAGAGAAAACATCAGCAACAGATGTACACCTTGCCTACTGCATGGAACGGACTGGCTTCTGCAGCCTTACATTTATGCACAGAACAAAACTGAAGGCGAGTATTTGATGACAATACCCAGTCGCCTTTGAGGTTACAAGTTCAAATCTGCCACGAGGCAGTGTCTGGTAGATAAAGGGGAGGAGGGAGGGGTGTGCTGTTGCAGTCTCCCGGGTCATCTGTGCCTTTTAATTACAGACTGCCAGTGCCTTACTTCTCTATGTATAGGTAGTGGTGCATCTATAACCTTATGCAAACACTGGGGAGCAAGGTACCAGAGACCTCAGCTTCTCTGGGGGCCAGCTTTTTCAGGCTGGATGTCATACTAGAGTTCTGTTTATTTCTGCAATATTATGTCATACCAGAGTTCTGTTTATTTCTGCAATATCATGTCAGCACTGTAGCACTAAGTGAGCTTCAGCACGGCTGCTGAACCCTGTAGTAAGTATATTCATGTCGGTCTGTGCTGAAAACCACCAGTCACTGAGCTATAGTAGAGCTGCTGAACCTATAGTATAATAATTATGTCTCTTAACTCTTATTAACTCTTTATTAGCTTTTCAATCAGCAAGTCAAGTCCAACAGCAAGTCAAGTCCAACAGCAAGTCAAGTCCAACAGCAAGTAATAATAATAATAATAATAAATGGAACTTATATAGCGCTATATCTTGCAAAAACAAATCAAAGCGCTTGCATTCAACCAATCCTTGCACATGCAGCCAACAACAATTAAATTTTTTTAACGAAGTCAATGCACACGCGCACACACACACACACACACACACACACACACACACACACACACACACACACACACACACACACACACACACACACACACACACAGTATAAACACACATAGAGTATAGGCCTAAACACTTTGGCAGGGCGGTGGATATTTCGGCTGTTGAGAGCAGGGGCAGATGATGAAACAGGATAGGAAAGTCTTAGCTTTGAAATAAGTGTGTCTTGAGGCTGGATTTAAATGTGTCATAGGTAGGCTTTTTACGAAGGGAGAGAGGGAGGTTGTTCCAGATCACTGGACCAGAAACAGAGAAAGAGCTACGGCCAACAGTGGATTGATTGAATCTAGGTATTTGTAAGCGCAGGGTATCTGCAGCAAGTCCAACAGCGAGTCAAGTCAAACAGCAAGTCAAGTCAAACATGACGTCACTGACCTAGATTAGCGTCAGAGATGCTGGAGCCCAGGCTGTCTGTCTCGGCGCCCACGCCCGGTTCTCGGGGATACTGCAGCATCAGCTTCTTCCGACTTCGGCGAGACTCGTGAATCTCCGTGGACACGGCCTCCAGGCATCGTAAAGCCTCGGCATACCTCGCCTTCCGAATGCCGATCGCGTGCTGCAGGTCCAACACATTCTGCCGCAGTTGCTGGGAGACAAGAGGAGACAATGCCATGACACAACTTCAGGGTTATCTTTTCATGTTGTTCTTCAAATTAACGTCTATTCACATTATGTGATATTACACACTTACCTTTTCATGATGGTGAGTTTGTCTGCAAGTGTGTGTAGTTTGTCTGCAAGTATGTATAGAGTTTTTGAGCAAGTATATGTCGAGTTTGTGTGCAAGTTTGTGAACAGTTTGTGTGCAAGTATATGTCGAGTTTGTGTGCAAGTATGTGTGCAGTTTTGTGTGCAAGTATGTGTAGAGTTTGTGTGCAAGTATGTGTACAGTTTGTGTGCAAGTATGTGTACAGTTTATGTGCAAGTATGTGTACAGTTTGTGTGCAAGTATGTATAGAGTTTGTGTGCAAGTTTGTATACAGTTCGTGTGCAAGTATGTGTAGAGTTTGTGTGCAAGTATGAGTACAGATTGTGTGCAAGTATGTCTACATTTTGTGTGCAAGTATGTCTACAGTTTGTGTGCAAGTATGTGTAGAGTTTGTGTGCAAGTATGTCTAGAGTTTGTGTGCAAGTATGTATAGAGTTTGTGTGCAAGTGTGTATACAATATGTGTGCAAGTATGAGTAGAGTTTGTGTGCGAGTATGTCTACAGTTTGTGTGCAAGTATGTCTACAGTTTGTGTGTAAGTACGTATACTGTGCAGTGCTGTGTCTTGGGCGTCGTCGCAATGACTGCTATCCAATGCATGCTGTGCCATAACTGTACTGGTGTGGTAAGTGAGGGGAGGGGAAGACTGAAGAGAAAAACACAGGACAAAGGGGGAACAATGAGCCATGAGAGGAAAAGACGGGAAATGGGGACAGTTAGTTGAGGAGACAAAGGAGGAAAGAAGAACAAGCGCATAGAAGAGGGGAACAGAGATAAAAAGAGATGGGGGGGGGGGCACAAAGAGAGAAGAGGGAAAGTGGGTAGGAGAAGAAACAAAGAAACACTAGGAAAAGAAATGAAACATGGCATGAACAACTGAAGAAGTTCTCCAAGCAAAGATAATCCCTCCACATAAAGAGAACTCAGTCCTACTTATCTCCCTTCTCCCATTCAAAAAGAACAGCAGCAATACCTTCAAGTCTATGACTAAATCTTGAACGTGCTAAGCACTGAGATTTCAGTGGATGTGTGTGTGTGTGTGTGTGTGTGTGCGTGTGTGTGTGTGTGTGTGTGTGTGTGTGTGTGTGTGTGTGTGTGTGTGTGTGTGTGTGTGTGTGTGTGACAGACAGACAAACAAACAAACAAACAGATAGACAAACTATGTGTCATGATAATTAATTGTTGTGAGCCAGGCTTACCTGTAGTTTTAACTCCAGTTCAGCTTTGGTTTCAAAGTAGGGCCTGTAACACAGAGAATGGTACCAGAAAAAATGTCAGTGGCTTTCATACTGAGACGAAACAGACGATGTTTATTCTATACAAGCACGCACGCATGTATGCACACACGCACGCACACACATACACACACACTCACACACATACACACACACATACACAAACATACACACGCGCGCGCGCGTGCACGCACACAGACACACACGCGCGCGCGCGTGCACGCACACAGACACACACACACACACACACACACACACACACACACACACACACACACACACACACATACACACACTCATTCAATAACTGTCAGTCTACATTGTCACTGTCAGTCTAGCTTGCACGAACAAGATGCAGTATTACTGTAAACAAAGGGCGGTAATCCCCTGACCTGGCTTTGGCGATAGAGCGCTTGTACTTCTTCTCCTGGACGTGAATCTGGCTCTCCAGGTGGGTGCAGATGGCGGCTTTCTTGTTGTGCTCGATCTCACTGCGAGCCTTCTCTCTCTCCGCCTCCGTCACCTAGAACAGCCTTGTCTTCATCAACATCTCTGACATCATCATCGTCGTCATCATCATAAAAAATGTATTGTCACCATCATCATTATCATCATCATCATTGTTATCTTTATCGTCATCATCACTATCACCGTCGTCGTCGTCATTATCATCGTCATCGTCGTTATCTTCATCGTCATCATCATCATCATCATGATTTCATCTACAACCTGGTTGGTCCTATTGCTGTAGGTGCTGGCCATCGCACCTGTAGGTCCCTGTCATGGCTTGATATCAACATGATGATATAGATATCACCGCAAAAAGTCACCAACATCATTATCGTCATTGGCATCGCTATCATGGTTTTCATTATGGTTATTAATATAATCTATATATTGCTTTTCTTCTTCTTCGTCGTCGTCGTCGAACGCTCAGACAACAACTATTATTGTCTGCCATATGGGCAAAAATGCATTATACTGCCGTTAAGTGCTGTGCCTGACAAGTCTGGCCTAGCCAATCTGACTTTGGCGTGATGCCTTGGTATTATTTTCTATTGTCTTTATCAACGCGGTCTTCATCGTTACCATCATATTATATCTGCGTCGTTATTATTATTATTATTGGCTAAAGCCGTTTTTTAACCGTTGGTGATTCATTATCAAGGTCGTCATCGTACTTGTCAAAGCGCTGACATCATCATCGAAGTTGTCATTATCAACATCATCATCGTCATCACTCATGTCACGACTTTTTTTTTCTTATCATCAACACTATCTTATTGCAGTTGTCATTGATTTCATCAGCCTTGTTTTGGTCAGCTTGGTCTCACACACACACACACACACACACACACACACACACACACACACACACACACACACACACACACACACACACACACCAACACACACGCACGCACACACAGACACAATATATATATATATATAAACACACACTGACTCACCTAATCCCTCCCCCCACCCTTGACTCATCCCTACCCTCATCACCCAACATTCTTCATCTTAGGCCTAGTGACCCTCCCTCCCTTCCTGCCCCCCTCCCCAGCCCCCCCCCCCCCCCACCACCCCCACCCCCACCCCACCCCTTCCCTCCTTCCTGCCGTACGTACCCTCTCCATGGCGTGGCCGAGGGTTTCCTGCCAGGCGGAGGACAGAGTCCTAGTCTTGGAGGCGTTGTCCTCCAGGCCTTTCTCGGCTAGGGTCACCATCTCTTTGGCGGCGCGGTAGTTGCCCTGAGCTGACTGGAAGGATCTGGCCGCTCTCAGGCCTCGTTCTGCGCCTGCGCACCGTGACACAGTATGTACGTCACCACTCACGTCATAATGAGAAGAAGAAGAAGAAGAAGAAGAAGAAGAAGAAGAAGAAGAAG
>CM060317.1:4231251-4243751 GCA_030674155.1 Stramonita haemastoma
CACACACACACACACACAGTAACACACAAATAAAACACAACGTGAACACGACAAAATATACACAACAGGGCTCTGTGAGACCACTATGACTAAGACTTCAAATCAACCAGTAATAAAACCAACCACAGCCTTCTTTTCTGTGAGTTGCCATTTTTGTGGATCTGAATCTAATCTTTATGACCCTCTTTACATCAGATAGTCCTCCTTACACCAAGAATCCACACACCATGCCCTACACCCCCCCCCCCTCCACACACATACACACACAACACACACACACACACACACACACACACACACACACACACACACACACACACACATACACACACACCACCCCCTCCACTCTCCCAAGGCGATCCCACCCCCTTGTCTTTCCTAAAGGTGGAAGGGACGTCAAGTGTGTGTTCTGGGGGAGAGAGGCACCGCCACAGTTAGTGTGGAGTCCATCTGAACATGGCAGGTATCAAAGCCCTCTCCACAGACAATGAAGTCAACAGGCTCCAAACCCTAACACCTCCTGAGATAACAGTCAACAGGCTCCATTTCCAACACCTCCTGAGATAACAGTCAACAGGCTCCATTTCCAACACCTCCTGAGATAACAGTCAACAGGCTCCAAACCCTAACACCTCCTGAGATAACAGTCAACAGGCTCCATTTCCAACACCTCCTGAGATAACAGTCAACAGGCTCCATTTCCAACACCTCCTGAGATAACAGTCAACAGGCTCCATTTCCAACACCTCCTGAGATAACAGTCAACAGGCTCCATTTCCAACACCTCCAGAGATAACAGTCAACAGGCTCCATTTCCAACACCTCCAGAGATAACAGTCAACAGGCTCCATTTCCAACACCTCCAGAGATAACAGTCAACAGGCTCCATTTCCAACACCTCCAGAGAGAATTCAAACAGGTTCCATTTCCAACACCTTCAGGGCCCTACACGGAATGACCCATGTTTATACAGTGTCCCAAAGCCCTCACAGGAACACCCCCTCCCTCCCCCCCACCCCCGACACGCACACTGAGACACACACACACACACAAACACACACACACAAATACGTACACACACACACACACACACACACACACACACACACACACACACGCGGCACACATACACAAACACACGCTGTGACACACACACACACACAACACACACACACACACACCACACACACACACCACACACACACACACACACTGTGACACAAACACACACACACACACACTGTGACACACACACACCTGTGACACACACACACACATACACAAACACACACACACACACTGTCACACATACACACACATACACACACACACACACACACACACACACACACACACACACCACACACACACATGGGGCTCTTCTCTCTCTCTCGGCTTGTCTAAATGTGCGGTCATTCTAACCCATTGTTTCATACACCCAGCTCCCCGAGGGTGCATCGTTTTCACACCACCACCTTGACCTCCCCCCCCCTTCCTGGTGCCATCAAGGCCGAGTCATGGATGGTGTTGTTTGTTGTTTATTTTATTTTATTTTATTTTATACCCCTTTATGTCACAGCAGATTTCTCTGCCTGAAATTCGGGCTGCTTCCCCCGGGGAGAGCACATCGCCATGAGTGCAGGGCCTGCCCATTTTTTCTTCTTTTCCTGTCTGCAAACTGTATTTGTTTCTCTACCAGAGTGGCTTTTTCATCTACAGAATTTTGCCAGGGACAACCCCCTTGTTGCTGTGGGTTCTTTTACGTGCGGTAAATAGTGATGTGTAACACACGGGAGCTCGGTTTATCGTCTCATCCTAAAGTATGGTATTGTATTGTATTTTTTAGTATTGTATTGTGAGGACACTATTGTATTGTACTATATTGTATTGTGTTGTATTGTAATGTACTGTACTTACTGTACTGTAAGGTACGACATGACACTGGAATGTATTGTATCATATTGTATCCCATTGTATTGAATTGTACTGTATTGTATTGTATTGTATTGTATTGTATTGTATTGTATTGTATTGTATTGTATTGTAAACATAGCTGGCTTCCATGCTAACACGTCATTAGATACACGTCCACAGGCCGGTTCCGACCGATCGACTTTGACAACGCCAGAATGGTCAGTAGGTTGACTACTCCTTGTTTTGTCTCTTTTGTTTTCTTTGTTCGTGTGTGTGTGTGTGTGTGTGGTGTGTGTGTGTGTGTGTGTGTGTGTGTGTGTGTGTGTGTGTGTGTGTGTGTGTGTGTGTGAGTGCGTGCGTGCGTGCGTGCGTGCGTGCGTGCGTGCGTGTGAACGTGCGTGCGTGCGTACGTGTGTGTGTATGTGTGTGTGCGTGCATGCGTGCGTGCGTGTGTGTGTGTGAGTGTGTGTGTGACTGCGTGGGGCGGATTTTGTTGAGGATATGACATGAACTGGCCACAGCATGCAAGTCAGTTCCTCTATCTCTGATTACATTAGAGTCCCAGCGGAGCGATCCAGTTCAGGGGAGAGTATTGATCAACCGACCACCCCCACCACCCCCACCACCCAGCAGCTCTCCCTCTGTGAGTGACTGTGGTGAGTGTCGACTGCAGCAATATCAAAAGCTAAGCTAGCCTACAGTACAGCATTATTCATGCTGATACCTGATTGCCCATTGGACAGCAAACTTTAGGCCAGATATAAAATGATATGAAGGAATGAATGACTGAATGAAGGAATGAAGGAATGAACATTTTTGAATTTTTTTTAAATTGTGGACAAAGAATAAACACATTAGTGGCTTTTTTTTATCCAGCCCTCCGTCAAAAAATAAGTAAATCCATCAACCAATCATTCAATGAAATAATTGACCAATTAAATGTTTAAGGAACTAGAGGAAATGGTTATAACAAACATGCATGTACACACATAGAAAAAGAGAGACAGTGGCATACACAAGACAAATACGAGAGAGAGAGAGAGAGAGAGAGAGAGAGAGAGAGAGAGAGAGAGAGGGGAGAGAGAGAGAGAGAGAGAGAGAGAGAGAGAGAGAGAGAGAGAGACAGACAGACAGACAGACAGACAGACAGACAGACAGACAGACAGACAGACAGACAGACAGACAGACACGGAGACAGACAGACAGACAGAGACAGAGAGAGAAAGACGGACGGACAGACAGACAGAGACAGAGACAGAGAGAGAGAGAGAGAGAGAGAGAGAGAGAGAGAGAGACAGACAGACAGACAGACAGACAGACAGACAGACAGACAGACAGACAGACAGAGACAGACAGACAGACAGACAGAGACACAAGAGAGAGACGGACGGACGGACAGATAGACAGACAGACAGAGAGAGAGAGAGAGAGAGACATACACAGAGAGAGAGAGAGAGAGAGAGAGAGAGAGAGAGAGAGAGAGAGAGGGACGGACAGACAGACAGACAGACAGACAGACAGACAGAGTGAGACAGACAGAGACAGAGAGACAGCAAAGAAGGTGGGCAGAAGGAAGGCGGAAGGAAAAAAAGAGGGTACAGCGTAGGAGTTGTTATGCATGAGGGAACGACACGGGTACCGGTATGCACAGAGCGCCGCTCCCTCTGGAGGTAACTAATATCAGTGCCTACCCCCCCCCCCCCCCCCCCCATCCCCCACCTCCCCCCCCCAAAAAAGGATATTTTTAGTCCTTCCGTAAGACTAAACTGAGGCCCCATGTGCGAACGCATGCAGAACATCATGCACACACGTTAAAACCCGTTCCAGTTTTCGAAAAAGTAAGCCATTGTGTCGGTGGGAACCGATGACAAAATTGACAAGACCGCACACAAACAGAGACTGGATGTAAACAAGCATATGAGTGTTTATTTCGTTATCTTCGAAATAACAGAATAAAGGGGGGGGGGGGGGGGGGAGAGAAAAACAGCCATGCTATCCTGTCATGTTACCCGTCATCTCCGCCAGTTTGTGAGTGATGGTGTGGCTGTGCTGTTTCAGTCAGTGTCACCCTATGGTATGTTGCTGTTGCTACTGACTCCTCTATGATCATCTCAGTCATGTCATCTGCAGTACAAACTATAACTACTGCATGCCTCACGATACTGTCTCAGAGTCTGTATAGCCTACATGTATGTTCACCCCTGCCCTCCACAGATTGTATTGTAGCCTACTATGTTGTATTGAATTGGGTTGTGTATATAGATAGATAGATAGATAGATAGATAGATAGATAGATAGATAGATAGACAGATAGATAGATAGATAGATAGATAGATAGATAGATAGATAGATAGATAGATAGATAGATAGCCTATAGTACTGCATTATATCATATCGTGACGTACCCCGCATTGTTTTGTATTGTCATTTGTATATTTGTATACTTGTATATTGTATATTTGTATTGTATACCATTTTAAGCTAAGTCACGACAGAGTTCTCTGTGCGAAATTTGGGCTGAACACTATCCCTGGGAAGAGCGCGTCGCCAAAAAAGCGGCGCCACCCATTTTGTTCCTTTCCTGTCTGCATGCATATTTGTTTCCCTAAAAGAGTGGCTTTTTTCTTTAAAAATACCAAAAAAAATATATAAAAATTTCGGGCACAAACGGGGATCAAACCACCACACACTTTGAATCAGGACTTTTCACTTTTCTAGACCAACGATCCATCACGTGATCGTCACGTGACCCTGTCAGGCAGTAACTCACTGTTGATACACGCGGTCATTCACATGTGTGTTTGTATACATAAGATATTATGAATGTACACACAAATGTATGGTCGTACGATCGGTGGTGCCACCAGGTAGTCCGATGACTATGGAATACCTTTCGTGTCAAACTCCTCGGCTTTCTATATGAAATTACAGACAGGCAGAGAGCAGCCCCAAAGCATGCACATGTATGCACCATGAGAGACTGATCAATCAGTAACTAACGACACATTGTCCTTAGCTCTCTCTACCAGGAGCTGGGACAACCAGAGATTACAACAACCTGGTGTTTTATGTCATAATATATTTGTATGAATAACAACAACCACGAGTTCTTCTACAGAGACCACATAAGCAACAAAGACGTGCATAACAAAATCCAGCAAACCATTGGTTCCGGCGAAAATCTTCTATCAATCGTAAAGAAGCGTAAACTTAAATCGTACGGGCATGTCACAAGATCAAAAGGACTTGCAAAAAACAATACTGCAAGGCACTGTCCAAGGAGGAAGAAAAAGAAGCAGACCAAGGAGATGGGAGGACAACATCAGTGAATGGACAGGCCTAGAACTCAACGAAACCCTGAGAAAGGCAGAACAGAGAGAGGAATGGAGGGAACTGGTTGTCAAGTCTTCATGGGTGCCCCCACGGTCCCAGACTAAGGGATAGATAGATAGATAGATATTTGTAATGTTGTATAGATAACCACCTGGTATAATGTATGTATGTATGTATGTATGTATGTATGTATGTATGTATGTATGTATGTATGTATGTATGTGTGTATGTGTGTGTGTGTGTGTGTGTGTGTGTGTGTGTGTGTGTGTGTGTGTGTGTGTGTGTGTAAGAGAGTGAGTGAGTGAGTGAGTGAGTGAGTGAGTTTGTGTGGTGTGTGTGTGTGCGTGCGTGCGTGTGTCCGCACATGTGTCCGCACGTGTGTGTATGTTAATATAAACAGCCTCAGCTAATAATTAGCTAATAGCTGCCACATTTAACACGTCGCCCAGATACTGAGATAGCCATTTATCCACCCTACTGAAAATTAGCAATGGACTATGATAATTAACCCAAACAAGTATGCCAGCTACCCTATTCAATTAGCCTCTAAATATACAACATGACTATTCATGAGTCATCGCTGACGCCGAGCAAGCTTCGCGTCTTAATTACGATTGTACAAAGGTCAACAAGTTGTGGTTTCACGTTTCAAACACGCAAACAAAGGACCATGCCTTTCTTTTTCATTTAAAATGCTGTAGGCCTGTTACAAAACGAAGATATTTTATTCTTGTACACACAAACAATTCTGAGCAGGCCGAAACCCTATTGCTTATTTAAATTTCAATGGGGTGGTTCCATACACAAAATCTCACCATTGGTGAACCTCGGAACTCTAGCCCAGGAACGGGAAATTAAAAAAAAAAATGTCAGAAGGTGACATTGGGTGACTTCTTGTCTTTTCTTAAAGAGTGTTATTTTCAATGGCAAAACGTAAAGTTCTGTTGAAGACCTTTTGACACGAATGGCTTCCATAGAATACATTCCTTTGAACAAAATAACTTGGGTAACACCCCCTCCCCCCTCCCTCCCTCTCTCTCTCTCTCTCAGCTGTGTGTTCGAAATAGGCATTGAGGCAGAACAGGGACTGGGAAGTGTAATGTAGGGTAGGTAAAAGACCAGTTTCTCACCCCACCTCGACACAGCCCACCCCAACAAAGCCACCCCAGCAATAGGCTACAAAGCCACAGCACTAGCCTACATGTATGGAAGGCAAGAAACGCGGGCTCCACAAGGGGCCTTTCCTTTCTGGCCCACTAGCCTAGGTCTGAACTGAAGAAGCCTTGAGGCAACTCACTAAATGTTTTCTTCAATACCAAAACAAGAAGCGCCCAATGTTTCTATTAGTAATTATGTACATACACACACACGCCCGCGCACGCACACACACACACACACACACACACACACACACACACACACACACACACACACACACACACACACACACACACACACACACACACACACACACACAGAGAGAAAGCCCAGAGCAGGTGACAACTGTGCAGAAGTAACTTATTGCATAGTTGTATTAACTCTAGCTTTCTGCTTCCAACTGCAAGGACGAATGATCGTCATGTTTAGATTATTCTGAACATAACTTAATATAAATTAATTAATATATATATTATAAATTATTATTATAAATGATTATTCTGAACATAAATTATTCTGTCCATGAATTTCAATTCTGTTATTTCCAACATAGTGAAGAAGCACTCGTGAGCTTTTATTTTTTTTTTTTTTACATCCACTGCAGTTCGCTCCTCCACAGACAGAGAACCAGACCTCAGGCCATTGCTCCTTCCGCTCAACCACTCAGTGTCAGTCACTCATTCACTCACTCATTCACTCACTCACTCACTCACTCACTCACTCAACCAACCAATTAATCAATCAATCAATCAATCAATCAATCAATCAATCAATCAATCAATCAATGATGTGGCTTACAGCTCCATCAACCACAGAAACCCTGTCAGGGCAGGTGTTCTCACTAGCTGATGATTTTTCCCAAGAGTAAACGACATATCTATTTTACATTTCAGGGTGCATAGCATAGGAATGTACAGCCTAAGTTATTTTCATCAGCGTCAAACTATCATCATCATCATCATCATCATCATCATCATCATCATCATCATCATCATCATCATCAATAACAAACAACAACAACAAGACGTGAAAGGGTGTTATGACACTTAATTAACAGCCTGATCTGACACAGTTTCCAGCTGCCAGTATGACCTGCCTTCTTCAGAAAGAGGTGAACTGGATAGCGCCCAAAACCAAGTGAAGCAGAGGGGATTATCGCATTGTTTTCAGTGACTAAATGAACCAGAAGGGATTACGGCATTGTTGTAATGTTGTGTATGTTCTAGTTGACTTGTCTTCAGTGTTGTACGGCTTTGTCTACTGGTTTTACAGACTGGAGTGACCAGGTAGAGATTGCACTGACAGTCCTAGTGTCAGGCTGTGCAGGGGACTTTGGATGTACTCCATGTGACAGAGGGTACAGCTCCCTGACAGTAGGTGTCAATAGTTACTGGGGACACAAAATAATGCCAAACCCTTTCTGTTCGTGGTTTCCCACCTTTGGTTTAACTAAAACCATGAAATTGAAAGATAAACTTATTTCACAAAATAAAGAAAGAACGGAAAGAAGCAAGCAGGAAGGAAGGAAGGATGACAAAAAGACATTAGATCCACCTGAAAAATCTGATCCACAAATTCGTAGCTCCCTCTAACCAAGTGCGGAGATTTTGAACATAACATAACCTTTATGTCCAGACAGTGGGGGTCGGCCACCAAGTGATGTGACGTCTGTCTCCACATGCACAGGTACAAAGGTCTACAAACAGGGAATTGGAATGTCAAGATAAAAGAAACATGGATTCATTGTTATCTAGCTTTCTACTGTTAAAAAAGTTGAGCCTTTATGTGAACACTGAAAGGTTTCCACTGTGCCAAAGTGGCAACCCACTGTGCCAAGGCCACTACACGTCACATCAAAACGTCATGTGTGACGTCTCCACATTTCATTTTAAAACGCAATAGAAATGTTTGTAGTTCATTTGTTGTTGTTTTTTGTTTTGGTTTGGTTATTTTTGGTACAAACACTTCAGTCAATAGAATCAGATAACAATGTCTTTATTTCTACCCCCACCCACAGCCCCTTTCGGAATGTCGATTGTAACTTGTAAATTTTGTGAGCCCCTTGAACAACATTCCTTTCACGTCTACATATCACTGTAGTCTTTGTGTTGAGGAGTGGGCCAGACACTCAGGTAACCACGTCTAATTGTTCACAGCCTATCTTCTTTCTCGCTGACTATAGCCTACACGTAATAATTAGGGTCTATTTTCTCTCTCCTCAGAGTCTGCTGTTTCACTTCCTCCTCCAGGCAGACTTTATTTCGGGGACACTTTTTTTTTTTTTTTGCTGATCTGTGATATACTGTGCCTGGTTCTGGCAGTATAAGGAGCACCTATTTCATTTACCTGGTTATTACCTGGCCACAAAACCACAATAATGACGAATGATGACTCTGTCATGTTATGTGCACTGACACATCTGTCATCATCATCTGTCACCAGTCAGTCCAAAGAATGGGATTAGGGGACCCCACCCCCTGTCCTCCTCCCCTCCCCTCCCCTCCCCCAAATCTCAAGTGCTTGAAAGTGTGTGTGTGTGTGTGTGTGTGTGTGTGTGTGTGTGTGTGTGTGTGTGTGTGTGTGCATACATGTGTGTGTATACGTGTGTGTGTGTGTGTGTGTGTGTGTGTGTGTGTGTGTGTGTGTACGTGTGTGTATACATGTGTGTGTATATATACATGTGTGTGTATACATGTGTGTGTGTCTCTGTGTGTGTACGTGTGTGTGTACATATGTGTGTGTACGTGTGTGTGTATACATGTGTGTGTATACATGTGTGTGTGTGTTTATGTGTTGAGAACAGCTGTGTTTATTGACGTGAACCTGACAGCTTCAAACTTCATCCACACGCAGCAGCAGCAGCATCGCTGTATTCATACATGCATGTATCACCATGTGCGTATGTCAGTTCCTTGGAAACTGTTGAGGTGGACACTTTTTGAACCGTGGATGTACCAAACAATATGGCTTATGCGTCACACATAGCGTGCGTGTGTGTGTGTGTGTGTGTGTGTGTGTGTGTGTGTGTGTGTGTGTGTGTGTGTGTGTGTGTGTGTGTGTGTGTGTGCATACGTGTATACATGTGTGTGTACATACGTGCATGTATGTGTATGCGTGCATACGTGTGCACGCGCGCATACGTGTGCACGCGTGCATGCGTGTGTGTATGTGTATTTCGGTGTGTATGTAGGCACGTATGCCCGTGTGACTTGCAAATGTTTGTCATGGTCCTTTAAAAAAGGGAGAGTCTCTATCACGAGTGTAACTGTAAGCCCGTACTCTCGCATCTGGGGTTTCAATTTATCCATAGTTCTTTGTCCGTCCATTTGTCCTTTTTTCTGTCTACCTGTCTGTCTCTCGGGTGTCCTTTGGGAGAAAATGTACAGAGGACATTGTCAGCATCGCATGCTGGTTACAAGAGCCAGCCTCTCTTCACACGTAGTACTTTCCTGCTACTACTGAAAGCTTCCAACTTGTTCTGTATTTTTTCGTATTTATTTTTAGGTGGCTCCAGGACAAATGAATCTCTCTCTCTCTCTCTCTCTCTCTCCTCTCTCTCTCTCTCTCTCTCTCTCTCTCTCTCTCTCTCTCTCTCTCTCTCTCGCACGCGCGCGCGCGTGTGTGTCTGTGTGCGTGTGCGCGCGCGCGTGTAGGCTGCGCCTCTGTAGGCTTTTATATATATACAGTGTGCATATTGCTTCGTGTGTCCGCATGCTCACAGCCTCATGTCTGTGTATCCTGTATACAAATAGTATATCATATATAATATAATACGTTGGTGCATGTATGTATGCAAACCGCAAACAGCCACATGACACTCACCGCCACACGTGGGTCCACCTCCTCCTCCTCATCTCCTGTAGTATCGGATGTGTCCTCCTCCTCCTCCTCCTCCTCCCTCCGTTCTTCCTCCTCCTCCTCCTCCGTCCGCTCTTCCTTCTCCTCCTCCTCCCTCCGCTCTTCCTTCTCCCTCTGTCCTTCCTCCTCCTCCTCCCTCTGCTCTTCCTCCTCCCTCTGTCCTTCCTCCTCCTCCTCCTCCCTCCGCTCTTCCTCCTCCCTCTGTTCTTCCTCCTCCTCCTCCTCCCTCCGTTCTTCTTCCTCCTCCTCCTCCTTCCGCTCCCTCTCCTTCTCCTGCTCCTCCCCCTCCTCCTTCTCCTGCACCACCTCCTCCTCCTTCCCCCACAGACTGGTGGTTTGGTCCCCTTCCTCCAGTCCACCGCGTGAGCTCTGCCCACCCCCCTCACTCCCGCCATCTTGTGCGACACCTCCCTGCCCCCCCTGCCCCTCTACCTGGGCACTGGGCACGTGAGCCCCGGGCATCTCGCCCTCTTCCCAGGCTCCCTGACAGTCAGCCATGCTGGAGAGGCAAGTGTGTGACGGTGCTAAAGACACTTCACAAACAGTGCTCTGCTGATTGAGCTCTTCTCTTGGACGTGGTCTGTTGGCAGCTGAAGTCCGTCACAGTGTTGTCAGGGAATCAGTCACACTACTGCATCTGTTCCGTGTTGTGTTGTCACGGAATCAGTCACGCCAACTGCATCTCTCCTGTGTCACTGTGGGGAGCTCCTCACTGTTGAAAAAAATGAAACTAACTTTATTGCTTTCATGTCAATGTTGAAATTGATATATCTATGTTGAACTGATAAAAGAATGTATTTCCTGGCTGCAAGCATACATCAGAAAAATAACCACTTTTCAGCTGTTGTGTCATCAATTACACCAGCCATGGATGGACGCTATAGCCGAGTGGTTAAGACGGTTTGACTTCAGTCACATGGGTCCATGAAGTCGTGGGTTAGAATCTCTGTGGTGTCCGGTGAATTAAGGGTGGCAATATTTACCATATCCCAGGTCAACTTTAAGAGCAGACCTGCCCGTGTCTTAATTCCCTTTGTATTATAAAAATATGTATATAAATATATATATATATATATATATATATATATATATATATATATATATAGAGAGAGAGAGAGAGAGAGAGAGAGAGAGAGAGAGAGAGAGAGAGAGAGAGAGAGAGAGATTGGTAGATAGAGAGGTAGAGAGATAGAGAAAGATAGAGAGATAGTTAGATAGAGAGAGAGAGAGAGAGAGAGAGAGAGAGAGAGAGAGAGAGAGAGAGAGAGAGAGAGAGAGAGAGAGAGAGAGAGAGAGAGAGAAAGATGAAGAAGACCAAATATACATGCACATTAGAGATCCTGTTATTCACGAAAACATGGAAAAATACAGCAAACATCCTCGAAGTCGGAATGCGGATATCTTTATGGTGGGCAAAACTGGTCGCAAGTATGTATATGCAAAACTTTACCTTTGGTGGACCTCGAAGCTCTAGCCGAGGACCGAAACACAACAAAAACACATTACTCCAGCCATTGCCATACTGAACCAGATGAATCCCCTGACAAGGTTGACAGGTGGTGAGGACAATCACACGGCTCCGTGGAATGCATTTTTCCCTAAGTCAGTTATTTATGTATGGGCAATTGGTAGCATTCACCTGTCTCTGAATACACTTTTTGTTTACTGACAGTATGTGCCTGGTATTTACACATGGAGAAGATGTAAACAATCAGGAAAAGTTTATTTCGAATGCTTTCACTTCCCGACACACCTTACACGACTGAAGAGACAAAAAAGACAAAAAAACGACCGAGTACACTGATGAAGTTTCCAAAAATGAGTACACTGATGAAGTTTCCAAAAATGCTAGTTTTGTGTGTGTGTGTGTGTGTGTGTGTGTGTGTGTGTGTGTGTGTGTGTGTTGTGTGTGTGTGTGTATGTGCTTTTTTAGGGAGGGGTGTCTCTAAAAATGCTAGTTATGTTGAAACAAAGAGTAGGGTTTGCTTATGTAACTGGAACTTGTGAAGAAAAGATTTTCCTGTTCATTTTATTACCAGGCACTGAAAGTAAAACTAATTCCCCCCCCCTCCTCCCCTGTTTTGGATTGTGTGGGGTGGGAGTGAGATTCTGAACGAAAGAAAGACCTGTCCCCACGCCTTTTCCTTGTGGTTTGGTCTTTCATTTGGGATTTAATCAATATATTCGGAGCATTCACAAATTACAAATCTGAGAAAGATAAATACTGCCCGGCAATA
>CM060317.1:4251251-4252559 GCA_030674155.1 Stramonita haemastoma
GCATGACAGGTTTATCCCCAGGCAAGACACCGATAAGGGGAGATAACCGTTACATCACATAGCGATGGTGGTGAGGCTGGATAGATGTGATGTCACACCCTCAAGTGGCCTTGCCCAAGGCTGAGTGTCTATACATGTCAACATGTGCCACAGTGTATCCTGACAAGACAACTGACATTGATGGCCACATCATTCATCATCATTCTGCCTGTAATGCGGAGTTGAACGACCTTTTGACCTTTGAGTGGCCTTGGGGGGTCAAGTGCCTTGTTTTTTCAGTGATGGTTTTGATCTGTGGAAGAAAGAGTCTGAAGAACTGGTGGAGTTTGAGTTTTTGTGGGTTTTGTTTTGTTGTGTGCTGCTTTGTTTGTTTTGTTCTGTTTTGCTTTTGTTGGTTTGTTTTGTTTTTGCAGGGTTTTTTTTTTTTTTTGGGGGGGAGGATTGTTTTGTTTTGTTTTTGTTGGTTTGGTTTGCTTTGTTTGCATTTGTGTTGGGGTTTTTTGGTTTGTTATTTGCTTGTTTTGTTTGATTGATTTGTTTGTTTTGCTTTGCTGTGCTTTGTTTGCTTGGATATTTTTTTTTGTTTAGTTGAATAAGGTTTTTGTTGGAGTTTTGTGTTGGTAATTGTTTCCCACCTCCCCTCCTATCTATCACTTCCTGTTGTCTGTGTCTGTCACTTCCTGTTGTCTGTGTCTGTCACTTCCTGTTGTCTGTGTCTGTTACTTCCTGTTGTCTGTGTCTATCACTTCCTGTTATCTGTGTCAATCACTTCCTGTTGTGTGTCTATCTCCTGGATGACCCCTGACAGTGTCATTGTAACTGTCAGATCATGGCCTGCACTGCTGTATCCAGTGCCTCTGCAGGTGTCCCTCTTCCTTCCTTCCTTCCTTCATTCCTTTCTTCCTTTCTTCCTTCCTTCATTCCTTCCTTCCTTCCTTCCTTCCTTCTTTTTGTGCACTCTAAGAAACACTGTCAATATGAGGATTGAACTCATATTTCCCCCAATTATACAGGAGTTCTTTTATTTGTTTTCTCCATCTGTCTGTTCATTCGTTCATTCCTTCCTACGTTTGTTCATTCATTCATTCATTCATTCATTCATTCATTCATTCATTCATTCATTCAATCCTTCCTTCCTTCATTCGTTTATTCATTCATTCAATCAATCCTTCCTTCCTTCCTTCCTTCCTTCCTTCCTTCCTTCATTCATTCGTTTGTTTATTCTTTCATTATTTCTTCTTCAGTTTTTTAGAGGAGGGGGGGGGGGGGGGGGGGGGGGGGGGGGGGGGGGGGGGGGGGGGGGGGGGG
>CM060317.1:4262659-4305159 GCA_030674155.1 Stramonita haemastoma
TGAGCACTTATTTGTCTCATTATAGGAGACATCTCTTCCAGCTACAGTCTGTTCATTTCATTGGTCATGTTGTCCCTTTGTCCATGTGATAGACATGTGCAGCTGTTGTGGTGTCGCACATCCATATTTCTCACAAGCTTGTCATGTTTTTGTGTCTATATCTTTTGTAGACGTGTATCATGTATATATGTGTGAAGAGATATGATTATACAATGTAATGTGTGTGTTGTTGTTTTTTTTTTATCAGTCATGTATATTATGGTTAATGAAATGCAGATTCTCAGTAAAAAGAAACTGGATACATGTATAAAATGATGGCAACAACAATACGCAATGTAACGTACATCATTTCATCAATCACTTATATATGATTTTAATGGAAGTACAGATTCCCAGTATAATGAAACTGGATATCTTTATACAACAACATTAACAACAAACAACAACATCAATAGCAGCTGTAGCATCATCAACAACAGACAAGAAAATCAGGGTAGTATACTGAATGATGTTGAGTGGGAAGGGGGGGGGGGAGAATTTGGCATCACTATCAGTGGAAAGGAAAAATGCCAAGTTTTACTCACACTTACGCATGCACACACATGCAAATATTTCAGCATATTTATCCACAACAGTGTTGTGGAGCCACTCAGTGTATAGTCTTATTTATATATTGTTTCATACTGCTTTATGTCAAAGCAGATTTCTCTGCTTGAAATTCGGGCTGTTCTCCCCAGAGAGAGTGTGTCACCTCAAGTGCAGCACCACCCATTATTATTTTTTTCTTTTTTCTTTCTTCAGCTGTATTTGTTTCCCTATCAGAATGGCTTTTTTCTAAAGAATTTTCCAAGCGACAACCCTCTTGTTGCTGTGGTTTCTTTTATGTGCACTTTATATATATATATATATATTCTTTTATATCAAGGATAATGGAATAAGCACTCATGTGCTTTTTTTTCGTCCAGTCCCCGTGTGTATGCAGTTTTGTAAATATTGTCATCTGTTCCCACCGGCACACAATGGCCTACTCTTATGAAAAGCAGAACAGGATTTAAGATGTGCGCAAGATGTTTTATGTGCGTTCGCAAACGTGGCCCCGGTTTATAGTCTCATCTGAAGGACTTTTGTGTAGAGTGGAGTTGTTAACTCCAGGGTAAAAATCCCCTCAAACGGAAATCGAACCCAGGTCGTCAAATTGCGAGTGCAATGTTCTGACCACTAGGCCATCCCATGTGGTTTGATCCTGCAGGCAGAACCCCGGGACACGGAGGACCTGAGCCAGACGCTGAACAACCACATAGCGGGCGTGGTTCGAACCTACCCCTCGCGCTTCGCCGGCCTAGCCACTCTGCCCATGCAGGCCCCAGACCTGGCTGTCAAAGAACTGGTGCGCTGCAAGAACGAGCTGGGTGAGGTGTCAGCTGTGTGTGTGTGTGTGTGTGTGTGTGTGTGTGTGTGTGTGTGTGTGTGTGTGTGTGTGTGTGTGTGTGTGTGTGTGTGTGTGTGTGTGTGTGTGTGTGTGTGTGGTGTGTGTGTGTGTGTGGTGTGTGTGTGTGTATGTGTGTGTGTGTTTTGTGTGTGTGTGTTTGTGTGTGTGTGTTGTGTGTGTGTGTGTGTGTGTTGTGTGTTTTGTGTATGTGTGTGTGTTGTGCGTGTGTGCATGTGTGTGTGCATCCTAATGTGGCGATGACATGATGTGTGATGTGGTGTGATGTGTGCAGGTTTGCCAGGTGTGCAGCTAGGATCAGACATCCTAATGTGGCGATGACATGATGTGGTGATGTGTGCAGGTTTGCCAGGTGTGCAGATAGGAGCTGACATCCTAATGTGGCGATGACATGATGTGGTGATGTGTGCAGGTTTGCCAGGTGTGCAGATAGGAGCTGACATCCTAATGTGGCGATGACATGATGTGTGACATGATATGTGATGTGGTGTGATGTGTGCAGGTTTGCCAGGTGTGCAGATAGGAGCTGACATCCTAATGTGGCGATGACATGATGTGTGACATGATATGTGATGTGGTGTGATGTGTGCAGGTTTGCCAGGTGTGCAGATAGAAGCTGACATCCAAATGTGGCGATGACATGATGTGTGACATGATATGTGATGTGGTGTGATGTGTGCAGGTTTGCCAGGTGTGCAGATAGGAGCTGACATCCAAATGTGGCAATGACATAATGTGTGGTGTGATGTGGTGGTGACATGATATGTGATGTGGTGATGTGTGCAGGTTTGCCAGGTGTGCAGTTAAAAGCTGACATTCTAATGTGGCAATGACATGATGTGTGATGTGGTGATGTGTGATGTGTGCAGGTTTGCCAGGTGTGCAGATAGAAGCTGACATCCTAATGTGGCATGATATGGTGATGTGTGATGTGGTGATGTGTGCAGGTTTGCCAGGTGTGCAGATAGGATCTCACATCAACCAGTGGAACCTGGATGCTGAGGAACTCCTGCCTGTCTTTGCTGTAAGTAAGGTGTTTTTTCTTTTAACCACACACTCATGCACACCCACAGGCACACAACACAATGTATGCAGACATGCCATCACACAGTGAGGTAGCATCTTCTTGTCAACAGTGGTTGGTGAGGGGAAAGCATCTGGATTCATTCTTGCTTGGAAAAAGGTTCTGTTTAGTTGCAGTCAGGATTGTGGAAACAGAAATGTTGAGATGGTGGAGAAGAATTGTTGCAGTGCCATGACGATGTTTTGGCAGTGAAATCACTTTTTTTTCTTTTTTCTTCTTCTTTTATTTCAAGGATAAAGGAATAACCACGCATGTGCTTTTTTTTTTACATCCAGTCCCCGTGTGTCTGCAGTTTTGTTAATTTTATTATCAATTCCCATTGGCACATATTAGCATACTCTTCCAAAAAGTGGACCAGGTTTTAACATGTGCACAAGATGTTCTGTGTGCGTTCGCACATGAAACCTCAGTTTATAGTCCCATCCAAAGGACTTTTTGTGAGAGTGGAGTTGGCACTGATGTTAACTCCAGGGGAAAATATCCCCTTGAACAGGATTTAAACCTGGGTCAGCAGATCAGGAGTGCAATGCGCAATGGTCTAACCAACCAGGCTATCCTATTCCCTGAGGGGTGTGTGTGTGTGTGTTCGTGTGTGTGTGTGTGTGTGTGTGTGTGTGTGTGTGTGTGTGTGTGTGTGTGTGTGTGTGTGTATGTGCATGCATGCGTGCATGCATGCGTGCATGTGTGTGTGTACGAGTGGATGAGTGAATAGGTGGTAGGCACACATTTGTTTGCATGCCTGTGAATGTTTGCATGCAAATAAAGATGAATTTCACAAGGGATCTAGAAGTGACTGACTGTCTCACACCTCACCCTGCTGTGAGGAGAAAGGAAGAAGCTGGAGAGAGGTAAAAGGTAAAGGTGTCCCATTACCTATGTGGTCTAGGGGAGCGAGGCGTCACAGACCTCAGCTTCTCTAGGGGCCAACATATTGAGGGTGGCGCCCATCTCTCCCTCGCTGCTTTACCTTCCCTGACCCTGAAGAGGGCAGGTACCCATTTGCAACTGGGTGAACTGGGGGAACTGTACTGTAGCCAAGGCGCACAAACGGTCACCCATCCAATTGGTAACCATGCTCGACACTGCTTAACTTGACAGGGGGGAAAGCGAGAGGAGGACAGCAAAAAAGCTCTTCAGAGAACCAGCCTCTTTCTAGCAGAGTGTGGTTCAGCCCTTAGGGTCTTACCTTTCTGGATGGAAGTTAGGGAGAGGTGGAGGGGGTGGGATGGTAAATGATGAAGCGTGTGAAGAAAACCAAAATGGACATTACCCTCACAGCCAAAGCGGCTCTTGGTTGGAGTTTCTGTTTCAAGAGGGCCGAGAGTTTTCTGAAGGAGAGTTAAGTGGTTTGTGAGGGAGGGGGCAGTAACCTGTGGAGGTGGGGGGGGGGAAGTCTGTCTGTACTGACCAGGAAGGAAGGAAGGGGGGAGGGAGTTAGTGAGTACTGATGCTGTGCTGTGCTGTGTTGATGTGCTGCACTGTGTTGTGCTGTGCTGTGTTGTACTGATGTTGTACTGATATTGTGCTGTTGCTGTGCTGATGTGCTGTGCTGCACTGATATTGTGCTCCGCTGTGCTTATGTGCTGTGCTGTACTGATATTGTGCTCTGCTGTGCTTATGTGCTGTGCTGCACTGATATTGTGCTCTGCTGTGCTGATGTGCTGTGCTGTACTGATATTGTGCTCTGCTGTGCTTATGTGCTGTGCTGTACTGATATTGTGCTCTGCTGTGCTTATGTGCTGTGCTGCACTGATATTGTGCTGTTGCTGTGCTTATGTGCTGTGCTGTACTGATATTGTGCTCTGCTGTGCTTATGTGCTGTGCTGCACTGATATTGTGCTCTGCTGTGCTTATGTGCTGTGCTGCACTGATATTGTGCTCTGCTGTGCTTATGTGCTGTGCTGTACTGATGTTGTGCTCTGCTGTGCTGATGTTGTGCTCTGCTGTACTGATATTGTGCTGATGTGGTGATGTTGTGCTGTGCTGTACAGGCAGCTGAGGAACAGCAGATGTCGATCTTTGTTCATCCCTGGGACATGGACCAAGGGGGCCGCATGAAGAAATACTGGCTGCCTTGGCTGGTTGGTCAGTTCCCGACATCATTGTTCATTTGTCTATTGTTGTTTTTGATTTTTTGAGGTCCTGTCATTTTGCTCCGTATCATCAGTTGGTGGGTCTTAGTATTTCCAGTTCATATAGAGTGGCAGAGGATGGACTGGGATAGTAAATGATTTTCATGCTGTTTAGCGGTGCCTTTGTCTCAGGCTTCAAGGGGTTGGTAGATAGAATGTGTAACGTTAGCATTGAAAAAGCTCATGATAGTCTGTCTTCCAAATTTGTCTCCTTCATAATATTTGTTAGGAGCTGTGGGTAGAAATGGGGTGGTTGGGGTTGTGGTGGTGGTTCTTGTTGTTTTTGTTATTGTTGCTGCTTCTGCTGTTGTTTTTGGTACCTTTACCTGTTAAAACTAGGGATAGTTTTTCGTACCTCTGATAGCTGAATTAATGAAGTCAGATACTTTAAACTTGGACACTAACTTACTCAGTGTATTGCTGATTAGTTCTTAAAAATTTACTTCCTATCTTGCAACAACTTTTTTGGGGGTGTGATTTTTTCCCCTAATCCTTATAAATGGCCAGGGTGAAAAGCAGGGGAGAGAACTAATAGAGCCAAGTGAGTTTCCTATTTTGAACTAGAGAAACAAGAAGTATACTCATCAATAAATGAATGACAGGGTATAAAGAGGAGGAGCAAAACATAAGAGCACAAAAAACATTAGAGATGATGATGAATTAGACAAGGTTGTAAACTGTCACGGCTGATGCACCCTGGATGAATGGCAAATTACTCCTGTACTTTTAAAAAGTGTACATGTAATTATGAGGTGATAAAAGAAGGCGACAACTGTCTTCACATTCACCTTCACCTGTCCCAAAGTCCTGTGGACAGTGGGAGCACAACTGAACATTTTGCAACCAGCTTCCTCCACTCCCCACGATCCTCTGCCCTCCCAAGTAGGTCGTTCCACCCAAGGCCTGTCCACTCTCTGATGTTGTCTGCTGTCTAGGGGAGGTAATTCCTATGAATGCTGTTATCAGTGGGAGGTGATTTCTGTCAATCACTAAAATGACAGCCATCTGCATATTTAGCTTTGCTGTTGTATTCAGTGGCCATTATACAAAAACCCTGTTCTTCAAGATGTGATTGGAGGCAACTTGTTTCAGACAAAGTTGTTTAGTGATTTTTCCTTATGTCAAAAATGGAGAGGTTGATGTCTATAGATGCAGTTCTGAATGAAAGATTTGTACAACATTGGTACACTTTAGTGTGCTGTTGTTGTGCGTAATGGAACGTCTTGATGTGAAGCCAGCTCCCCCCCCCCCCCCCCAACAGGTGTGCACTATAGTGTATTCTTTTATTATTCTTTTATTCTTTTCTTTTATATCCAGGATAATGGAATAAGCACTCGTGTGCGTTTTTACATCCAGTTCCTGGGTGTATACAGTTTTTTTAAATCTTGTAATCTGTTCCCATGAGCACACAATGGCCTGCTCTTACGAAAAGTGGAACAGATTTTAACATGTGCGCAAGATGTTCTGCATGCGTTCGCACACGGGCTTCGGTTTATAGTCTCATCCGAAAGACTTTGGGGGGAAGTAAAGTCGGCACTGATGTTAACTCCAGAGGAAAAATCCCCTCGACCGGGAATCGAACCCGGGTCGTCAAATTGCGAGTGCAATGTTCTGACCACTAGGCTATATCCCGCCCCAGTGTAGTGTTGTTGTGTATGGAGGAAGGTCTTGATGTGGAGCTGGCCTTTTTCTCCCCACAGGCATGCATTATAGTGTAGTGTTGTTGTGTGTGGTGGGTGACACCAGCCTTTTTCTCCCCCACAGGCATGCATTATAGTGTAGTGGTGTTGTGTATGGTGGGTGACACCAGCCTTTGTCTCCCCCGCAGGCATGCCAGCAGAAACCACCACAGCCATGGTGGCCATGCTGTTTGGGGGGGTGCTGGAGAGGTTTCCCAAACTGAAGGTCTGCTTCGCCCATGGAGGTAGGTAGGTGTGGGTGTGTTTCTGTGCATAGTGTCAAGTCAAGTCAAGTCAAAATGATCTTTAATGGGGGTAAAAGATAAAGTTTACATAGCTTTTTTTTCATCCTGCCCTCACAAAAAAAATGTCTTCTAAAACATTCAAAGACAAATATCAACCTTTGTTGAGAAGCTAAAATAAATGAGGATTTTCAAATTGTATTGTGTTGTTTATGTTCACACCACTTAATTATGTTGTTATTGCCTCTGTGTGTGTGTGTGTGTGTGTGTGTGTGTGTGTGTGTGTGTGTGTGTGTGTGTTGTGTGTGTGTGTGTGTGTGTGTTTGTGTGTGTGTGTGTGTGTGTGTGTGTGTGTGTGTGTGTGGTGTGTGTGTGTAGTCAAGTGAAATTCTTTTTTTTCAAGGATACTGAACAAGCACTCATATGTGTGTGTGTATGTGTGCGCGTGCGCATGCTTGCATGGATACATATGTACTCATGAGGTGTGATTTGAATGAGTCACTGAGTGTGTGTGTGTGTATGTATGTGTGTGTGTGTGTGCGCGTGCATGCATGCGCACGTGCATGCATGCATGCATGCATTTGTGTGTGTGTGTATTAAGCACAAAACTGTAAAGAAGCATGTCTGTTCAGGAGGTGCATTCCCCTTCACCCTGGGCCGGATAGAGCACGGCTTCAACGTGCGGCCAGACCTGTGTGCCGTGCAGAATGAGGTGGGGCCTCGCTCCTACCTGGGCAGGTTCTACACTGACTCCTTGGTGCACGATCAGCGGGCGCTTCGGCTGCTGGCAGACGTCATTGGCAAGGTCAGAATGTGGACGTTGCGTTGTCAGTCTGTGGGTGTCGCTTTACTGGACATTTTTTTGTCACACTTTATGGACATTTTGTTGTCACATTTTATGGACATTTTGTCGTCACACTTTATGGACATTTTGTTGTCATACCGTGGACATTTTTTTCATCACACTATGGACATATTTATTGTCACACTGTGGACATTTTGTCATCACCATTTATGGACATTTTTTCATCACACTACGGACCATTTTGTTGTCACACTGTGAACATTTTTGCCATCACACCATGGACTTTTGTCATCACACTTTATGGACATTTTGTCACACTATGGACACTTTTTCATCACACTGTGAACACTTTGTTGTCACTATGGGCATTGTGTTGTCATCCTGTGGTTATCACTTTACTGGGCATGGGGCATTTTGTTGTCACACCATGAGCATTTTGTTGTTGTTTTGTGGCTGTAGTGTTACAGGGCATTGGGCATTTTGTCAGCACATTATCACTGTCACTATCATGTGTGTGGGACCTTGCTTTATAATAGCATGTGAGGGACTTAAGGGGGAATAGAGTCGAAACTTTTAAAAAGATAATTCAGATAGCTAGCTCTGCGGGGATTGGAACCAACATCCCCAGACATCTGCAGACAATGAGTCAGACTCTCTCACCACTGGGCTTGTTTGGCCCTTTATCAAATTGCAGGCAGTTGGTTATCAGTCTGTGTGTTTGGTTTGTTTGTTTGTTGTTGGGTTTTTTGGTTCTGTTTTTTTGTTGGTTATATCAGACTGGTGGAACTTCATCATTAGAATGTACCATGCTAGCTGCAGTGTCTTGCTGCTGTCTGAGACATTGGTTTGCTAATGCAGTGGAGGTGCTGTTGTAGACATCATTGTACATTGTTGTATGCTGTTTTATTGCCCCATGTTGTGAATTGCATCATAAATTTATATGCTGTTGTATTGTCCTTTGCTGTATGTTGTATTTCCCTGTGTTGTGGATTACATTGTACATTGCTGTATGCTGTTGTATTGCCTTGTGTTATGGATTGCATTATACATTGCTGTATGCTGTTGTTTTTCCCTGTGTTGTGGATTACATTGTAAATTGTTGTATGCTGTTGTATTGCCTTGTGTTGTGGATTACATTGTACACTGTTGTATGCTGTTGTATTGTACATTGCTGTATGTTGTATTGCCTTGTGTTGTGGTGTGGTGTATGCTTTTGTATTGCCTTGTGTTGTGCTGTGGTGTATGCTGTTGTATTGACTAGCGTTGTGCTGTGGTGTATGCTGTTGTATTGACTAGTGTTGTGCTGTGATGTATGCTGTTGTATTGACTAGTGTTGTGCTGTAATGTATGCTGTTGTATTGACTAGTGTTGTGCTGTGATGTATGTGTTTGTATTGCCTCGTGTTGTGCTGGGGTGTATTGTTTTTCATTGTACTAGCTGGAGATGAATATGACGGAGTAGTTGTATGAAGTAATTTTGATTTTGAACTGGCCCCTGTGGACAGGAGAGGGTGATGTTGGGCAGTGACTACCCCTTCCCTCTGGGAGAACATCACCCGGGAAAACTGATCCAGTCTGTGGACGACTTCAGCCAAGTGGAAAAGGTAATGAACTGCACTCACTGGTTGCACTAGGGTGTGAAATGTATGGGAGTAGATTGGGAGAGGTGGGGGAGGGCTACAAAGGATCCACACTGTCTGATGAAGACTGGAGGGCAGACATAACAGTTTGGGGTTTTCCATGATTTGCGTGGGAGGTCGGGAAAAATGCCTGTCTAGTGCTGAATTGCAGTGTTCTGTTGCCTAGTGAGCTCTTTTGCTGGGTGTCACGGAGAGTGGATCAGTGGTCAAGAGGTAACACACCTGCCTAGAAAGCAAAAAGTCCAGGTTCAATCCCGGTCCCCGTTTGTGCCTGAAACTTTTCACCCATCCACTAGACCACGTCAAATAGCCCAGCACACAGTGATGATGGAGATGACAGTGACCACAGTACACTGATGGAGATGACAGTGTCCACAGTACACTGATGGAGATGACAGTGACCACAGTACACTGATGGAGATGACAGTGACCACAGTACACTGTGATGATGGAGATGACAGTGACCACAGTACACTGTGATGATGGAGATGACAGTGACCACAGTACACTGATGGAGAAGACAGTGACCACAGTACACTGTGATGATGGAGATGACAGTGACCACAGTACACTGATGGAGAAGACAGTGACCACAGTACACTGATGGAGAAGACAGTGACCACAGTACACTGTGATGATGGAGATGACAGTGACCACAGTACACTGATGGAGAAGACAGTGACCACAGTACACTGTGATGATGGAGATGACAGTGACCACAGTACACTGATGGAGAAGACAGTGACCACAGTACACTGTGATGATGGAGATGACAGTGACCACAGTACAGTGATGGAGATGACAGTGACCACAGTACACTGTGATGATGGAGATGACAGTGACCACAGTACACTGATGGAGAAGACAGTGACCACAGTACACCATGATGTTGAAGATGACAGTGACCACAGTACGCTGTGTGATGATGGAGATGACAGTGACCACAGTACACTGATGGAGATGACAGTGACCACAGCACACTATGAGAAAACCCTGTCTTAAATTCATATATCTGTATTTTCAATCTATATTGTGTGATTGCCTGATGTGATGGTATTTTGTGATTGTATTATGTGAAAATATCGTGTGATTGCATCATGCGATAATATCGTGTGATTGTGTTATGTGACAATATTGTGTGTTTGTATCATGCGATAATATTGTATGATTGTGTTATGTGACAATATTGTGTGATTGCATTGTGCGATAATATTGTGATTGTATCATGTGACAATATTGTGTGATTGTATCATGCAATAATATTGTGTGATTGTGTTATGATTGTTTTGGTCAGGATCAGATGCTTGCCCAGAATGCTTTGGACTTCCTGGGGCTGGACAGAGGGCAGTTTGAAGGCAGCGGGAAAGGTGCAACAGGTGATGCAATGGAGCTCTCTGAAGACCGGGAGAACAGGGGATAGAGAGGGGAGATAGGGGAGGCTGCCTGAAGTGGAGGGAGCAAGGGCAGAGGACAACCCAGAGACCGAAAAAGGAAAAATAAATATTTTAAAATTGATTCATATTCTGTCAGAATATCAAACATTTAGGTCATTCTGGTGTGGTGTTGTATGTTTTTTTGCTGCCTCATCTTCTTTACAGCGAGGGAGGGGAGATGGGCACCGCCCTCAATATGCTGGCCCCTAGAGAAGCTGAGGCCTCTGTCACCTCGCTCCCCTACGACTGCCTAGGTTATGGGACACTTTTACCTTTTTACCTTACCATCTTCTTTAACATTCCTGTCCTGCTGTTCCCACACCACTTGTTTCAATCCCTCTGCCCCAGCCATACCCAGATTTGTCATGTGGTATTCTCAGAGTCAGAAGTCCACAGGGAGTCCACAGGCCACCATGGAGCCACCAGCCTGTGGGGCCCTGCACTGTTGCTGGGTCACTTTGGTGGTGTTCAGTGGTGCCTGATATGTGCTAACATATGCAGGACACCACCTACTAATCCCCTGCTGATGACAGTGATAGCTCAGTCTTTGAGCCAGACAGAGTGAGACACCCAGCAGGGGTGGCGACCACCAGAAGGTCCCTCCAACAATTTTCTCCTGTGAATCTTCGACTCTGAAGACTTTGACACAAACTCACCACAGGCACAGAAGTGTATGGGGAAACTGAAACTGAGGCCACTATACAAGCAGAGGAACTGGGGCCATAAAATCAGAGACTATTTCCTTTTATTGCATGATAATCATTGACGAAGAAGATGATGAAATGTTGCCGCTATACACATTCATGTGTTTTGAGACTACATGACAAGGCTGTACTCTATGCTTTTTAACATAGTATATCCCAGCATCAACCAGGCCAGAGAAACACCGATGCCCGCAGTGTTGGAACAACACTGTTACACTTGCATCCGTAGAGTGGATGAAGCTCGGCTGTGTGGTCCCAGACTTCCCATTGAGTCCATAGAAAACTCATTCTGGATAGGAGCTGGCCAAAGCCTCAGAAATCCCTATGGCACTTACGGGTTTTGAACCCGTGACCTTCAAGCCCGAAACCCAAGGTGCTAACTAACCATTGTGCGAAGGCGGCTGGTCAGGTCATCTCTTTTTTTTTTTGCTTTACTTTTAATGTTTTTAACATAATTTTTTATGTGATAAAAATAACAAAAGCAGCATGGTAGTTCATGGTTTGGGATTTTGTTTTGATCTCTCAGAATGCAGCAAGGTGACCCTGTCTCATTGCTCATAGCTGGGAACCCAGCATCCAGTCAGCGGTCCCTGAATTATTGTGATGTGCCATGGGGGACAGAACTGTAAGCGGTTAGAGAGGTGTGCTCCTGGTGTGATAGAGGCTAAGGCCAGGGGACTGAGGTGTGTGTTTGAGGGGAGTGAGGTTGCACTGAGGTGTGTGTTTGAGGGGAGTGAGGTTGCACTGAGGTGTGTGTTTGAGGGCAGTGAGGTTGCACTGAGGTGTGTGTTTGAGGGCAGTGAGGTTGCACTGAGGTATCTGAGGGGAGTGGGGTTGCACTGAGGTGTGTGTTTGAGGGGAGTGGGATTGCACTGAGGTGTGTGTTTGAGGGGAGTGGGGTTGCACTGAGGTGTGAGTTAGAGGGGAGTGGGGTTGCTCTGAGGTGTGTGTTTGAGGGGAGTGGGGTTGCACTGAGGTGTGAGTTTGAGGGGAGTGAGGTTGCACTGAGGTGTGAGTTTGAGGGGAGTGGGGTTGCTCTGAGGTGTGAGTTTGAGGGGAGTGGGGTTGCACTGAGGTGTGAGTTTGAGGGGAGTGGGGTTGCTCTGAGGTGTGTGTTTGAGGGGAGTGAGGTTGCACGGAGGTATTTGAGGGGAGTGAGGTTGCACTGAGGTATTTTAGGGGAGTGAGGTTGCACTGAGGTGTGTGTTTGAGGGGAGTGGGGTTGCAATGAGGTGTCTGTGTGAGGAAACTGAGATGTACATTTGAGGGGACCTGTCCTCTGACACCCCCCCCCCCTCCCCCCCAGGCCTGGTGGGTAGTTGGTTGTGGGAAAGTGCGCAGCATGCAGTCGTGTCAGGGATTTCTGCCCTGTGGAAAGGGATGAGGGTGACTGTGGGGAACACACTTCATTCTCTGGGAAAAGTGTGTGTTGGTTGTGGTTAGATCCATGAATGTTGTGTACATGCGCATGCGAATTATTGCAGGGACTTTGGGCATTGTATGATTTGTAAGATTGAAAGCAAAAAAGAAAGGTGATTGTAATTGTTATCATATCCAGGATAGTGATTGATTTTTGTTCCTGAATGATTTGTGATGTTTCAGCCAAGGATGATGATAGTGATTGTGACTATGTTGATGATAAATATGTGATAGTGATCCAATTGTTTGCTGCTGATGCTGTACTTGTGAAGTTTGCTGTAACCTGTCATGCTATGGGCATGTTTGGTGATGTTTCTGAAAATATTGTTTGGGTCAAAGTTGAAAGAACTGCCAAGGCAGATAACAATATATGGCCAGTTTTAATGTGTGTGTGTGTGTGTGTGTGCTAAGAGACTCTGTGTTATCAAAAACAGCAATGCTTGATTCTGGAGTTCCCCAGGGGTAAAGTTCTTGACCCTGTTCTTTTTATGTTATACACCCAGACTTTCATCAACTGCCTGACTCCCTTTTATCCTGCGCCAAGTTTCTGTGAAGAGAACCAGCTGTGTAAAACAGCCCACATCTCTGCTGCAGCAACACTACTGCAGCTTCTTGAACATGCATTACTGTTAGCCAGTCATGGATACATTGCTATGACATCATACACAAAAATCATAGAAATTAATATTTTTAGCTGTAATAATTTTTAAACAATTTTTTATGCCATACCCAGTGACATTGACGGATGAGAGACAGGTGAAGTCTGTTTTAATTGGATCTTTTTAGAATGGTTTGAAAATCTTCCTGTTTACTACAGCCTGAATCAAGCAGTCAATTTTTATCGTCACTTATTATTGGAACTTGTCTCTCATGCCTATCCAGTTTGTTGTGTGGAGTTATGCAGAAGCAGTTCCACATGTCATTGTCTTCTCAAGAGGCCTTCAGGGTGTAGTCTTGCCTAACTTCATAGCAGGGCAGGGTGGGGGACTGTCACTCTTTTCTCTCAGGTAGCTGTCGCCAAACATGTTCTCCAACAGCTACAAACTGCAGAAAGTTGGTGACTCATTTATCATTTTTGTGGTTGTGATTATTGGTTTTGTTAACGTCAGTTACCCTGAGGGGATGCCGGGGAACTGTCAGTGTAAATTATATAATCCCCACCTGGAAATTCTGTGCTAGGAATTCCCTCTTTTCTATCCTAACCCTCTCTTTGTTTCTGCTTTTCTCTTTTTGCTGTCTGTTGATTCAGTCACTGTGGGTTTGCCATTCTCTTCTGTTGATTCAGTCACTGTGGGTTTGCCATTCTCTTCTGTTGATTCAGTCACTGTGGGTTTGCCAGTATCTTCTTGCTATCTGTTGATTCAATCACTGTGGGTTTGCCATTCTCTTCTTGCTATCTGTTGATTCAGTCACTGTGGGTTTGCCATTCTCTTCTTGCTATCTGTTGATTCAATCACTGTGGGTTTGCCATTCTCTTCTTGCTATCTGTTGATTCAATCACTGTGGGTTTGCCATTCTCTTCTTGCTATCTGTTGATTCAATCACTGTGGGTTTGCCATTCTCTTCTTGCTATCTGTTGATTCAGTCACTGTGGGTTTGCCATTCTCTTCTGTTGATTCAGTCACTGTGGGTTTGCCATTCTC
Source organism: Stramonita haemastoma (assembly GCA_030674155.1). Lineage (NCBI taxonomy): Eukaryota > Metazoa > Mollusca > Gastropoda > Neogastropoda > Muricidae > Stramonita > Stramonita haemastoma. The sequence goes on from CM060317.1 coordinate 4,276,887, forward strand.
TTCTTGCTATCTGTTGATTCAGTCACTGTGGGTTTGCCATTCTCTTCTGTTGATTCAGTCACTGTGGGTTTGCCATTCTCTTCTTGCTATCTGTTGATTCAGTCACTGTGGGTTTGCCATTATCTTCTTGCTATCTGTTGATTCAGTCACTGTGGGTTTGCCATTATCTTCTGTTGATTCAGTCATTGTGGGTTTGCCATTATCTTCTTGCTGTCTGTTGATTCAGTCACTGTGGGTTTGCCATTCTCTTCTTGCTATCTGTTGATTCAGTCATTGTGGGTTTGCCATTATCTTCTTGCTATCTGTTGATTCAGTCACTGTGGGTTTGCCAGTATCTTCTTGCTATCTGTTGATTCAGTCACTGTGGGTTTGCCATTATCTTCTTGCTATCTGTTGATTCAGTCACTGTGGCCCGTTTTTGTGTTTTGGGCAATATCAAGTAAGGTGCTTTATGACTTTTCTGTGACATTATACATTTTTTATGGATGGTTTGTTGTTAAAGAAGAGTTGGTGTCCTTGTTTTATTGTTGTTTTAAATCCTTGTCATGAATAGCAAGGCCCCGTTCTGTACATAAAATGGGCCAGTTAACCAGTGCCAGTGATGTATGCCGTATTTATCATGTTATGTACAATGTTCTTTTTCTGTCCATTTAATGAGAACTTGTGCACATTTTAACAAGGCCCTATAATGAAGGATTATTGACTGCTAACTGTTGTGGTATGTTTGTAATGGCATGATTGTTTCATATTATTTGAAGAAATCATTTAAGATGTGGTCATACTGATGAAGAGAACATTATTTCATTCTGTTCAGATTTACCTGTATGAAAATAAAATTGTTCAGGACAGTCTCTCGAGTAATGGTTTGCTTCTGTATCTGTCTATTCATCTGTGTATTTGTCTTGATGACTGCCTGTCTGTCAGTATCTTTGTATTTTGTACCACTTTATGTCACAGCAGATTTCTCTGCGTGAAATTCGGGCTGCTCTCCCCTGGGAGAGCATGTCACCATAAGTGCAGTGCCTACCCATTTTTTTTTTACTTTTTCCTGCATGCAACTGAAATTGTTTTCCTATCAGAGTGGCTTTTTTCTACAGAATTTTGCCAGGGTCAACCCCCTTGTTGCTGTGGGTTCTTTTATGTGCGCTAAATAGTGATGTGTAACACACAGGACCTCGGTTTATCATCTCATCTGAAAGACTAGCGCCCAGACCACCACTCAGGGTCTAATGGATTGTAAAAAGTTTTTGGCCCAAACGGGATATGAATCACCACACACTTCGACCCGGACTTTTTGCTTTCTAGGCAAGGTGCGTTACCACCTAGACCACCAATCCATCCATCCATCTTTCGCTCTCTCAAACACACACACACACAAACACACACATATTGATGCATACACACATATATACACACACTCAGATATGCATGCATACACATACTCACACATGCATGCATTTTTTCATGCATGCACACAACTACACATGTATTAGTATCATGCATGCATGTATACACACACCCACACTCTCTCTCTTTCTCATACATACACATGCGCACACACACACGCACACACACACACACACACACACACACCCCTCTGGTAGGAAACACAGGGAGAAAGTGAGAGAGTGAATTCTTCCTCATCAAACCCATAGACAGCAACTCCAGAGGCCCTGACAAGCTAGATCTAGTTTCTGTCTTCTGTTCCTATCCTGCACAACGGTCAGTTTCCCCCACTTTCAGTTCCTCTCAGCTGCTAATTAGCCCACCCCAGCCCAGCCTAGCTGGGGCCAGTGGGTGCTATTTATATCAGGAACTGACGACACATAGATTAAGTAAAAGAAAGGAGCACGCTAAATTTAGCACTCTTGACTAGGCCTTACTGAATGATGTTGGATTTGTGCACTGTGCCTGCTGTTCCCACATTACTCATCTCCATCTCTCAGCCCCAGTGTAGGGTGTCTGGTGTCTGGCTAGGGTCACAAGTTCACAGGGAGCTAATGTTCGGCTGCCGGGAGGCCACCCATCAGAAAGGCCTTGCACAGCTGCTGGCTTAATTCAAGCTCACTGGTGCCTATCAAGATCCAACTTACAGTTGCTAAACTTAAAAGCTCCTTACCCTATACCCCAAGCAAAAACAAAAAAAACAACCAAAAAAAAAGGAAGAAAAATCTGCAGAAACTATCAATAGATTCAAAAAACAGCAACGAAATGATAACAACAATAACTGGATAACAACGAAAACTTCATGTTGGGGTAATGTATCATCGATGGGACATTCAAGAAGCCACAACACTGAGGCTTGAGCCAGTCTCCATTCCACTATTAGATTGTTTTCAGGATGGCACGGGATATATATATAAATTATAGGTTTGAATAGGCCTATAACTAAATTTTCAAGACAAAGACTTTCTTTACTGACGTACGAGTTGTAAGAAATTAGCTCGCCTTTAACAATTTGTTGTTGTTGTAGTTATTGCTGTTGCATTAGTGAGTACTATGCACAATTATGAATTAATAAGAAACATAATCAAAATTGAGCCTCAAACTCATCTAAGAAATAAAGCCTAATAGGCTATGCCTACAGGTTACACTTCTGTTTTAGCTTGCAGGTCGAGTGCCGGTCCGGAAAGAAAATGTCGATTTTCACAGATTTTTTTAAAAGTATCAAAAAATGCACCGTGCACTTGTTTTTGGATTGAGAACATAGGGCAACACCAGGTAGTCACGACAAAGTTGGAAATGATCATCAAATGAGGATTGCTTGTGTTCCTTCAGCGTTGACCCCGCGCATGCATATTGCGGTTAGGAAGCTAGGCCTAGCAGACAACAAACGACGAGGGGGTACAGTGTTTGCGGAAATGTTTTTAAAAATTCAAACCTACCAAATTTGTTCAAAATCACACAAGTTTTGAGTCAGAGTCTAGTTTTTCACAAGAAGCGGTTTTTATTTCTATGGATGCCTTAGCACGTGCGGTATGATAAAAAGAGTCAGAGGCCTACAGTAAAAGATAAGGCCACGTGCGTTTCTTTAGAGGTGGTGTGTAGCCAAAAATGCAAGAGTAGGGGTCATCACTCTGAAAGAAAAATGTCTGTTATTTGCGACAAGATGTCGGAGACGGCAGAGTTAGAGGCGCAGTTGAGTTGCCTTACTCAGGCAAATGCCTTTCTAAATAAGTATTTTTCTCTCAGAAAGCGCTGTGAACAGTTACAACAAGTAAGTTCCATTGCAGATGTCGTTCATGACGTTTGGTGACCAGAAAAGTTGATGATAATCACAGCTCCACCCCCCTCCCTTTTTAGGTTTTTTTTTTCCTTCCAACTTTTCTATTCGTATAATTTTTTAGACGATTTTTGTTTATTTGGAAGGTCAAAAACACACTTCAGTCTACTCTTTCAGCTTGCCTTTAGCAACAGTCTCTGGAGAACAGACCCCAGTGTCAAACAGTTTCTCAATCCCAATCAGCCTCCAAAATAATAATATGGGTTAATAATCTATCAGTATCACTATCGTACTTCATAGGGTAATCAATGATGTAAAATGTAGCTGCATTTTGTGAATTAATGTACTTATTTATGTATCAGTTTGTTAGTGCATTCATTCATCTGCAGCTCGCATAACATTTATTTGAACTTTTATGTCAATTCATTTATTGAAGAGAACTTTTAAGTTGTTAAATGTACTAATAATACTGTAATAGTGATGTAGGATTATCAATATTAATTTGTTCATCTGCAGTCCTCATGGTATTTGATTAATTTAAATTGTAGTGCTAATGTTACATAGTGTGTAAATCACATGATGGATATTTTCACTTCATCTCTAGCTGTAGCACTCGGTTTTGAGATAATTTTTCTGTAAAATAGCATATGTGCTACAAGTACAATATTCACAGGGATTAATTAAACTTAACTAAATTAATTTTAGCTGAAACATTGATTTTGATATGACTATGAGCCAAATGCTCTATAAGCACTGACTGAGATGTTTATACACAAGTTTTGAAAACAATTAAACATTAGTATTTAGTTTATTAGTATTCTTTTGTGAGTCATATTTCCCTTTCAGTACAGTTACAAGTGTACATTGATCCTACTCAAATTTTTTTATTTATTTTTTTTATTTATTTTTATAAAACACTGAGTCAAGGTACGATTACTGATATAACCAGATCAGATGATCATTATTAGAAAGTTAAACCAAGGGGGCAAGGTACTTACTAACTTTAAGTAAGATTAGTTTCATCACTTACTGGCCCCATTTTGAACATGACATGTGTATTTAAAAAAGAAACTAATTTGAAGTGTAAGAATTTGTACCGGTAGCTAACTTTATTGTAGATCCTTTGTAGGAAAGCTCTCATGACAGGAGCAGTAATTGGCAAATCAGATAACAACAGGAAGTGAGTAACAGTTTGACCCATGTGGGCTGATCAAAAACAGAACTGTCACGTACTGTTGGATTGTATCAATGCTACCAGCAGCAGTCATGGAGGTCTCAAGTCGGCGTGAGTTCAGACCTGTCTTTGGATTTAATACTCTGTAGATCCAGTTTGTTTTTCATTCAAACTGACTGAATGAATTGAAGAGAATCAAAAGTGATTTTATCATAATTCATTTTTGTTATTTTGGTTGTGAGTTTGGTTTTGACTTGCATTGTTTCTGTTACAGTCCAATGAAAAGCTGGTCAACAGAGTGCAGCATGTGAAGAAGTTAATGAAACGCTACAAACGAGACAAACGGTAAGACTCGGGGAAAGTTCTGTGAAAGGAACTCTAGTAGTTGGACATAATCAGACAGAATGAAGCACTACAAACGAGGTAAACAAACAGTAAGACAGGGTTCGCGATAACCGGTAATTGTCGGTATTTTACCGATTGTAAACAGGGAATACCGAAAATGTTCGAAGCAGCCGGTACCGCGTACCGATTCTGTTTGCCTGTGACCGATTAGATTTCCGTCTCAAAAAAAGTCTGAAGTGACATTTTCTGACAGTCTGTCATGCGCCTGTACTGTGCTTACGCACCTACCCCTTCCTACCACCACCCCTTCCGACGAACATCTTTGGCGCCAGCCTCATTAGCCTAGCAAGCAGAACAGCCAGCTTTACTGTGAAAGAATAGAGCTTCGCGCTCTTCTCGGCGTGACAGTAACTTCCATTCACAATGAGTAAATGGGGCCTAGATTTATTTAATCTTTATTCTTTTAATCTTTTATAGCAAGGATAATGGAATAAGCACTCCTGTGCTTTTTTACATCCAGTCCCCATGTGTATGCAGTTTTGTAAATGTTATCTGTTCCCACCGGCACAGGATGGCCTACTCTTACGAAAAGCGAAAAGCAAAGCGGAGGGTCTTTGACTATGAATTTGCGCGTTGCTTTGAGGGAGAAGAGTCGAAAACTGAGTCTAAATTGAACGAAAGATCTAGATGAGCGCTAAGCATAGAAACAAGAAAGAAGAATACAAGTCTCACGAATGATGCCATGCAAAACAACGGACTGATACAGACAGTGGCACAGGCGCTAGAAAAAAAAATCCTATTTCCTGCGTGGCTTCGTGCCCAAGAAGCGAGTGACAGCAGCACGGCAGTCAAAAGTCTGAGAGATTTGCGTTCAATTTAGATTTAGTTTTGCTGCCGAACAATCCCCCCCTCCCCCACCCCCTCACTGAATAGTTTCGTTTTGTTCACAGTACGTACCGGATTTTATTTTCTGGGGACCGATTTTGGGGGAGTTGGTCAAGATATTTCTGAAATGGCAACTCGCAGTACCGGTTTTAAAAAATCCTAGCGCGAACCCAGGTAAGACTCAGGGACTTTAGTAGATGGACATTATCAGAGTGAAACATCACAAAAGAGACATTCAGACAAACAGTGAGACTCAGGAAAAGTTCTGTGGAACTCAGATTGTTGGTCATAACCAATCAAAGGGAGAAACATGAAGTGTGCAGTCTACCTGACAGTTTTGTTTTCTAATCAAGTCTTTCAGTGGGTTTGATTTTTAGAAAAATATTTAGTGTCCTAAATTTACATCTTTTAGAGATCTGTTTTTTCTTTCGTCATTTGGATGAGACTTTAAACCGAGGCCCTATTTGCAAACAGACACAGAACATCTTGCACACAAGTTAAAAACCCTGTTCCACTTTTCAGAAGAGCAGGCTATTGTCTGTCAGTAGGAGCAGATGACAACAAAATAAAAAACCAGCATGCACACAGGTGTCGTGTTTAGACACTATACCTGAGGAAAATTGGGGAGTTGAAGTACCCAGTGCGGTTTGGGGCTGTATATTGCAACTATCTGGTGGCTCCTGTGACAACACTGGAACCATGCGTATTGGTAATTGCCTTTCCAATGGACCATTCAAGTGACTGGGAGATAGAGGGGTCTGCTGCATGGGTAACAGCCTCCCCTTCATACTTACTTACCCAGGCTTTGCACTCTAGAACCTAGATCGCAACTAGACCTCCGAGACTGATGGATGCCTACATCATTTTACTTTTAGTGTTTTAAAATGTTGTTCTTTTGTGGTGAAGGTGTGGTTTGAGAGAATAGTAGACTAAAGCTGTTTCAGAATGTAAAAATGACAGTAGGCGTGTAAGGTTTTATCTTAATTATTTATTTGATTTTATAGTTGATGAAGTGACTTGTATATATACAGATATATGATACTTTGTTCTCTCTCTCTGTACCACCCCCTTTGTCTGTCTGTGTCTCTGTCTGTCTGTCTGTCTGTCTGTCCATCTCTCCCCCCCCCCCTACCCCCTCTCTTTCTCTCTCTCTCTCTCTCTCTCTCTCTCTCTCTCTCTCTCTCTCTCTCTCTCTCTCTCTCTCTCTCTCTCTCTCTATCTCTCTCTCTCTCTATCTCTCTCTCTCTCTCTGTTTGTATATCTCTGAGACTGTTTCCCTGTCACACATTACATAAATCACGCACACACATAAACATTTATAAACACACACACACCACACACACACACACACACACACACACACACACACACACACACACACACACACACACACACTGTGACACACACACACAGGGTTCGCGATAACCGGTAATTGTCGGTATTTTACCGATTGTAAACAGGGAATACCGAAAATTTTCGAAGCAGCTGGTACCGCGTACCGATTCTGTTTGCCTGTGACCGATTAGATTTCCGTCTCAAAAAAAAAATCTGAAGTGACATTTTCTGACAGTCTGTCATGCGCCTGTACTGTGCTTACGCACCTACCACTTCCTACCACCACCCCTTCGGACGAACATCTTTGGCGCCAGCATGATTAGCCTAGCACGCAGAACAGCAAGCTTTACTGTGAAAGAATAGAGCTACGCGCTCTTCTCGGCATGACAGTAACTTCCATTCACAATGAGTAAATGGGGCCTAGATTTATGTAATCTTTATTCTTTTAATCTTTTATATCGAGGATAATGGAATAAGCACTCCTGTGCTTTTTTACATCCAGTCCCCATGTGTATGCAGTTTTGTAAATGTCATCTGTTCCCACCGGCACAGGATGGCCTGCTCTTACGAAAAGCGAAAAGCGGAGGGTCTTTGACTATGAATTTGCGCGTTGCTTTGAGAGAGAAGAGTCGAAAACTAAATCTAAATTGAACGAAAGATCTAGATGAGCGCTAAGCATAGAAACAAGAAAGAAGAATATAAGTCTCACGAATGATGCCATGGAAAACAACAGACTGACACGGACAGTGGCACAGGCGCTAGAAAAAAAATCCTATTTCCTGCGTGGCTTCGTGCCCAAGAAGCAAGCGGCAGCAGCACGGCAGTCAAAGTCTGAGAGATTTGCGTTCAATTTAGATTTAGTTTTGCTGCCAAACAATCCCCCCCTCCCCCACCCCCTTACTGAATAGTTTCGTTTTGTTCACAGTACGTACCGGATTTTATTTTCTGGGGACCGATTTTGGGGGAGTTGGTCAAGATATTTCTGAAATGGCAACTCGCAGTACCGGTTTTAAAAAATCCTAGCGCGAACCCTGACACACACACACACACACATATACATGCTAGATATTTACAATTGCATACATTATGTGCAGTAGGAAGAGTGGCTGACGGGCCTGTGTATACATGTATGTAAAACACACCCGTGTGCAATGTGCAGGTATCTGATCAGTCGCCTGGACGAGCATGAGGATGGCTTCCGAGAGGCCCAGGTCCCCGTTATGTGGGAGGTCAGTCATTTCCCTATTTATACTTACAGTTGTTGTGCGTTCCCCAGCTTAACACGCTGGGGGTCACCCAGAATGTGCACTCTGACTCACTCACCCCACCTGGGAATCACAGTGAGATTGAAATTGCACACTGAATGAGAAGTTTGCATGTATGACTGTTTTTAAGTACCTCGCCATATAGGCAGCCGTACTCCGACTTTAGAGGATATACTTACAGTGCTGTGGGCGGTTTTTTTTTTGGTTTTTTTTAAATGTTTGTACTGTGTGTGTCAAAGTCAAATTTTTATTTCTAAATTGTACATTGAAAAAGGAGTGTCAGAATTTGCTTTTTTTTTTTTTTCATCAAGCCATCTGTTCTAAGAACAGAAAGAACTTATTCAATTTCATGTTTTACAATATACTTACGATAATCATTGAGAAAGAAAAAAAAGACTCAAATAAAAAAATAGAACACTGCAAAACACACACATGCATGCAGCATGCATGCACATATGCATGCAGCATGCATGCACACATGCACATAGCATGCATGCACACATGCACGCACACACGAGCACGCATGCACACACGCACACACACACGCACACACACACACACACTTAAATAAAAAAATTTTAAAACCAAAACAAGCAGTCTAACAAATATTGAAATAATAATCAGGTTACATCATTCCTATTTCATGTTCATACATCAATAAAAACAAAGAAGAACATATTTAAAAAAACAAAACCATGTTCTGGGCATTCATTGCCGTTAGCAGTGACAATCCTGTCAGCAGTGATATCCCTCCTATCCCCTCCAGATATGTGCACATTTACTTACATGCACTTGTACATGTGTGTGTGTGTGTGTGTGTGTGTGTGTGTGTGTGTGTGTGTGTGTGTGTGTGTGTGTGTTGTGTTGTGTGTGTGTGTGTGTGTGTGTGTGTGTGTGTGTGTGTGTGTGTGTGTGAGTGTGTGTGAGTGCATTCGTGCGTGCATATGTGTGTGTGTATGTATGTTCATGTACAGTTATGGTACTTCACTGTTTTGTTCTCTGATTTGATTGTCTTCTGCTTCAGCAATTATCAGGCTAACAATCCCCCTCCCCCCCCCCAAAAAAAAAAAAAAAAAAATGACAAGAAGAAAAAGCCCTTGAGGGATTTAACACAAGAACTAAAGAAAATAACATTGTATTCTGTTGTTATTGTTCTTGTCATTGCAGTTTTTGATTTCTTAACTGTTGATAGTCGTATTGTTTTCTGTCATACTATTGTTGCTCCATTGAGCCTATCTTAGTATCTATATTGCAACTTTACACTTTGTGCTATTGCAACTTTACACTTTGTGCTATTGCAACTTTACACTTAGTGCTATTGTAACTTAAAATTTTGGCTTCTTCAGGGTAAAGTGCTGTACATATATATTTCTATTTACATCACAGTATATTGCACTGGGGACAGGACAATTCAGTGTCAGAGCACTCGCTCTTTCCAGGCTGAAGTTAAGCGATGTTGAGCCTGGCTACCAAGAGGATCACTGGATGGGTCACTGTTCATGTGTTTTGGCTTCAGTACAGTCCCCTAGTTCACCCAGCTGTCAATCTTTAGGGACAGGTATGGTAAAGCCGCAAAGGAGAGGAGATGGGTGCTGCCCTCAATATGCTAGACCCTGGAGAAGCCAAGGTCTCTGACACTCTGCTCCACAGAATTCACATGGGTTATGGGAACTCCTTTACCTTCACTGCTTTTCTTTCCTTTACATAACAGTACAGTACAGTACCTTACATTACATTCTGTGTGATTCTCAGCAAATTGCCCATTTAGTTGTAGAAGTTATATACCATTCCATGATGCTAGGGAATTTGATATGAATTGCTCTCTTTAGTCATTTGTTTGTTTGTATGAAAGCAAGTACCATTGTTTGTGTATGTATGAAAGCAAGGGCCATTGTTTGTGTTTGTATGAAAGCAAGTACCATTGTTTATGTATGTATGAAAGCAAGGGCCAATGTTTGAGTATGTATGAAAGCAAGTGCCCTTGTTTGTGTATGTATGAAAGCAAGTACCATTGACTTTTGTGTATGTATGAAAACAAATACCATTGTTTGTGTTTGTATGAAAGCAAGTACCATTGTTTGTGTATGTATGAAAGCAAGTGCCATTGTTTGAGTATGTATGAAAGCAAGTGCCATTGTTTGTGTATGTATGAAAGCAAGGGCCATTGTTTGAGTATGTATGAAAGCAAGTAGCATTGACTTTTGTGTATGTATGAAAGCAAGTAGCATTGACTTTTGTGTATGTATGAAAGCAAGTACCATTATTGACTTTTGTGTATGTATGAAAGCAAGTAGCATTGACTTTTGTGTATGTATGAAAGCAAGTAGCATTGACTTTTGTGTATGTATGAAAGCAAGTAGCATTGACTTTTGTGTATGTATGAAAGCAAGTAGCATTGACTTTTGTGTATGTATGAAAGCAAGTAGCATTGACTTTTGTGTATGTATGAAAGCAAGTACCATTATCGACTTTTGTGTATGTATGAAAGCAAGTAGCATTGACTTTTGTGTATGTATGAAAGCAAGTAGCATTGACTTTTGTGTATGTATGAAAGCAAGTAGCATTGACTTTTGTGTATGTATGAAAGCAAGTAGCATTGACTTTTGTGTATGTATGAAAGCAAGTAGCATTGACTTTTGTGTATGTATGAAAGCAAGTAGCATTGACTTTTGTGTATGTATGAAAGCAAGTAGCATTGACTTTTGTGTATGTATGAAAGCAAGTAGCATTGACTTTTGTGTATGTATGAAAGCAAGTAGCATTGACTTTTGTGTATGTATGAAAGCAAGTAGCATTGACTTTTGTGTATGTATGAAAGCAAGTACCATTATTGACTTTTGTGTATGTATGAAAGCAAGTACCATTATTGACTTTTGTGTATGTATGAAAGCAAGTACCCTGAAGCTGACTGTCCAGTGTGTGTCACCAGGAGGACGACGTGTTCAACTGCCTGCGCCCGCCCCCGCCCTACCCTGGGGGCTCTGACAGCGAGTCATCGTCGCGTCGCCGCGGCGGCAGTGAGCGACAGTCGGCGCTGTCGAGCATTCAGCCGTTGCTGGCGGCGCACGGCCTGGCAGACAGCGCCATCGCGGCCGTGGCAGCCAGCGTGAGTGGGGGGGTGGGGGGGGTGAAGGGGAAGAAGGTGAAGGTGGAGAGGGACCGGGACCCCAATACGCCCAAGAAGCCGGCCAACGCCTTCCTCCTCTTCTGCCAGCACCGACGCCCCGCCATCCAGGAGGAGTACTTCAAGGTGAGCCCGCGGCCTTGACCCCACACCTAGCTGTGGAGTGTAGCCGGCCTATAAAATTATGTCATACATTTTTTTTTTTGCATTGGTCATATCGTTAGTAGTGGTGGTGATTGTGGTGGTAGTAGTAGCAGTAGTAGTGGCAGTTGTAGTAGTAGTAGTAGTAGTAGTAGGAGTAGTATGATTAACATTATCATTGTTGTCTGGTATCTGATGAGCATCTGTTTTATGACAAGTTTTGTTGCAGATGATGCCAAACATACTCTACTGCGAATCTCTATCTGATGTTTCCACAGCCCATAAATAAGGGGGTGGTGGTGGGGGGAGGGGGGTACTGTAATGAAGGGTGTACTATAATGAAGGGTGTAATAAAGGGTGGTCTTTTTTTTTTTTTAATTCTTTTATATCAAGGATAATGGGATAAGCACTCATGTGCTTTTTTTCATTCAGTCCCCGTGTGTATGCAGTTGTGTAAATATTGTCATCTGTTCCCACCGGCACTCAATGGCCTACTCTTATGAAAAGCGGAACAGGATTTAACATGTGCGCAAGATGTTCTGCGTGCGTTAGCACACAGGGCCTTGGTTTACAGTCTCATCTGAAAGACTTTTGGGGAGAGTAGAGTCATCCCCGAGGGTGTAGTAAAGGGTGTAATGAAGGGTGTAATGAAGGGTGTAATGAGGGGTGTAAGGCAGGGTGAAATACAGGGTGTAATGGAGGGTGTAATGAGGGGTGTAAATAAGGGTATAATGCAGGGTGTAATACAGGGTGTAATGGAAGGTGTAATGCAGGGTGTAATGCAGGGTGTAATGGAGGGTGTGTGTGCTGTCATCAGGAACACAAGGAGGAGATGGCCCACCATGAGATGACACGACGCCTGGCCCAGCAGTGGAACAACCTGTCCCAGGAGGAGAAGAAGGTAGGCATTTTATGTATTTATTTATTTATTTATTTATTTTATTTATTTATTTATTTATTTATTTTTTATTTTTTTATTTATTTATTTATTTATTCATTTATTTATTCTTTTGTATCGAGGATAATGGAATAAGCACTCGTATACTTTTTTTACATCCAGTCCCCGTGTGTATGCAGTTTTGTAAATCTTGTCATCTGTTCCCGCCGGCACACAATGGCCTACATTTACGAAAACGGAACAGGATTTAACATGTGCGCAAGATGTTCTGCGTGCGTTCACACACAGGGCCTTGGTTTATAGTCTCATCCAAAGGACTTTTGGGGAGAGTGATGTCAGCACTGATGTTAACTCCAGGGGAAAAATCTCCTCGAACGGGAATCAAACCCAGATACACATGTTGTCAGGGTGATGGTGTAAAAAGATGCACATCTTGTCATGGGTTGCTGTAAAAAGACGCACATGTTGACACGGTGTTGGTGCGAAAAGACGCCCATGTTGTCACGGTGATGGTGTGTTGCAGCTGTACTACGAGCTGTACGAGCAGGAGAAGGAGCGCTACGAGAAAGAGATGAGGGAGTACTCCGCCAAAGACATGACCGTGTACTGCGAGGATTCCATCCCCGTGCCAGCGCGCGCTGGCGCCATTCCCTCCCACAGTCTGCAGATGAAGAAAGAGAGAGATTGAGCACAGCCACTCCCTAGCGAGGCTTCCTTTCTCTCTCTCCCTTCTTTCCGTTGTCGCTGTCGGCATTTTCTTTTTTTTTTATGGGTGTGAATGACTTCCTTGGTGTGTTGCTGGATTTGACATGTTGCAAAGTATTCTTGTAGCTGAAGAAGGAGGGAGAGACTGATTGTGGACTGTCTAGGCTTCACCCCTTCTCTTCTTGAGTGGCTTCTTTTGGTGTCTGTCTTTATGGTGTGAGTGGTTTGATTGCTGTTGTTAGATTTTACAAAATGCACAGTATTTTTATAGAGGAAGAAAGAGACTCGACATGGACTTTGTAGGCTTTTGCTCACTGTCTTCCTTTCTGTGATTTCTGCTGGTGTTTTGTTGTTGTGGTGTGTGTGTGTGAATGGTGAGCTTGCTGTCGGCTGTGTTTTACACATTGCTTGTTGTTGTGTTTTTTTATGGTCAGACCCAGTCCCCTGATTTTATTTCCAAATGTTGTACATTGAAGTAAGGTGTTTGTGCTGACTGCATGAAAGAACAAAGCATATGAATACCATATTTTGATTTGATCAGTGTTGACTTAGCGAAATAAGTAAGATATGTGAGAAAACAGTCATTTGAAAAGAAAACAATATCTGCCCCACAGGGTTTGATTTGAAAGGAGAAATGTGATTTTTTCATGCTTTAGGCTACTAGATTTTACTGAAATACTTTTCCTCTGTGTTGACTGGTTTCAGTTGTTGGGAGAAGACAGGGAGAAAGGGGAGGGGGAAGGAATGTCAGACAAGAAAACAAAATTAATGAAGATTCTTTTTATTTTATCTATTTTATTTATTCTTTTTATATTAAGGATAATGGAATAAGCACTCATGTGCTTTTTTACATTCAGTCCCCGTGTGTATGCAGTTTTGTAAATCTTGTCTCTGATCCTACCGGCACACAATGAAGAGAGGAAACAAATTAAGATACCAAGTAGACAATGGCTGTGTGACATTAGTTTTTGGAAGCTTTTATTGCTGTTAAGTAAGAGGTGAATTAAAAAAAAAAGTACAACCAATCAGCCAATCAAACAATCAACTAACTAGTCCGCCACCCTGCACATAAAAAGATGAGAAAGTTAAAAGGAAAGGAGCAACAAATGTGATTTTGCTTGATTTTGTTAAAGCCTTTGACTTTTCATGAATTGCTGACATACACTGCCAGTCGCCGTTTCAGGAGACACCAGAAGATAGCTGAGTTTTTCAGTGATATCCAGCAACAGTGGATAGTATCCTGTCCGGCAGTGATGGTGGATAGTATCCTGCCAGGTTGTATTATAGTCATGTATGGTGTCTGACAGGGTTCTATGCTTAGGCCCTTCACTTTTATCACACATCAAGGATTTTTTTTTTTAAAGAGTCTGATTATATTTGCACTAATGTGAGTAGTGTTTATTACCAATGCAGATTATCAGGCAGTGTCTGCTGCCTTGTTGGCAGTGTTCAGATTTTCTTTTGCACATGTAAGCAGTTGTGGAGAGCAACCAAAAGTGATTCAAGAGGAAGATGAAGTTTGAAAGCTGAGTACTGTTTATCTTGTACAGTATTGTAGCATATTTATTTTTTATGTGGGCCTGTTTTTACGTTCCTCATTTTTTGTGGTTGTGAGATAGTTTTCAAGCATCATAACATCTTCTCATTCATGAGTTGATCTATAGTTCCTACGAGTTTGAAAAGAGTCATTGTAAATATCAGACATTTATTGAAGTGTACCAGGACATAGTTTGAGTGCTAGAAGAAGAAGTTGTTCAGACAATCCATACTGTTGAATTGGTATTTCTGTGCTGTGTGTTTGTATTGATAGGGGGTGAAGAAAATCTCATGAAGGAGAAAAAATGAGAGGGAGACAGGGATGGGATGATTATGATGCAGAGGAGTGTGACCTTCAAAGTAAATCTTCATAGAGAGTGTATGTGCATTTAATATTATAGTCCACACTGCTGAACATTAGGTGTGACATGAATGCAAAGGCTTGATCCATAGAGATAATCAATGTGGGAGAGATTCTTTAGGTCATGTAAAGGAACATTGGTCATGAGTTTGAGAGTGGATCAGGTGGGCGATTTTTGTTAGCCCCCATTGTTTTGATGTGGAAGTCAGCATTTGTCCTATTTTGACAGTTAGTTAACATGGAATTTGATACCAAGAGTCATGTTCAATTTATGTTTTTCGTGCTTGTTTTTCGATAATGAAGGTGTTGGTAGACCTTCGTTTAAAATTTATAGCAAGCGTATGCCTTGTAATAATGTGAAGAAAGGGAAATAAGCAAACATTTGTTTCTTCAGACAAGTAGTTCTCTAAGAATGTTTAGGGGCTATGACAAGAAACGAAGACAAAAAGCTTTATGGCAATAACTGCATAGAATGATTTTCGTACAGTGGTGTGTCTTGTCAGAAGGTCTAAAAGTGGCCTTGATATGCTGATGACAGCAAATGGTTGAATCCTGTATCGACAGCTCTGACTATTGAGGATTTTGAACATTTATTTGAAAGAAATGAGGATTAATGGTGTGACATTTCGATAATCAATACTTGGAGGAAAGAATGAAGAAGAAAAAATCAGATGAATGCACTTACTTCAGCTGTACTGTTGTTTGTGAACATCTGTGACATGATAGAAGAAAAAGACGAACATGTCGTGCAATGAAACCTTTCATGGCATTGTCACTGCTGTTCTAGCTGTAGACCCCTTCTGTCTCAGGAGACTGTGCCTGTGCCTTCCTGGGTCACTTCAATCCTGTTTGGAGCTACATGGGGAGAGGAGTGATCAATTTGTGCATGGCAGTCTGTGCACTGCAGTTTTATCATAGCAAAGCTGTATGTTGCAAGAAAAGCCTCACTGGGCATTAGATGTCTTTGATTATGATCAATGTGGCCTGTCTCCACACTCTAGTAACTTTCTACAGTCAGTGGTATTCACTCTGGCTCTGGGTTTTGAGTCACTTGTATATGGAGATGGCCCATTCTGTTTATCACCTGCGTATGAAGATGGCCCATTCTATTTACCACCAGAGATGAAGATGGCCCATTCTGTTTATCACCAGAGATGAAGATGGCCCATTCTGTTTATCACCAGAGATGAAGATGGCCCATTCTGTTTATCACCAGAGATGAAGATGGCCCATTCTGTTTATCACCAGAGATGAAGATGGCCCATTCTGTTTATCACCAGAGATGAAGATGGCCCATTCTGTTTATCACCAGAGATGAAGATGGCCCATTCTGTTTATCACCAGAGATGAAGATGGCCCATTCTGTTTATCACCAGAGATGAAGATGGCCCATTCTGTTTATCACCAGAGATGAAGATGGCCCATTCTGTTTATCACCTGCATTTGAAGATGGCCCATTCTGTTTGTTACTTGGAGGTGATGATGGCCCATTCTGTTATGCTAAAGGAATGCCAGTTTGCCCAGTGTTCACACCGACCCTTCCATTTTTGGCAGAGATCTTAATAGGAAAGGTGACTTTCATCATCCTGGTTTGGTTTTTATTGTGGTGATTTTGTTGTTGTTAGTTTGGTTTAGTTGATAATGATGATGATGTTGATCCTAGCATGTATGATTCAGGTGATCCATATCAGCACTGTTTTTTTTAGTATTTAGTTGACTTATTTATTTATGCTAGAGGCAAACAAAGCAGTATTTCAAAGTCAAGGCCATTACACAGTTTTGTTATTTTTATTTTCTATTTTAAGTGGCTTTTCTTTTAATTGTTTGTCTTTTGCAGTGAAGGCTGTTTCTTTGTGAATTTTGTATAGTCTACAGAACTGATGGATTTTGTATTTACAGAACTAATGGATTTTGTATTTACAGAACTGATGAATTTTGTATCTTAAGAGCTGATGAATTTTGTATTAACAGAACTGATGAATTAAAAAAAAAAGAAGAAGATAAATATTTTTTACTTCTGAACTTTTAGACAACAATTACAACATACATTGATGTAGTGTGTGTGTGTGTGTGTGTGTGTGTGTGCGTGCGTGCATGTGCACGCATGCACATGCACGTAAGCATGTGTGTACACGCATATGTGTGTTCATGAGTGTACATGCATATGTGTGTGTATACGAGACAGAGAGAGAAAGAATTGGGGGGGTGGGGGGGGGGGGGGGGGGTGCTGTGTGCCTCTGTTGTGGTCCAGCCATGATGCTGTTTGTATTGGATCTTGTGGTATTTTATTGTATTGCATTGTATTGTACTGCAGATTTCTCTTCCAAGTCTGTATTGAATTCGGGCTGCTCTCCCCAAAGAGAGCACATCGCCACAAGAGCACTGCCACCATTTTAAAAAATTTCTTTTAATCTTGTCTATGTGTATATTTTCATATGCCTATCAGAGTGGCTTTTGTCCGCAGAATTTTTCCAGGGACATCTCTCTTAGTCTTGTTGTCATGGATTCTTTTATGTGTACTGAATATGTGTTGCACATTTCCCTTAATTCATTGTCTTATCCAAAAGACTAGCCCCCAGACCACCAGTTGTGGTCACGTGGAAGGGGAAACTTAGGATTTGAAGGAGGATTGAACTGCCGGCTTCTCCTTTTCTTGATGGGTGCATGACCTCTAGGCCATTGATCCATTTCCCATGTTTCTGATCTCTCAAGTCAGAATGCGGCTATCTTGATAACAGTGGGAGAAAACAGTGGCCTTCGCAGAATCTCACCACTGG
This sequence comes from Stramonita haemastoma, assembly GCA_030674155.1. Lineage (NCBI taxonomy): Eukaryota > Metazoa > Mollusca > Gastropoda > Neogastropoda > Muricidae > Stramonita > Stramonita haemastoma. Next base: position 4,294,656 of record CM060317.1, read on the forward strand.
GGAATCTCGGAGCTGCAGTCGAGGAAACGTTCTTGAAAATGATGTTTTGTGACTTGAAGATCAGTCCAGGCCTCTGTCTGACCTTTTCACTGTCTGACCTTTTCATCGAACACGGAGCATTTGGTGAAATGTCTCAGAACTGGTGATTTTTCAGGACTGTTATCAGGACCTGCAGCACGCTGTTGCAATCTTAGGAATTCTTACATACATGTGTATGAAATTGCTGAGAAAATCAAAATCAAAAGGGAAAAATGTTATCTAAGGAGAAAATCAAATGAGAAGGGAATGCTGCGCCACCACAGGGAAGTCCCACAAGTTGGAACGATGTGTGAGGATAGAAGAGAGATGTTGGGGATGAGAGATTGAAGGGTGGGGGGGGGGGGGGGATGAGGAAGGGAGAAATGGGGGAGGGTATGAAAGACTTGGGGGAATGAGATTAGCACAGTGTAGAGGATACTGGACTGCAGAGGATGTCTGTCTGTCTGTCTGTCTGTCTGTCTGTCTGTCTGTCTGTCTGTGTGTGTGTGCGTGCGTGCGTGTGTGCGTGCACATACATATGTACATATATACATATGTACATACGTACGTATGTACATATGTATGCACATATGTATGTACATATGTATGAATTGCACCATGTCCTCTACAACAATGCACATCATGTGTGCCTACAGTCCTGGTGTGTGCTGTTGCCTGTGGGCATTATCAAATGGAACAAGTCAGAGTGACATGATGATAAACAATACCTTGTGCTGTTATTATATTGGATTAATAATAATGTATGTCCATGTGTGGTACCTTTCTTCCATGTGGTAACCAACCCCTCCAGAACCGTGCTGACCAGGTTAATTAAGTCAACTATGCAATAATAGTGAGTTAATACATTACTGGGCTTGAGTCATTAACTCAGCTTTTTTGAAGGCAATACACTGCAGAACTCTTGACAAGGGTGTCTGTGTGTGTTGTGTGTGTGTGTGTGTGTGTGTGTGTGTGTGTGTGTGTGTGTGTGTGTGTGTGACACTGTGTGTGTGACACTGTGTGTGTGTGACTCTGTGTGTGTGCATGACACTGTGTGTGTGACACTCTGTGTGTGTGTGTGTGTGTGTGTGTGTGTGTGTGTGTGTGTGTGTGTGTGTGTGTGTGTGTGACACTCTGTGTGTGTGTGATACTGTGTGTGTGCGTGACACTGTGTGTGTGTGACACTCGTGTGTGTGTGTGTGTGTGTGTGTGTGTGTGTGTGTGTGTGTGTGTGTGTGTGTGTGTGTGTGTGTGTGTGTGTGTGTGAGGATGAGAAAGAAAGAAAGAGAGTTTTATAACTAAAGTGTTTTTGTCTGGTTTACAGAGGATGTTTTTGGAGAAACAACACACAAACACACACACACACACACACACATACAGACATGCATACGCAAACCACACAAACACACACACACATACAGATATCCATACACTAACACACACACGCACATGCACGCGCGCACGCACACACACACACACACACACACACACACACACACACACACACACACACACACACACACACACACACACACACGAGAAAAAGCAAACTTTTTGCATAATCAATGTATAAACAGTCACAAACGCAAAATCTAACCATTGGTGAACTTCAGAGCTTTAGCCGAGAAACAACAACAAAATTCAAATGTATCATCTGGTGATGAGGATTGGACTTTGACACATGCATGAACTAAAACAAAGATAAAAGAAATAAATTCCTCATTGCTAAGCACTCAGAAATGCTGTTGTATACACTTTGTTCATGTCAATGAGAGAACGAGGACAATAGCACTTGATGAACTGTCTTCATAGAATGAACATACAAGGCACTCCCCACTGACATAACGCTGTTACGTGTTTGTTTCTTCTACAGTCCATGTCCAGGCTGCTACTTCCTTTAAACTCACGTTAAATCCTGTTCTGCTTTTCATAAGAGTAGACCATTCTGTGCCGATGGGAACAGATGACAAAATTTACAAAACTGCTTACACAAGGGGACTGGATGTAAAAAAGCACACGAGTGCTTATTCCATTATCCCTAATATTAAAGAATAAATGAAAAACAGATAGGATTTAGTCATACAAGGGACATGTACATGGCAGCAATATAAACATTGTGAATACAACAAGCAAGAGCTTCATCACATACTCCAAAATAAAATCCAGTCATAAGAAATACTCCTTACAAAAAACAAAAAGAAAAGAAATCACTCGCCCTATGCAACACACACACACACACACACACACACAGATTGATTAGCTGTCTATAACGATTTAAAAAAAAAACAACCCTATAACAACAACAATAAAAACAGTAACAACAACAAAACAGGTCAATCAGCTTACACATTCGATAATTGTCGTAAAAAAAAAAAAATTATATACACAACCTTACTCGTTAACAAGAGAAAATAACTTGGTTCACCATATTTCTATGGCCTCACATTTGCTTATTTCCCTTTAAATGCAGAGGGTTTGCACGTGCGTCTAACAGCAGCATATAATTATACCGGCACTGATTGGCTGAGCGTGTTAGGGGAGCGGCGACTGCTACACTCTCAATGTCAAGGACGTTCCTGTTCTATACGGGCAATGATTGGCCGGACATGAAACTGCTAGCAAGTGACGGTCATAAAGTAAACATTCTCCCTGTACCTTTGCACAGACTTTGTTATTAGTGACACAACACAAGATGCAGTTGATCAAAAATTTATACTGCTTAATGTAATCTAGCTGTCAGATCTGTCCTCTCGGTCTCCGCCTGCCCACCAAATTAATAGCCATCAAAACAACGAGATATTCATTACAATAATCTTTAAACTGTATTTTACTAATGTCTTTTTATCACTGTTATTTTGCCTTGTATTTTCATATGTGGGGCGGGGTATAGCTAAGTGGTCAGAGCGCTGCTTTCCCAAAGTCAAGTTAAGCAGCGTTGGTTACCAATTGGATGGGTGACTGTTTGGGTGCCTTGGCTTCATTACAGTCCCCCAGTTCACCCGGCTGTCAATGGGTACATGTCCTCTTTAGAGTCAGGGAAGGTAAAGCAGCAAGGGAGAGGAGATGGGCGCCGCCCTCAATACGCTGGCCCCTAGAGAAGCTGAGGTCTCTGATGCCTCGCTCCCTTACGACTGCCTAGGTTATGGGACACCTTTACCTATTTTCATACATGGTGATATAAAGCAAAGTGCTTAAAGGGTGTCCCATAACCTGTGTGGTTGTTGGGGAGCGAGATGTCAGAGACCTCAGCTTCCCTATTCGGCTAAAGGCCACCATCTTGAGGGCAGCGCCCATCTTCTCTCCCGTGCTACTTTACCTTTCCTGTCCCTAAAGAGGGTACGTATCCATTTACAGCTAGGTGAGCTAGGGGACTGTACTGAAGCCAAGGCGCGCATAGGGTCATCCATCCACTTGGTAACCACGCTCAATGCTGCTTAATCTTACAATGGGGAGGGAAGTGTTCTGACCACAGCTATCACGTCCCTCAATGTGCTTAGCCATTCCAAAAGAATTTCTATTTACTTTGAGATAGGGTCCACACAAATGAGTGCCTTGCTACAGTTAACAACAAGAATACCCCTTAACGACACCACATGTGCACATAGAAGGGGGGGGGGGGGGGGGGGGGGGGGGGGGATACAGAGAGATGGATGGAGAACAGTTGATGACAGTGCCGATGGGGGAAGTTAACTCCTCTTTGTTTGCACTTCTGCACCAGTCCATGGCTTTAATTAATCCAATCGAGCTGAGTTTCTTTTTGGTTTTATTTTTATTGTTTTTGTTTTTTCTTTCTTTCCTTTTCTTCCATCTTTCTTTTTTTTCTTTTTTACGGTGAATGGGCCCATTTTGTCAGGCCAGCTCAGTGACTGCAGTCTTGATGAGGTCACAGCGGCCATGTCAGATGCTCTCCCCCTTTGTCTCTCCGCTCTCTGCTTGCCTCCCTTAGTCCCGCAGGAAAGGGCCATTATTTCCCGGGATAGGAGGGAGAGATTAGTTTATAATCGGAAAGGGTGGTAGTGGTGGGTGGATGGGTGTGGGGTGGTGAATGTGTGTGTGTGTGTGCGTGCGTGCGTACGTGCGTACATGCGTGCGTGCGTGCGTGTGTGTGTGTGTGCGTGCGTGCGTGCGTGTGTGTGTGCGTGTCACAAAATTGTCTGTGATCATTCCATCACTGCCAGTGGCAATCAATCAGTCTTTGTCTAAAAACAACAATCAACCTTCTTAAATTTCTAACATATTTATTCAACCAGATATATCCAAAGCCATGTTTGAACAAGCTAGTGCGCATTTGTGTGTGGTACAGTTTTTCTGTCCCTTACCATATATGATTTGAAAGGTAGCCAATAGTCTTCCATTATTGAAAACTTTAGACCAGTATCTAACGCATCTTACAGCAGAATTAACTGGAAGAAGATATCTATCTGGTTCACTGTAGACAAGATCATTTGATGGTCGTTAATCTTCCTTGAAAATTGCTTTAAAGCACACAGATGCACGGACTCATTTTATGTTGCTGCTGCATCCAATCCCCATATCTCAAAACCATGTAAGACCATGGGTTGTGTTTGTGCATCATTATCTTGTTAAACAAGTGAAATAAATTATTTGTATACCGTATTTTTTCAATGCATACATTAAACTGTTCTTTTATCGGCTCGCAAGATTTCTACATTCAGAGGTTAGGCTAAGCTTAGTGGAAAAACACAATAAAAAAAAAATACTTGTATGTTAACCACAGGCAGACCATCTCCATTATACTTCTACTTGCAATTTGCCACACAAACATCATGATTTGTACACAGTCATATTATACAGACATTCATGACTCCTTTCTACAACAATGAGTATCCCCAAATTGCCTGCAATCAGTGTTTGCTATGAATATCTCAACCACAACCTCACCTTGGGCCAGATCAAATTGACAACTCCCATACCATCCTCTTCATTAACTCCACTCCTTTCATTAATTCCCCCCCCCCACCCCCCCTCTATACACCCCCTCCATGAAGCTGCAAAATGGGCAATGCTTGTGAGGCAATGCTGGTTTATTTTATTTTGCTGGTGTCTGCAGCAGGAAACCATTTGTCAGATGTCACAGTCCACTGCTCATTTTCAAGGACTTTTCGTGGATTTCACCTTGCTTTCTGTCGATGCCTGTCGTTTTTGTTTGTTTTGTTTGTTTGTTTGTCGATTTGTGTGTTTGTTTGCTTGGTTTTTTGTTTTGGTTTTTTAACACACACACACACACACACACACACACACACACACACACACACACACACACACACACACACACACACACACAATATTAAAATAATGATAAAAACACGACTGTATTCAGCTTCATCTCTTTATTTAACAGCAAATTTTCGCTTCTATTCTGAAGCTTCATCAGGCTGAATGAATAACAATTGTAAAACCTGCTTGTATAGGCATCACATTACTGATTTTTATTCAAACAAATGAATACATATATATATATATATATATAATATATCGCGGTGTGTGTGTGTGTGTGTGTGTGTGTGCGTGCGTGCGTGCGTGCGTGCGTGCGTGCGTGTGTGTGCGTGCGTGCGTGCGTGCGTGCGTGCGTGCGTGTGTGTGTGTGTGTGTGTGTGTGTGTTTACTTGTAAGACAAATTATGAATAATGATTGCCACCGTGCTTTGAACTGACATGATTTCTGTGTGAAGTAAACTTATGTTTTTTTGTTTTGATTTGTCTTCATTTTTTTAGGGGAACAAAACATACAACTAAGAGCGAGATGGTTAAATCCTTAACAACGAAACAGAAAACACACCACACAGGCTTCCTGTTTGTTCATGACAGATTTTTGGTGAGTTTTTTTTGTTGTGTTGCGCTTTATTTTGGTTATTTTTTGTTTCACCATTTTATTTCATCTTATTTTTGATGTTGTTGTTGTTGGGAGGGGCGGAGATGTTCTCAGTCAGAACTCTGATGTTTACAAATCAATTTAAAGTGCATGCACAGGCAAGAGAAGTTGGGAAAAAATATAAATGGCCTACATTTGGATCTACTAGAGATACAACTCCCCACTTGACCACAAAGTATTATTGAGGAAAAAGTAGTGGAGGAAAAACAAGTGCAGGTACCAACTTTTTAAACATTTTAAAAATGACTTATCAAAGATTCAATTAAAAAAAAAAAATTCTAGAGAATAATGTCTTTTAGTGGCAGCATTGTAGGCATATTTGAATAAGAACCATGCCTTTGGCCTGACCTGACTCGAGTTTCGGCTCCTGGATGAGCCTTCATCAGAGGTCCCGGCGGTGATTGAAACTCTTGAATGTTTGATTGACTGTTTACAAATCGTAATATTTTGTGTATGCGACGTCGCCGCCGCCCCCCGCCCAAATCATTGAGGTAGTCGCAAGAAAACAAGGCGGATGCTTTTCTCCATCTCTTTGCTTTTCAATTAGGGGACAAAGAGAGAGAGACAAACAAGCCGATTAAACGAGTCATTAAGTCGAAGTGTGTGTGTGTGTGTGTGTGTGTGTGTGTGTGTGACATTGCAGGTAGATGGATGGCGTGATAGTGTGAGTGAGGAAGACTTGGTCAGCGAAGCACGCAAGCTTGACTCAATCAGTAACCACACAACCATGAAGATAACAACACCCACACCCTATAAACACGCCAGGCGTTAGGAATCAGCAGAAAAGGACAAACCTGACAGACTTTTCAGTCAGCAGTAAATCATTCCTGTACAGGAAACCAGTGACACACGGATCACATCAACAAGCCGAAGTTTGGACAGAGATCGGCGTTAAGATCTTTATCCATATATGGCCGGGATACGGACAGCAGACGCCATGTTTAGCGGAATATAAAATTAATGTCATCAATCACTCCTAAAAGGGGAGGCAGGGAGAGGGGAATAGAGGAGGGAATAGTAGGATGACAGGCGATAAGGAAAACAAACAGAATGGGGGGGGGGGGGGAGGTTTGGATCAGGAAAGAATTAGACCACAGTTACTTGTAACGTTTCAACTTTTCCCCTAAGATTAATGTGCTTTTAAAGTTTTATCTTGCTTTAGTTGATGGTGTAACGAAAGTCTGCCAGAGATGATAGAGTGAACAGGTTTTGGACAACTCCAGATTAGGAAATGCTGCAACTCAGAGGGACAATATGGAAAAAAGTAGGGTGCTTTGAACTGTGAATTAAAAAAGACTTTGTGTATGTATGTATGTATGTATGTATGTATGTATGTATGTATGTATGTATGTATGTATGTATGTATGTATGTATGTATGTATGTATGTATGTATGTCTGCCTGTCTGTCTGTCTGTCTGTCTGTCTGTACGTATGTATGTACGTATGTATGTATGTACGTACGTACGTTGTTGTTGTGTTTGTGAAGTACTTAGCTGTATTCCAGGTTATCAAAATCGTTCTTTATTAACACGCAAAACGTTGCAATTAGTTCATAACGACGAGGTTTGCAGTATACAGTGAGATGGACATTTAACGATGAAATCAGTTTTTAAAGTTTTTTTTTTTTAATTGCTACATGTGACCAGGCAGACAAATAAATACCAAATCAGAGCACAAGCATTACGAAGCACTGGGTGGATGAACATCCGTCTGGAAGGAAAGGACTCGGCACATGACCATGTCTACGAAACACTAGCCAAGGCAATTAGGTGCACTGGTGCCATTCATCTTCCTGTCTGCAAGCCAACATGGACGCTGACAGCATCTAGGGACAGACGGCGATGTATGTATGTACCTAGCAGCCTGGTGTCAGCTGAAGTTTTTGTTTAAATAGATTTTTTCGTTCCTCGGCTAGGGCTCCGAGGTTCACCAATAGTGAGATTTTGCGCGTGCGACCATTTTTGCTCACCTTAAAGGTAGCTGCATTCCGACTTCGGGGTGTATCACTGGGTATGTTTGTGTTTCCGTAGCCCACCGGACGCTGATATTAATTTAACGGGATCTTTAACGTGCATAATCGATCCTCTGCATGTGCATATACATGATGGAAATTAAGGCACTGGCAGGTCTGCACTTGAAGTATGCCTGGGAGATCGTAAACATTCACCAGACACCACCTAGGTTCGAATCCAGGACTTGATAGACCCAAGGGATTGAAGTCGAATAACCTCTCGGCTATACCGTCCGTCGTATCAGCTATCTCAGTTATTTTGAATGCCAGTAACTGTTCCAGAAAGAAAACAACATCCTCTGCCAAAACTAGAATAAATAATTAGGCCTATAAAGGTTGTTTTTTTTGTGTGTGTGTGTGTGTGTGTGTGTGTGTGTGTGTGTGTGTGTGTGTGTGTGTGTGTGTGTGTGTGTGTGTGTGTGTGTGTGTGTGTTGTTTTTTTTAATGTGAACTGAGCTAGGGACTATTCCGCCCCCTTCTAGTTGTGTGGTGTGGAGTCTTTCTTCATTCAGTATCACCTGAATGATGCGGTGCTGACTCAGCACTGATGTGCCAGAAGTCCTTTTACACACCTGTCGTCAGTCGAAAGAATGTCAACACTTTTATTGATAAGAAAAATCAATTTCTGATCATCTTTTTACTTTCATTTTTCCTCAGTAAAACTATCTAATTATAAGTGACAGGGATGTAGTTTGGGTTGTCATCATCAAGTGCCGGTGTTTTTATCATCATCATCATCATCATCATCATCATCATCATCATCATCATCATCATCATCATCATTATCATCATCATCACCACACCACCACCACCACCACCACCACCACCACCACCACCACCACCACCACCACCACTTTTCACCTGTCAGTGGCTTTCATGTCATGCTTGTATAGTAGTAGTAGTAGTAGTAGTAGTAGTAGTAGTAGTAGTAGTAGTAGTAGTAGTAGTAGTAGTAGTAGTAGTAGTAGTAGTAGTAGTAGTAGCAGCAGCAGCAGCAGCAATGGGAGTAGTTGTAGTAGCAGCAGTAGTAGAAGTAGTAGTAGTAGTAGCAGCAGCAGCAGCAGCAGTAGTAGTAGTAGTAGTAGTAGTAGTAGTAGTAGTAGTAGTAGTAGTAGTAGTAGTAGTAGTAGTAGTAGAAGTTGCGGTGGTAGTAGTAGCAGCAGCTGTAGTAGTAGCAGAAGAAGTAGTAGCAGCAGTTGTAGTAGTAGTAATAGTGGTGGTGGTGGTGGTGGTGGTGGTGGCGGTAGTGGTAGTAGTAGTAGTAGTAGTAGTAGTAGTAGTAGTAGTAGTAGTAGCAGCAGCAGCAGCAGCAGCAGCAGCAGCAGAAGAAGAAGAAGAAGAAGAAGAAGAAGAAGAAGAAGAAGAAGAAGTACTGGGAGGAGGAGGAGTATTAGTGGGGTTGGCAGGGGAGAGAAAATCATATTGCAATCATTATCAAAGTGAACTAGGCATTATGTTCCACTTCTGTGTACACAGGCAGTAACTGAGAGCCCACTTTAGCACCTACCCCCACCTTCCCTCACCACACCACACACCTCTTCCCATACTCAGCAGGAGGAACATTGACATGGCCTGACTATGGGTTCAATTTTCACTTTCCATCCTCGTCCTTTCCCCCCAAGTTTTAGCTGGTACATAGTTTATTTTAATTGTCGGACAGGCTGGAAGCACATGGCGAAGTCTTGCTGAGCACCTTGCCGTGAAGCCTACATCCGGGAACCTGATCGTTCAGCGCGCTGATTGGCTGAATGGTCCCCAGGCGTTTGATGGCGGCCCCCACAGCCCGGAGGTGCGAGACAGATGGCGGGTGTTTTGGCAAGTAAAGGGGCTGAAGTTATCAGCTCTGCTCCCAGCTCCCCTTCCTCCCCCCCACTTTCTCCTTTTTTATGCCGCTGTTTCTGGGCAATTACCTTTACTGCCGCCTAATGTTTCAATTTGGTCCCCGCCTGCCTTCTTTCATCTACCCTCTGCTGTGCGCTGGGTCTATTCAACGGCAGTCTGCTATTATGTGTTATGAGTCTTCATGGCAGTACAAGTGCACACCGCAGTACTCTACAGAGCACAGGGAAGATCAGAGCAGTGCGTAGGTACCGTCATCAGGAGGGGGGGAGGGGTTGGGGTTGAGGGTCAAGTCACTCAAGGTCGGTGGGTTTGGAAACACAGCTTGTGCGAGCTTTGTTGTGGGAGGGTGGGAGAAGACTTTGGATGATTCAGACAGTATGAGCATATCCTTACACAGATTGGTTGGTTGGTTGGTTAGTTAGTTAGTTAGTTAAAGCCTGAAAAATCCTGTCATGTCTCTGGCCTAGGCAGAACGAAATGGGGGAGGAGGGGGGGGGGTGAAATGGACAGTGCACGTCTGTGACCTGGGTGCAACGTCATACTGTGCATTAGGGGGCACAAAAGCCCATGGGTATAACGTCACTGCTGCATTAAAAGAACAGCCCATGGGTATAACGTCACTGCTGCATTAAAAGAACAGCACATGGGTATAACGTCACTGCTGCATTAAAAGAACAGCACATGGGTATAACGTCACTGTGCATTAGAGGATAGAACAGCCCATGGGTATAACGTCACTG
>CM060317.1:4310159-4315159 GCA_030674155.1 Stramonita haemastoma
GATGTCGGGTCCAGTGGCTGGTGATAGGCGGTGAAAGGCGCTGTGTACATGACAGGTTATTTAGATATATATATATATATATACATATATATATATAGATATATGGATATATATATATAGATGTATATATTATATATATATATATATAATATATATATATATATATATATATATATATATATATATATATATATATATATATATATATATAGCACCTGCTGACGCCGATCACACGTTGCTGTGTTAGCCTATTTTGTATTGCTTCTAGAAGAAGAAGAAGAAGAAGAAGAAGAAGAAGAAGAAGAAGAAGAAGAAGAAGAAGAAGAAGAAGAAGAAAGAAGAAAGAAAGAAGAAGAGGAGAGGAGGAGAGGAGGAGGAGGGAGGAGGAGGAGGAGGAGGAGGAGGAGGAGGAGGAGGAGGAGAGAAGAGAAGAAGAAGAAGAAGAAGAAGAAGAAGAAGAAGAAGAAGAAGAAGAAGAAGAAGAAGAAGAAGAAGAAGAAGAAAGAAGAAGAAGAAGAAAACAAAACAACAAACAACAACAACAACAAAACAAGAAAAAGAACAAGAACAAGAATAAGAAGAGGAGGAGAAGGAGGAGGAGGAGGAGGGGGAGAAGAAGAAAGAAGAAGAGAAGAAGAAGAAGAAGAAGAAGAAGAAGAGAAGAAGAAGAAGAAGAAGAAGAAGAAGAAGAAGAAGAGAGAAGAAGAAGAAGAAGAAGAATTGCGAAGAAGAAGAATGCGAAGAAGAAGAAGAAGAAGAAGAAGAAGAAGAAGAAGAAGAAGAAAAGAAGAAGAAGAAGAGGAGGAGGAGGAGGAGGAGGAGGAGGAGGAGGAGGAGGAGAGAGAGAGAAGAGAAGAAGAAGAAGAAAAAAGAAGAAGAAGAAGAAGAAGAAGAGAAGAAGAAGAAGAAGAAGAAGAAGAAGGAACAAGAAGAAGAAGAAGAAAAAGAACAAAAACAACAACAACAACAACAGAAAGAGGAGGAGGAGAGGGGAGAGAAGAAGAAGAAGAAGAAGAAGAAGAAGAGAAGAGAAGAAGAGAAGAAGAAGAAGAAGAAGAAGAAGAAGAAGAAGAAGAAGAGAGGAGGAGGAGGAGAGGAGAGGAAGAGGAGGAGGAGAAGAAGGAGGAGGAAAGAAGAAGAAGAGGAGGAGGAAGAAGAAGAAGGTAGGTAATAGGCCTATACACAAAAGTAGCCCCCAATTTAGTGGGCCGAACTGGCGACATCTAAACTACCATTCATCTTCGAAGTCAGAATGCAGCTACCTACACAGTCAGCAAAAACGTTTCCATACGCGAAAATCTGACAACTAGACTAGAGATTTTCGGAGCTTTACCTGAGGATCAAAACTCCCAACAAAACGCCTACCTTCAGCTAGTCTAGAAAGTCATTAGACAGTTACACTATAAAATGTTAAGTGTATCCAACACACACACACACACACACACACACACACACACACACACACACACACACACACACACACACACACACACGCACGCACGCACGCACGCACGCACGCACGCACGCACGCGCACGCGCACGCGCGCCCACACACACACGCAAACACACACACATCATCATCATCATCAGCAGCAGCAGCAGCAGCAGCAGCAGCAGCAGCAGCAGCGCAGCAGCAGCAGCAGCAGCAGCAGTCACAGACTCTGTAGAGAAATCAGTCAGCCCCTACATCCACAGTGGTTCCGAGGACACTCACCCCTCCCTCTCCCCCCCCCCCCTCATTACCCCTCCCTTCCTCTTCCTTAAGAGTCTTGAAAGTGGCTCCAGACAGTGGCTAATGACGTCAGGCAGGGGAGGGCACTGTGATTTACACACACTCTAAATTGGGCCGACTCACTGATGCCCAGAGGAAAGGAGAGGGAGGGGAGGTGTTGTTTTTAGCCAGGGTCCTCCATAGAAAGATAGGCTGGCTGACTGACTGTGTTGTTTTTAGCCAGGGTCCTCCATAGAAAGATAGGCTGGCTGACTGACTGTGTTGTTTTTAGCCAGGGTCCTCCATAGAAAGATAGGCTGGCTGACTGACTGTGTTGTTTTTAGCCAGGGTCCTCCATAGAAAGATAGGCTGGCTGACTGACTGTGTTGTTTTTAGCCAGGGTCCTCCATAGAAAGATAGGCTGGCTGACTGACTGTGTTGTTTTTAGCCAGGGTCCTCCATAGAAAGATAGGCTGGCTGACTGACTGTGTTGTTTTTAGCCAGGGTCCTCCATAGAAAGACAGGCTGACTGACTGTGTTGTTTTTAGCCAGGGTCCTCCATAGAAAGACAGGCTGGCTGACTGACTGTGTTGTTTTTAGCCATAGTCCTCCATAGATAGACAGGCTGGCTGACTGTGTTGTTTTTAGCCATAGTCCTCCATAGATAGACAGGCTGGCTGACTGTGTTGTTTTTAGCCATAGTCCTCCATAGATAGACAGGCTGACTGACTGTGTTGTTTTTAGCCATAGTCCTCCATAGATAGACAGGCTGGCTGACTGACTGTGTTGTTTTTAGCCACGGTCCTCCATAGAAAACATAGGCTGGCTGACTGACTGACGCTGTTTTGTTTTTAGCCATAGTCCTCCATAGAAAGCATAGGCTGGCTGGGCTGTGTTGTTTTTAGCCATAGTCCTCCATAGAAAACATAGGCTGACTGACTGACGCTGTGTTGTTTTTAGCCATAGTCCTCCATAGAAAACATAGGCTGACTGACTGACTGACTGACTGACTGACTGACTGACTGACTGACTGACTGACTGGCTGACTGACTGACTGACTGACTGACTGACTGACTGACTGACTGACTGACTGACTGACTGACTGGCTGGCTGACTGACTGACTGGCTGGCCGGCTGGCCGGCTGACTGACTGACTGACTGGCTGGCTGGCTGACTGACTGACTGACTGGCTGGCTGGCTGACTGATGACTGGCTGGCTGGCTGGCTGGCTGACTGACTGACTGACTGACTGGCTGGCTGGCTGGCTGACTGACTGACTGACTGACTGACTGGCTGGGTGGCTGGCTGACTGACTGACTGACTGGCTGACTGGCTGACTGACTGACTGGCTGACTGGCTGGTAGGATGGCTGGGTGGGTGGGTGGGTGGGTGGGTGGCTTACTGATTGATTTACTGACTAAATGATTGACTGACTGACTGGCTGGCTGACTGACTGACTGACTGACTGACTGACTGACTGACTGGCTGACTGACTGGCTGACTGACTGACTGACTGACTGACTGACTGACTGACTGACTGACTGATTGACTGGCTGACTGACTGATTGACTGGCTGGCCATTCTGTTGATAGTTCTTTGCACACTGTCAATTGCTGGCTGTGACTGTGAGCTATTTGTCTGAGTGCTCTCTCTGTCTGTCTGTCTGTCTGTCTGTCTGTCTGTCTGTCTGTCTGTCTGTCTGTCAGTCTGTCTGTCTGTCTGTTTGTCTATCTGTCAGCCTTGCTGCCTGTCTTTTCCCGTCACTCCCTGAAACAAGGGGTTTACTTTAGCCAAGGAAAATATGTCTCAGAAATGTACAAGTTTACGTTTTTGATACCTAAAGATATTTTAATTGTATTTTTAAAATTCGATAATAGTAAACATGAAAGTTTACACATTTTTTTTACATTGTGAATGGCAATGAATTTCTACATTAAAAACAAAATTACTTACACCGACATAGAGGTGACATGTCACTTCTATACACACTGGGGTAGCTGTTTACACTGACAAAGTGTGCCTTGTCACTGCTATACACACTGACGTAGCTGTTAACACTGACAGAGGGGGTGACATGTCATTGCTATCCACATTGAGGTAGCTGTTTACACTGACATGTCATTGCTATCCACACTGAGGTAGATGTTTACACTGACACGTCACTGCTAGTCACTCTGAGGTAGTTGTTTACACTGACATAGGGGTGACATGTCACTTCTAGACACTCTGAGGTAGTTGTTTACACTGACATGTCACTGCTAGACACTCTGAGGTAGTTGTTTACACTGACATGTCACTGCTATTCACACTGAGGTCGCTGTTTACACTGACATAGGGGTGACATATCACTGCTAGACACTCTGAGGTAGTAGCTGTTTACACTGACATAAGGGTGGGATGTCTCTGTCACACACCCTGAGGTAGCTGTTTACACTGACATAAGGGTGGGATGTCTCTGTCACACACCCTAGCTGTTTACACTGACATAAGGGTGGGATGTCTCTGTCACACACCCCAAGGTAGCTGTTTACACTGACATAAGGGTGGGATGTCTCTGTCACACACCCCAAGGTAGCTGTTTACACTGACATAAGGGTGGGATGTCTCTGTCACACCCTGAGGTAGCTGTTTACTCTGACATAAGGGTGGGATGTCTCTGTCACACACCCTGAGGTAGCTGTTTACACTGATGTAAGGGTGGGATGTCTCTGTCACACCCCGAGGTAGCTGTTTACACTGACATAAGGGTGGGATGTCTCTGTCACACACCCTAGCTGTTTACACTGACGTAAGGGTGGGATGTCTCTGTCACACACCTGAGGTAGCGGTCATTGTCCAGAGCTAGCTGTCCACGTGCAGAGGACTCTGTGACCTGTGCAAGTGACCTGGCTAAGGGCTAGTCTGACCAACACCCCAGCAGCCATTGTCAGGGCTGTGCTGAGGCCAGTGTCAGAAGCCACTGGCGTTGTTTGACCTGACCTGACCAGCGTTGTGTGAAGTGACTTGCCATCACACTGTCACCCTTCGCCCAACACTGAGATCTTCTTTACTGACGCACAGTGCACAAATCCAACATCACTCAGTAGGGCCTACTCAAGAGTTCTAAATTTTGTGTGTTCCTTCCTTTTACCTAGTCCATGTGTGGTCAGCTCCTGCTAAAAATAGCACCAGCTGGCCCCAGCTGGGCTGGGCTGGAATGGGATAAGTAGCAGCTGAGAGGAGCTGAAAGTGGGGATACTGACAGCTGTGGACGATGACATTGAAATAAGGAGAAACGATAAATGCATAA
>CM060317.1:4325159-4330159 GCA_030674155.1 Stramonita haemastoma
AGAGGAGAGAGAGAGAGGAGAGAGAGAGAGAGAGAAGAGAGAGAGAGAGAGAGAGAGAGAGAGAGAGAGAGAGAGAGAGAGAGAGAGAGAGAGAGAGAGAGAGAGAGAGAGAGAGAGAGAGAGAGAGAGAGGATGGTGCTGAAAGCACGTTCATTTTCTCCTTTCCCATGCTGTAGCCTAGGGGAAGGATTGAAGGTTCAGGTCTTTATTTCAATTCTCAGCGCCTAAATCAAAATTGCCACCAGTATCTTGAAAACCTGTACACAGTTCTGGCCTGTGACCACAGCAAGTTGTTACAGATGCTGGCCATTCTCTGACTGCACACAGCTGATGATTCCTGCCTACATTTACTGCAGGTGCCGAAGATGCTGACTGAGACTCCTGCCTACATTTGCTGCAGGTGTTGGAGATGCTGACTGAGACTCCTGAGTGAGACTCCTGCCTACAGGTGCTGCAGGTGCTGGAGATGCTGACTGAGACTCCTGCCTACAGGTGCTGCAGGTGCTGGAGATGCTAACTGAGACTCCTGCCTACAGGTGCTGCAGGTGCTGGAGATGCTGACTGAGACTCCTGCCTACAGGTGCTGCTGGTTCCCTCACTGCTGTGGTTCTCATCTTTTTGTCTCTAACTGTGTGGAGTCACGAGGATATCGCACTAAAGACCTGTATACTAACTTCCCCCATTGATGTCGGTTGTGCACCAAAGCTCAGGCTGCTGCAGACAGTTCACACGTCCATTCTGCAATGATGTCAGTCCACTGTTTCAGACCGATTCTTCCTCTCCCTGCCTGCCTCCACGGTTCCCTGAAGACTACAATCAGAAGAAAGCCATTGGATGGAGTCAGGTAGCCAGCCACTCCAAAGCACTGCAGCACCAGTATCTGCAGAAAGTCAGGCTTCTTCATGCGGCGGAGAGCGCGTCCATGTTGTGGCAGCCATCTTGAAACATGGCAGCCATCTTGAAACAGTGGGTCTGGGAGCAAAAGAATGATGACGGATTGTTCATTGCCCAGTTAGTATAAAACAATCACGACTGTGCTCATTGCTAATCATTAATTACTACTACTACTACTACTACTACTACTACTACTACTACTACTACTACTACTACTACTACTACTACTACTATACTACTACTACTACTACTACTGGTACTAGATCTAGTAGATCTATTACTACTACTTCTACTGCTAAAGAAGAAGATGAAGAAGAAGAAGAAGAAGAAGAAGAAGAAGAAGAAGAAGAAGAAGAAGAAGAAGAATTATTAAACTTGAGGTAGGTTTCTTTGTTCGTTCCTGGGCTAGAGCTTCGAGGTTCACCAATGGTGAGATTTTGCATATGCAGCCGTTTTTACCCACAATTAAAGTAGCCACATGCCGACTACGGGGATATATGCTGAGAATGTTCGTGCTTCCTTAATCCACCGAAATCTGACATGTATTACGGGATCTTTAACATGCATATCTGATCTTTTGTATGTGTATATATGTACATGAAGGGAATTAAGAGAAATCTGCCGTGACATAAAGTGATACAAAATACAAAAAAAAAAAATACAAAAAGACACTTGCAGGTCTGCACGTGGAGTTGACCTGGGAGATCTTAAAAATCCCCACCCTTAATTCACCAGTCGCCACCCAGATTTGAACCCAAAACTTCATGGACCCATGGGATTCAAGACAAACAGTGTTAACCATTTTGGTGATCACATCCGTCACGTTGCAGTTGAAGTTTATGGTAAAATACAAAAATAACTACTTTCTACACGAGTCCAAGAATTTATTGATTACATTGGCAAAAAAAGGGAGTCTTGATTGTAAAAGCGTTGTACCCTCGTGTACGCCAGAACAAACAACTTCCAGTCTTGTTTCCCCAAAGTTTTACAGACAACTTCCAAGAAAAGAAAAATAGAAAAAAAAGCACAGGGGAGACAAGCAAGGCGGACGTAATTCCTAACTCTTACGGTTGTCTAAACCTGTCCCTCTCCCCCACTTGCAGGATGGACACACTGGAGAGAGAGAGGAGAGAGAGAGAGAGAGAGAGAGAGAGAGAGAGAGAGAGAGAGAGAGAGAGAGAGAGAGAGAGAGAGAGAGACAGACAGACAGACAGACAGACAGACAGACAGACAGACAGACAGACAGACAGACAGACAGAGACAGAGAGACAGACAGAGAGACAGAGACAGAGAGAGAGAGACAGAGACAGAGAGAGACAGACAGACAGACAGAGAGACAGAGAGAGAGAGACAGAGACAGAGAGAGAGAGACAGACAGACAGAGAGACAGAGAGACAGAGACAGACAGACAGACAGACAGACAGAGAGAGAGAGAGAGAGAGAGAGACAGACAGACAGACAGACAGACAGACAGACAGACAGACAGACAGACAGAAAGGCTGAGAGAGACAGAGAGAGAGAGTGACAGAGAGAGAGAAAAGAGAGAGACAGAGACAGAGAGAGAGAGAAGCAGAGAGACAGACAGAAACAGAGACAGAGAGACAGAGAAGGGGGAGGGGCAGAAAAAAGTCTCATGATGCAGATGCAGAGAATGGGGTGGATGGGTGGGTGGACATGGGATGGAGGGAGGGGGTTGACATGGGATGTGTGTGTGTGTGTGTGTTTTGGGGGGAGGGGTAAGGGAAGCAGGAGTGCAAGGGGAGACGCAATTTGTGGGAGGGAGCGAGGGAGGGAGGGAGGGGGAGGCGGTGATAGCATCAGAGCCGATGAAGCATGTATGATCAGTGTGTGCAGCCCGAATAGTGAACGCCTCATAGAGCAGCCCACTTGCCCACCAAATTGAACACGGCATCCAGCGATAGAACTTGACCCCTCTGCCCCCCTCCTCCCCCCTCCCCCCCAAAAACCCTTCTCCCTCCTGCCTGCTAGACCCTCTCCCCACTGACCCTGTCCCTCTCCCCCCCTCTATACCCTCTCCTCCCCCCTTCCTCTGCCATACCACTTTTATACTTGAAGAGGGGAGGTGGGGGGGGGGCTGGAGCAGGCAGGCAGCCTGTCACTATGTATGGAGGGAGGGGAGGGAGGGAGGGAGGGAGGCTGAAGGGGGCGGTTGGTTTTGTGGTAGCGGTTTGTGGCGGGGCGGGCTTAGGGAGAAGGTGCGAACTAATTACGCTGCCTCTCAGCCCATTAGATCCGCGGCTTTCATACACGTAGCTAGCTCCTCCGGCCTGCCTGCCTGCTCCTTGTCCTGCTCTCCCCCTACTACAAGGGGGGGGAGGGGGGAGGCTGGGTGTTAGAGGGCTGCATCGGGAAATAAAGGAGTGTTAGGAGGTAGTGATGGGTTTTAGGGGGAATGACTGAATTGAATGACTGCTAGCTCAATGTCAGATGCTCTCTGTCTCCCTGTCTCTGTCTGTCTCTGTCTCTGTTTCTGTCTGTCTGTTTCTCTGTCTCTGTCTCGCTGTCTCTCTGATCATACATGCTTCATCGGCTCTGATGCTATCACCGCCTCCCCCTCCCTCCCACACTCTTCTCTCTCTCTCTCTCTCTCTCTCTCTCTCTCCTCTCTCTCTCTCTCTTCTCTCTCTCTCTCTCCTCTCTCTCTCTCTCTCTCTCTCTCTCTCTGTAAGTCCTTCGGATGAGACTTTAAACCGAGGCCCTGTGTGCGAACGCTCGCAGAACATCTTGTGCACACGTTAAATCCTGTTCCGCTTTTCGTAAGAGTAGGCCATCGTGTGCCGGTGGGAACAGATGACAAGAATTACAAAACTGCATATACACGGGGACCGGATGAAAAAAAGGATTGCTTAGTCTGTTATCCTCGATATAAAAGAGTAAATTCTCTCTCTCTTCTCTCTCTCTCTCTCTCTCTCTCTCTCTCTCTCTCTCTCTCTCTCTCTCTCTCTCTCTCTCTCTCTCTCTCTCTCTCTCTCTCTCTCCTCTCTCTCTCCTCTTTTAATCTACTAACGCTTTTCTTTTTTTCCATAACCAAAATCTTTTATTGTGACTTCTGATTTTTGTCTTCTCAAAGAGTGCATTTTATTACCTTATCATATATAGTGTCCTTTATTCTTGTGTGTTGTTTGGTACTGCGTAAAGTTTTAATCGTTTAGTATATTTTCAACTTGATGTATCCCTGAAAAGGGCGGGGACTGGATGTAAAAAAGCACGCGAGTGCTTATCTATTATCCTCGAATAAAAGACTTTGCCTTGCCTTGCCTTGTCTGTCTCTGTCTCTCTCTCTCTGTCTGTCTGTCGCTCT
The DNA here is from genome assembly GCA_030674155.1 of Stramonita haemastoma. Taxonomy (NCBI): domain Eukaryota; kingdom Metazoa; phylum Mollusca; class Gastropoda; order Neogastropoda; family Muricidae; genus Stramonita; species Stramonita haemastoma. The sequence goes on from CM060317.1 coordinate 4,329,376, forward strand.
CTGTCTCTGTCTCTGTCTCTGTCTCTGTCTCTGTCTCTGTCTCTCTCTCTCTCTCTCTCTCTCTCTTGCTATATAGATGGCTTGATAAAAAAGCAAATTTATTGCTTACTCAATGTACCATCTGGAAATAAAATTTTGATTTGATTTGATTTGCTTTGATTTGATTTGATCTTCTCTCTCTCTCTCTCTCTCTCTCTCTCTCTCTCTCTCTCTCTCTCTCTCTCTCTCTCTCTCTCTCTCTCTCTCTCTCTCTCTCTCTCTCTCCCCTCTCTCTCTATGAAATATCAGTAATATAAATCAATATAAGTTGACTGAATCAACATTTTATTTCACAAGTATAAATTACTTTGATGACACACCCTGTAACCCTCTTAATCAGTGATGTTCGGTCCTTCGATGTTTTCAGACTTCATCCAGTTGTAATTCACTCAACGTAACTTGTTGATATATGTGTATATGTGACGCTCCACCACGAAATGAGTCGCTTACCACATTACCCAATTTTGCGCTAGGAGCCATCAAAGACAGGTGGGGGTCAAGTTGTCATTTTTCAGATTTTAAGATTTTGATTGATTATGAATATATCCATTATTCTACTTTGTAATGAAATATCAAGGCATAATTTTTATTCGTTTTACTTTTAAATGTGTTTTGAAAATACCCAAGCCCTCATTCTGACAATTTGTTATGAAAATAAACTTGCCCATTTCTCATTTTGTCACATACTGTAGTCTATTATTTCAATATGTATTAACTTTGCACAGAATTGCCCGATTTTCAATCT
>CM060317.1:4347659-4350159 GCA_030674155.1 Stramonita haemastoma
AGCAATAAAAGTAATGCATTCAATGCAAAGTCTTTCAAATCCTTAAGTGATGATTATATATATATATATATATATATATATATTATATATATATATATATATATATATATATATATAATAATAAATATATAAATATATATATACATATATATATATATATATATATATCCGTCTGTTTAGGTGTGTGCGTGCACGCATGTGTGTGTGTGCACGCGAGTTAGTTGTATTTTACTGTACTGCAGGACACACACTACAGGACACACACTACAGGACACACACTACAGGACACACACTACAGGACACACACTACAAGACACACACTACAAGACACACTACAGGACACACACTACAGGACACACACTACAGGACACACACTACAGGACACACACTACAAGACACACACTACAAGACACACTACAGGACACACACTACAAGACACACACTACAGGACACACACTACAGGACACACACTACAAGACACACGCTACAAGACACACACTACAGGACACACTACAGGACCACACTACAGGACACACACTACAGGACACACACTACAAGACACACTACAGGACACACACTACAGGACACACTACAAGACACACACTACAAGACACACACTACAGGATACACTACAGGACACACACTACAGGACACACTACAAGACACACTACAGGACACACTACAAGACACACTACAGGACACACTACAGGACACACTACAGGACACACACTACAGGACACACACAGGACACACACTACAGGACACACTACAGGACACACTCTACAGGACACACTACATGACACACACTACATGACACACACTACATGACACACACTACATGACACATTACAGGACACACACTACAAGACACACACTACAGGACACACACTACAGGACACACACTACAGGACACACACTACAGGACACACTACAGGACACACACTACAGGACACATTACAGGACACACATTACAGGACACACTACGAGACACACTGCAGGACACGCTACAGAACACACACTATAGGACACAAATTATAGGACACACACTACAGGACACACACTACAGGACACACACTACAAGACACACACTACAAGACACACTACAAGACACACACTATGTATACAGGACAGACACTACAAGACACACACTACAGGACACACACTACAGCACACACATTACAGGACACACTACAGGACAAACATTACACGACACACATTACAGGACACACACAACAGGACACACACTACAGGACACACACTGTGTATACAGGACAGACACTACAAGACACACTCTACAGGACACACACTACACGACACACATTACAGGACAGACTACAGGACAAACATTACACGACACATATTACAGGACACACACTACAGGACACACTACAGGACAAACATTACACGACACACATTACAGGACACACACAACAGGACACACATTACAGGACACATTACAGGACAAACATTACACGACACACATTACAGGACACACACAACAGGACACACATTACAGGACACACACAACAGGACACACACAACAGGAAACACACTACAGGACACACACTACAGGACACACACTACAGGACACACACAACAGGACACACACAACAGGACACACATTACAGGACACACACTACAGGACCACTACACTGCCTACCGATGGAGGAGAACTGTCTTCTCCTCACCACTGCCCTAATAAAGCTATTGTCACTACTCAGATCCACACCTCGTCTGCCCGCCCCCCCCCCCCCCCCCCCCCCCCCCCTTTCTGCCTTTTTTCTCTTTCTCCCTCGTATGATCCATAGCTCGCCTGCCTGCCCCCTCTCCCCCCCCCCCTCCCTGTCAATCTGTGATGGTACTAGGCGATGTAATGCTTGCAGTGTCCTGAGGCCTCTGTTGCCTGCCCTCTAGGCTAGGCTAGCCTACTCCCCCAGTAGCCTCCTCCCTTCATCTTTCAGGCAGCCTGGCAGACGCTTTAGTTGGCAACTTTTCTCCTTAATCACTCTCCTGTCTTTCTTTCTTTCTTTCTTTCTCTCTTTCTTTCTTTCTTTCTTTCTTTCTTTCTTTCTCTCTAGCTACTCGCCCTCTTCTCTTCACTTTCCCCGGGCTGTAGGGGAGTTGTAGGTACGGAGAGGTAGGCCCTACTGTGCCAATGATAGATGCTTCAGCCTCTCTCTCTCTCTCTCTCTCTCTCCTCTCTCCTGTGAGCTCTTGCAGGCAAGCTAATCTCTCTCTTCTCTCTCTCTCTCTCTCTCTCTCTCTCTCTCTCTCTCTCTCTCTCGTGCCGCAACACAAGTTGTGGGGGACTGACTGACTCGGCCTACTAGACTAGGCTAGGCTATTGGCAGGTCTCTGGCAGGGCTGTCCTGTGCTTTGCTGAATGGTGGGGGCTGCCTGTTCAGCGCTCCAATTAAGATTGGCAGCCCGGGCCTGAAGTGTGGCGTGTGTGTGTATCATGTGTGTGTGTGTGTGTTGTGTGTGTGTGTGAGTGTGTGTG
>CM060317.1:4360982-4365982 GCA_030674155.1 Stramonita haemastoma
CTTCCTTCCTTCCTTCCTTCCTTCCTTCCTTCCTTCCTTCCTTCCTTCCTTCCTTTCTTTCTTTCTTTCCTTCTTATGTTTTCTTTTCTTTTCTGTTCTTTCTGTTTTCTTTCTTTCTTTCTTTCTTTCTTTCTTTCTTTCTTTCTTTCTTTCTTTCTTTCTTTCTTTCTTTCTTTCTTTTCTCTCATTACTGATCCTTTGGCAACTAGCAGAGTTCTTCCCTAAAGAGCTTTTCTGCTGATTTCTCTCCAGATCTTTCTCAGTTTTTTGTCTTGTTCTCCCTCAGACTTGACAAAATGAATGACAAGTAGCGTCCACCTTTGACCTTGATGGCTAAAGCTTGCAGTTGCTGCTGAGGGAGGGGAGAAGGGGGGAGAAGGAGGGAAATGGAGGGAACTTGTGGCTCGATGATGAAGAATGTGATTTTCATGGGGCAAGCAGGATGAGAGGCTGCTTGAAGGCCACTGGCTGCCGATGACCTGACTGGTGGTGTGTGTGAGGAGGAGTGTGGTGGGTGTGGGCATTGGGGGGAAGGGGGGGGGGGCTGTTGTCTAAAAAGAAACCCCTCCAGGACTGGATGTGTGTGAAGATGTGTGGGGAGGGAGGCCATGTTAGCAGGACAGCTGTGTTGTGTTGGTGGTTGATGCTGCTTGGTAGAGCAATAGTGACCGATACAGCAGGAAAATACTGGTTTGTGATATTGCTTGTTTGGACAATAGTGACCAATATAGGATACTATTGGTGGGTGATATTGCTTGGTAGGACAATAATGACCAACTACAAGATAATATTGGTGGCTGATATTACAAGGTAGGACAATAGTGACCAATATAGAATGATATTGTGACGATCACAGACTATAACATGCATGGAAATACTGTCAGGACATGGGTGTTTAATTTGTAGTTAATGTAGCCACTGTGCCAGAGATGGATGTGAAGGGTTGCCAGGACAACTGTAACAGATGCGCGCGCGCGCGCGCGCGCGCGTGTGTGTGTGTGTGTGTGTGTAACTCGCTATCTGCTATTACACTTACTATACTCACTTTAGGTCCAGAGTTTGATGGGAAGGCATGCTAGTGTTTGCTGTTCCTAGCTTCTTTGCCCTACTCCTCCTCATTATCATTGTTAGCATCAAGTGTTGGTCTATTAAAGTATTTTCTATCAGTTGGTCCGGCCTGTCTGTCTAACTCTGTCAGTTTCTTTTTTCTTCTCCTTCTGATTGTGTCTCTTTTTCTATCTGTCTTCTGATTATCTGTCTGTGTGTTTGATTGTCTTTCTGTTTGTCTACCTCTCTCTCTCTCTCTCTCTCTCTCTCTCTCTCTCTCTCTCTCTCTCTCTCTCTCTCTCTCTCTCTCTCTCTCTCTCTCTCTCTCTCTCTCTCTCTCTCTCTCTCTCCCTCTCTCTGTGCAGTGCTCAGAACAAAGGTCTGTCATGATTTGTCCTGACAAGTCCAATTTACAATCTGCCTGCAGCACAATGCCATGTGGCACTGACGTCACGTCACGTCACGTGACCCTGCATCCCGCCACATTCATCTTCCTCTTTCCATTTTTTGCCTCTCCTTCCTTCTCTCCCTTCTTCTTTCCTTTTTCCTCCCTGAGTCCTTTGGCAGCTGGCAGAATGGCTGCCTAAAGAGCCTTTGTACTGATTTCTCCTCAAGCCTTTCTGCAGCTCCAAGTCTTGGCAGGCCATGACAAATGACGAGGAGCTTTACTCTTGGCTCTGGGGGCTGAAGCCTGCAGTACAGTAGCTGCTGCCTAGGGAAGTGTGTGGAGGGTGGGGACGTGGGGGTGGGGGGTGGGGGTGGGTGGATGGGGGGAACTTGTTGCTTAGTGGTAATGATGAAGGATGTGTTTTTCATGGGGCAGGCGGGATAAGTGGCTGCTTGAAGGCCACTAGGCTGCTGAAGACCAGGCTAGAGATATAGAGAGGAGGGTGGTGATGGTGGTGGTGGTGATGGTGGTGGTGGTGGTGGTGGTGGTGGTGGTGGTGGTGGTGGTGGTGGTGGTGGTGGTGGTGTGTTTGAAAGCAGGAGAGGATGTGTGTTGAGGGTGTGTGATGATGTGTGAGGTATGAATGTATATGTGCTGAAGATATGTGATTATGTGTGGGGAAAGAGTGGATATGTGTTGGAGATGTATGATGTGTGAGGATGGAGGGGTTATGTGTTGAAGATATGTAATGATTCGTAAGGTATGTTGGCAGGATAGTAGGAGTGGATGTGTTGTAGGTACGTGATGATGTGTAACAGTGTGAGGTATGAGTTGATACATGTTGAAGATATGTAATGATTTGTAAGGTATGTTGGCAGGACAGCAGGTGTGAATGTGTTGAAGATGTGTAATGATTTGTAAGGTATGAGTGGGTATGTGTTGGAGATATGTGATGATGTGTAAGGTATGAGTGGGTATGTGTTGGAGATATGTGATGATGTGTGAGGTATGAGTGGATATGTGTTGGAGATGTGTGATGATGTGTGAGGTATGAGTGGATATGTGTTGGAGATGTGTGATGATGTGTGAGGTATGAGTGGATATGTGTTGGAGATGTGTGATGATGTGTGAGGTACGGCGGAGGACAGCAGAGGCTAACTGTGTGTTTGGGGGTCATTTTCTTTGCTGTGACTCACCAGTGATACCTGTGTGGATATTGCCAGACAGGACATTACGGATATGTGTGTGTGTGTGTGTGTGTGTGTGTGTGTGTGTGTGTGTGTGTGTGTGTGTGTGTGTGTGTGTGTGTGTGAGTGTGTGTGTGGCGCGCGAGCGCGCGCGCGCGCGTGTGTGTGTATGTGTTATTCTTTTACCTTGCCAGACAGCACTGACCAATGTGTGTGTGTTTATGTGTGTGAATGTGTGTGTGTGTGTGCGTGCGTATGTGTGTGTGTGTATGTGTGTGTGTGGATACTGTTGCAGGACACAGACCTACGGTCCTTGGGATACACGTGGAGTAATGGAAGACGGCACATCAACAGCCACTGAGGTGTTTGTGGATACCAGGAAAGACTGCCAATGCAGCCATCATCAACGTGTGTGAAGGTGTGTGAGGAGTGATGTGATTCTGGACAACAGGGGTTCCTGTCATCACGGATACACAAATGAAAAGGGCACTTACAGACATATCTATATTCTGTCCATGATGTTAGCTGCAGAAAAAGTGCCCTAACAGGATATATCCTATCCGGTCCTCAGTGTTGGCCTGAAATGAAGATGCTGCCCAAAGAACCCTGGTGAACAGCCTGTCCTACTGACATACATACATACATACATACAGCGTCTTCCTTTATGAGAGAAGCCCAGGGGGCAGACGCATGTCAGATGTCTTGGTGGATGCAGAATGCAGTGTGTGAGGAATACCCACCTTCTCACCTGTTTCATTTTCTGTGAATCCGATCACAGAGGCAGCCCACTTCTCCAGTACAGAGTGTATGTGTTTTGAGACCCGTCCTCTGTGTAACTTCAGAGAAAAGTATGTTACAAAGCTTTCTTGCTTGTCTAACCAAGCTACCTGTACCAAAAAAGAGTGTGGAAGATGATCGAAGAGATGGCTAAAGTAACCGGGGCAACTGTAGGGGATGGGAGATGACTGTTAACAGTCTGCTGGTGCAGTTCAGTGATCAAAGCAGAAGAAAAATGAAAAGTTGTAGAAGCCCTAAAACAATACTGAAAAAGGAAGCAGTCTACTCTGGGGTACCCCTCACATATAGTTTGCTATCTTTCTTTTCCATAACATGATGGTGTAGAGAGAAAGAAAGAGAGGGAGAAAAAAAGAAAGGGCGCGGACAGTGTCCTAGTCTTTGTGTGCGATGGTGCATCATCAGGCAGGAGGAGGAGCAGGTGTGCAGTGCAGGTGTGTACAGTGCAGGTGTACAGTGCAGGTGTGCAGGTGTGTGTGTGCTGCTGTGCTGTGCCGGCTGCCGCTGCCCCCTGTCTGTGTCTGTGCCCCACTCTCCCATGAGGAGGGCTCTGTGCCGGGGCAGGAGGGGAGGGACGTGGTGGGGGTGGGGGGTGGAAGCGGCCATGGTGGAGGGGTGGGTGGTGGAGGTCCAGCTGTCTGGGGCTGGTGGTCAGTGTCTGGCTCTGTCTGCTGACCGCTGTCCACCTCTCCCTTCACCCCTCTCCCCCCCTCCTCTCCCACCCTCCCTGTCAGCTCCAGAATGCGCCGCCGGCCTCTTTCGGCAAACTGCCTGAAGTCCGCTTCAACACTCGTATGGTCACTGCCAGAGCAGGAGGCTTCCTCCACACTGCTCTGCAAGGATCAGCCCCTGGAGTAGGATCAGCCCCTGGAGTAGGATCAGCCCCTGGAGTAGGATCAGCCCCTGGAGTAGGATCAGATCCTGTGGGGAGGGAGGCCTCGCTGTCCAGACCAGCAGCTGGGATGGGTCCCGACAAGCGAGTGCTGCTGACCAAGAGGACGGCCTGAACGAGGTCCTCAACGATCCTCTTCTCCTGGAGGAGGACACAGCGGCACACCACGATCCCCAGCAGGGTTACTTCTTTTCAAACGTTGATGCCGAGGAGTTCTACATCAAAGAAAGGTCTGCAGAAAGCATGTACTCTGCACCTATGGAATGGCTGAGGGCCAAGGAAAGGGACAGTCAGGTGAAGCAAATCCAGTGTCCAAAATCAGGAAGGAAATTATGGAAGGAAGGCATGAAGAGACTGCTTTACTGGAAGCCGCTGCCTCTCCCTCTCACAAGGAGAGAAGTGATAGGAATCCTTTAACTCTCCACACTCTGAACAGGCAGCAGGAGGGGGAGGCTGGTGGGCAAAACCTGTCCCATTCTTGGCCATCAGCGATCAGTGTGAATGCCAACAGCGTTCCTTCCTCATCGCCGCCAAAGCAGAGAAGCCCAGAAATTAAGGTTGCTCATAATACAAACCGTGTGGTGACAAAGACATCTTTACCATCGCATGTCGGACAGTCAGGTGCACAGGATAGATCACCCGGTCATCAAACAGATGATACCTTACCGGAGGCAGCAGCAGCAGCAGCAGC
>CM060317.1:4375982-4385982 GCA_030674155.1 Stramonita haemastoma
AGGGAAACAAATACAGTTGCAGACAGGAAAAAGAAAAAAATAATGGGTGGCACTACAATTGTGGCGATGCGCTCTCCCCGGGGAGTGCAGCCCAAATTTCACGCAGAGAAATCTGCTATGACATAAAGTGGTATAAATAAAACAAACCCCCCCCAAAAAAATAAATACATTGCCAGCGATAAAGACTGACCAGGTGATGACAATGTGACAACGGCTTTCTCCTCTTTCTTTCGCCACTTCCTAAGCAGTCGCTGGGACTTGGCCATGTTTTTTTCAGTGCGTATCTTCTGGACAAAGTGTATCTGGTAGAGACTATTCTTCTCCAGGTACAGAATGCATGCTTGGTATCTGAACGCACGCAAGTCTTGCACACACATTAAAACCTGTTCCGTTATTCGGAAGAGTAGGCTATTGACTATTGTGTGCCAGTGGGAACGGATGACAAAATTGACAAAAATGCATACACACGGGGACTGGATGTAAAAATGCACACGAGTGCTTACTCCATTATCCTCGAAGTAAAAGAAGAATGAATAGATAAAATAAATGTTTGCGCAACTCATCGACAACCAAACTGGTTGTCAAGTCTTCAGGGGTGCCTCCACGGTCACCAGACTAAGGGAAAGAAAGAAAGAAAGAAAGAAAGAAAGAAAGATAGATAGATAGATAGATAGATAGATAGATAGATAGATAGATAGATAGATAGATAGATAGATAGATAGATAGATAGATAGATAGATAGATAGATAGATAGATAATCCATCGAACGTTAACATGAATTACCTGCATATTTGATCTTCTGATTTGTCTCTATATAGATATATATTATATGCGAAGAGAACACAAGCACTGGCAGGTCTGCACTTTACGTTGACCAGGGAAACCGTAAACAAATCCTCACCCTTACTTCATCACACATCGCTACCGAGATTTGAACTTGTGCTGTCATGAAGCCGCAGCAATGGAAGTCAAAGGCTTTAACCACCCAGGTCCCACCACCCGGTTGTTGAAACAAAAGGGTTAACGCATGAAAAACTATTAAAAGACAGTATGAACGAAATAAAAGCCACGTAACAGAGAAGAGAAACGTCGAAGATGGCCTGAAGCAGCAGAAACTGTTCAGCAATGTGACTGGTAACGCGTGCTGAAAATAGTCAATGATGTCAGAGATGCTTCAGCCTTGCGTTTTAAACATAATTCCTTCATTTTTTTTTAATTTGAAAGTGTTTTTCTCCCTACCCCCAAGTGAAAAATGATGTGTATTCGAACATTAATTTCCTATAAAGGTTCATTTGAAAACAAAAGGTCTGTTTATTTGTTTGTTTGCTTTGTTCTTTCTTTTTCTGTCTTTCTTCCTTTCTTCCTTCCTCTCCTTCTCTTCTTCCTTTCTTTCTTTCTTTCTTTCTTTCTTTCTTTCTTTCTTTCTTTCTTTCTTTCTTTCTTTCTTTCTTTCTTTTTCTTTTTTCTGTCTGTCTATCTGTATGTTTCTGTCTGTCTCTATCTGTCTGTCTGTCTCTGTCTATCTGTCTGTCTGTTTGTCTGTCTGTCTGTCTGTCTGTCTGTTTCTCTCTCTCTCTCTCTCTCTCTCTCTCTCTCTCTCTCTCTCTCTCTCTCTCTCTCTCTCTCTCTCTCTCTCTCTCTCTCTCTCTCTCTCTCTCTCTCTCTCTCACTCTCTGGTGGTTTTTGTGGAAAAAAGGATTGCTATTTTTATGTTTTATTTTGCTTTGGTTTTGAGTTTTGTTTGCTTTTTATTCATTTTTGTGTGTGGGGGTGTTTGTTTATGTGTTAATAATCCCTAATCAGGGCAAGGAATGGATGACAAAGAAGTATGTGAATGCTTATCTGTACACCTTGAAAAATAAAGATCATTCATTCATTCATTCATTCATTCATTCATTCATTCATTCATTCATTCATTCATTCATTCATTCATTCTCTCTCCTCTCTCTCTCTCTCTCTCTCTCTCTCTCTCTCTCTCTCTCTCTCTCTCTCTCTCTCTCTCTCTCTCTCTCTCTCTCTCTCTCCTCTCTCTCTCTCTCTCTCTCTCTCCATTCACTCCAATCATTCATTCTTTCGTTCATGAATCTTTTTGTCATGAATTAGCGTAAAGCACACGAGACTCTCCCCATGTCTGGTGCTGGTATGCAGATGTATGTTCAGTGTAGTTTTCAGCCTCAGGATCCACACAGGGAGGAAAAAGACCGGAAACTAACACTTTCGTCGTCTGCTATGATCTCTCCATTGATTGGCTCGCCGGGCTGTATTTAGCCAATCGGCATGAATATGCAAATGTGCTATATCCGAAAACATTTGAAGGCGTAAAGGGAAAACAGTCACGGACTATGAAATACGGGAGAAGATAAAAATATCAATGACATTATTGTAACAACTAATAATAAAAACAAATCGAATGTAGACCTGACCCGAAGCACGGTGTAAGGAATGCAGATGATTATTTAATTATCATAACAAACATGGGAAATGAATACAGATGTCATCATATCATACACGTTGAAAGCAATACAGATAACATTATCATAACAAACATGATAAAGGGAATACAGATGATATTATCATAATAAATATGGTGACAGAATACAGATGGCATTATATCAAACACAGTGAAAGCAATGCAGATGAAATTATCATAACAAACATGGTGAAAGGAATACAGATGATATTATCATGATAAATATGGTGAAAGGATTACACATGACATTACCATAACAAACACGAGAAAAGAATATAGATGAAATTATCATAACAAACATGGTGAAAGGAGTACAAACGACATTATTATAACAGATACGGTGAAGATAGGAATACAGATGACAATATCATAACAAACATCGTGAAAGGAACACAGATGACATTATCATAACAAACATGGTGAAAGGAGTACAAACGACATTATCATAACAGATATGGTGATGAAAGTAACACATATGACATTATCATAACAAACATCCTGAAAGGAATACAGATGACATTATCATAACAAACAGTAAAACTAAAAGGAATATAGTTGACATTATCATAACAAATATCTTGAAAGGTATATAGATGACATTATAATAAAAAAAATATGGTGAAAGGAATACAGTTGACATTATCATAACAAATATAGTGAAAGGAATACAGATGACATCATCATAACAAACACCACGAAAGAAATACAGCTGACATCATCATAACAGACACGGTGAAAGGAATACAGAAAATATATCATGACAAACATGATGAAAAGATTTCAGATCATAACAACCAATGATGAAAAAAATAGAGTAAACCGTCCCGAACTGCATCTGCAGTGCCTACAAATCCACTGAAGATTGAAGAGAAAGAAAAGAAGAATGAATGAATTGAATAAATGGTGATAAGATTGGAAGGAAGAAAGTAAAAGATAAACAATGTTGCGAGTCACAGTGCTTCGTGATGATGATGATGATGATGATGATGATGATGATGATGATGATGATGATGATGATGATGATGATGATGATGACGACGACGACGACGACGACGACGACGACGACAGCGGTGACGACGACGACGACGATGATGACGATGATCATCATCATCCTGTCAGCAACAACAACATACAGAAGAATGGTAGAATTATCATCATCATCATCTTCATCTTCATCATCGTCGTCGTCGTCGTCGTCGTCATCATCGTCATCGTCACACCACCACCACCACCACCACCACCACCACCGCCACCACCACCACCACCACCACCACCACCATCATCATCATCATCATCATCATCATCATCATCATCATCATCATCATCATGATGTACATTTGCACTTAGACAATATAATTATGACAAACACTAAGTTTGTTGAACATCGTTTTCGTCAGCCTCATACAGAAGAACTACTTACCCCCCCCCCCCCCTTTTAACCATCACCAGCTAATATAAAAAAATATGTGTGTGTGTGGTGCGTGCGCACGCGTGTGTGTGTGTTTGTGTGTGTGTGTGGGGGGGGGGAGGGTAGTTCTGAGAGAATGATCAGACGAGCAGAGGCGGAAAATCGCCTAGAGGGAAAAAAGGCTCTCCTGGGAATTCTATAGAAACTGCAGACAGACACCCCCCCCCTCCCCCCTTCTTCCCCTCAGTGGACAGCGGGGACTGATTCCCCTGCAGTTTCTTTGTTGTTGTCTGTTAGTGTCAGAGTGGGGGGGGGGGGAGAGAGAGAGAGATGGGTGTTAGGTGATGGTGGTGGTGATGGTGGTGGTGAAAGGGGTGGGGGACGGTGGGGGGGGGAGGAGGAGGGTTGTAGAAGGTGGTAAAGTGCTGAGTGGGCTGCTTGTGATGATGAGGGGGTAGTAGTAGTACAGGGTCCGCAGCATTGCTCTCTCTCTCTCTCTCTCTCTCTCTCTCTCTCTCTCTCTCTCTCTCTCTCTCTCTCTCTCTCTCTCTCTTCCTTTTGTCCCTGTTCAGGGTCCCTCAAACAGTGTGTGGCAGGCCCCAGTAGTAGTGACCCCCCTGACGTGGAGTGTCCCCTTCTTGTGGCCCCCAAATCTTGTCCTAGTCCTACTGTCCCCCCTCCATCCCTCCCTCTCTGCAGGTCCCTCACAAATAGGTCATATACAGCACAGTTCTGTAGCCTAGTGTACTGTTGTGTACTGTTCAGTAGTTTAGTGTAGTGTAGTGTACTGCACAGTTCTGTAGCGTGGTGTCCTGTTATGTACTGTTCAGTAGTTTAGTGTAGTGTAATGTAGTGTAATGTACTGCACAGTTCTGTAGCCTAGTGTACTGTTATGTACTGTTCAGTAGTTTAGTGTAGTGTATTGTAATGTACTGCACAGTTCTGTAGCCTAGTGTACTGTTATGTACTGTTCAGTAGTTTAGTGTAGTGTAATGTAGTGTAATGTACTGCACAGTTCTGTAGCCTAGTGTCCTGTTATGTACTGTTCAGTAGTTGAGTGTAGTGTATTGTAATGTACTGCACAGTTCTGTAGCCTAGTGTACTGTTATGTACTGTTCAGTAGTTTAGTGTAGTGTAATGTAGTGTAATGTACTGCACAGTTCTGTAGCGTGGTGTCCTGTTATGTACTGTTCAGTAGTTTAGTGTAGTGTAATGTAGTGTAATGTACTGCACAGTTCTGTAGCCTAGTGTACTGTTATGTACTGTTCAGTAGTTTTGTGTAGTGTAATGTAGTGTAATGTACTGCACAGTTCTGTAGCCTAGTGTACTGTTATGTACTGATCAGTAGTTTAGTGTAGTGTAATGTAGTGTAATGTACTGCACAGTTCTGTAGTTAGTGTACCGTTATGTACTGTTCAGTAGTTTAGTGTAGTGTAATGTAGTGTAATGTACTGCACAGTTCTGTAGTTAGTGTACCGTTATGTACTGTTCAGTAGTTTAGTTTAGTGTAATGTAGTGTACTGTATTGCACAGTTCTGTAGCCTAGTGTACTGTTATGTACTGTTCAGTAGTTGAGTGTAGTGGAGTGTAATGTATTGTAATGTACTGCACAGTTCTGTAGTTAGTGTACCGTTATGTACTGATCAGTAGTTTAGTGTAGTGCACTGTATTGTAATGTACTGCAGTGTAATGCTCTGTAATATGCTGCTCTGTAATGAAATAAAATAATGGGTAGGCGCTGCACTTGTGGCCACGCGCTCTTCCCCTGGGGAGAGCAACACGAATTTCACGCAGAGAAATCTACTGTGACATAAAGTTGTATAAAATAAAAACAAAATAAAAACATAAATAAAAGAAATTTTACTCATCACTGAGTTTATGTGACAGTCATGAGGGGCGTGGCTTTCAGACCACAAGTGGTCTCTGCAAGATCTTGTCCACAGCACAGCTTGCAAAGCCCATGTCCTCTTGCCTCTCTCTGAGTGTAAACACAGGGATCTTCTCCTGTGACTTACTCGACAGCCCTGATGCTTTCCTGGAAAATGGCTGCATCAGGCCAACCAGGATGGGTGGGTGTCACACTGCAGACTCTTCTCCCCTGCTTCTTCAGTGCCCTGAGTGTACGCTGTGGCTTTGCATGCAGCTATCATCCACTCCACTCCCTTCCAAAAGTTCTTGGGATGAAGACTATAATAATAATAATATTAATGATAATGATAATGATAATAATAATAATAATAATAATAATAATAATAATAATAATAATAATAATAATAATAATAATAATAATAATAATAATGATGATGATGATGATGATGATGATGATGATGATGATGATGATGATGATGATAACAACAACAACAACAACAACAACAACAACACATGGAATTTATATAGCGCTATATCTTGCTTGCACTCGACCCACACAACACACAAGCAACCAATGACAATAAATACCTTTAGCAAATTTGAATGTACACACACAGACACACAGACACAGACACAGACACACATACACACACAGACACACAGACACACAGACACACAGACACAGACCACAGACACAGACACAGACACAGACACACACACACACACACACACACACACACACACACACACACACACACACACACACACACACACACACACACACACACACACACACACCACACACACTTATAGAGGTTGTACACTTTGACAGGGTGAAGGGAATTTCAGATGTTGAAGGCAGTGACAAATAGGAGATGGAAACAGAAAGGCGAAGTCCGAGGTCCTGTGTGCAAACTCACACAGAGAATATCTTGTGCATACGTTAAAACCTGTTCCGCTTTTTGGAAGAGTAGGCCATTGTGCCGACGGGAATGGGTCTTCTCTTGTGAGTTTCCCCATCAGCTCTGATGTTTATCTTTAAAAAAAGAAAAAAAAAAAGCCACTTCCATAGATCTAAATCAGCTGCCTCTTTTTGAAGTCATAGCGAACCTCTGTCCAGAAATTTGGCTTCCTGGGCTTTATGGCGCTATGTCAAACAGTGTCTGGTCTGTAGCTGTCAGGATGGATTATAGCAGAACATCTTGTGCACACGTTAAATTCTGTTCCGCTTTTCGTAAGAGTAGGCTATTGTGTGCCGGTGGGAACAGATGAAATTTACAAAACTGCATGCACACGGGGACTGGATGTAAAATAGCACACGAGTGCTTATTACGTTATTCTCGATATCAAAGAATAAATAAATAAGTAAATAAAATAAGGAATCACCAGTGTTGAAGGGTTATACTTGATGTTAGAATCTGCAAAATGCTGGTTACCTTTGATAAATAAATCGATGTTGAATTTGACAGTCATATGGCCAGCAGTCTGAAGTCTAAGAAACTGTGGAACATGTCTCCTACATTGCCATAGACAAAAGTATTAGGTTGCGGGTAGAGAATGGTGTCCACACAGGGGACAGTTTTGTCGCAGGTCTAAAATGTCCCAGGGGACAATCAAGACTGGGGAACGTTACAGAGTGGTAAAAAAAAAAGCCTGCAGAAAGGGTGTGGGGGGATCGTAAAGAGGAAGGGGGCAGAGCAG
The DNA here is from genome assembly GCA_030674155.1 of Stramonita haemastoma. Classification (NCBI taxonomy): domain Eukaryota; kingdom Metazoa; phylum Mollusca; class Gastropoda; order Neogastropoda; family Muricidae; genus Stramonita; species Stramonita haemastoma. The sequence continues at coordinate 4,383,431 of CM060317.1, forward strand.
GGAGGGAGAGGGGAGGAGAGGGGGAGAGGAAAGGAGAGGAGAAAAACAAGCAAGTAACTGCTGAAACGGACCAACATCGATCTCTCCCTGCTTCCAATGACCCCCCCCCCCACCATCACGCCTTCCCCTCTCCATCCCCACTTCCCGCAAGGGAGCAAAAGGTTGAAAGTTGGAGGAGGGAGAAGGGAGAAAGGGGTGCATGGGGGCATGAGTGGAGGTGCAGTGTTGGTGTGGAAGGGGTGGAGGGAGGGAGGGAGGGGGGGGAGGTAGACGGAAAAGGGTACGGGGTCATGTGGGGCCTACTTACGCTTCTCTGATCTCAGGAGTCTTTGGGCTGGTCTGTCACTGTGTCTGTCTGTCTGTCTGTCTGTCTGTCTGTCTGTCTGTCTGTCTGTCATTCTGGAGCTTATTTTTGTGCCACTGTTCTGATGCGTTTTCTTGCCTTCCTATCTATCAAGCTATCAATCTATCAATCTATCAATCTATCAATCTATCTATCTATCTATCTATCTATCTATCTATCTATCTATCTATCTATCTATCTATCTATCTAACTGTCCGTGTCTATCTTTTAGCTGATATATATATATATATATATATATATATATATATATATATATATATATATATATATATATATATATATATATATATATATTTATATATATAATATCAACAATGCGACAGAGATTTTAGATGGTGCATAATCACAATCACACTGAAGTTTTCAGCTTGATAGCTGGTCTCCTCTGCATTCAAACAATGGACGATTCTATACAGATTATGCACGCAGCAAAGATGGAAGCAAATGGAGAAAGAAGATCATAATTATTTGTTTCATAGGGTGTGACCCCTAACCCCTACACACTGAGGAAGACAGGTGTTGACTCCAGAGGAAAACATCCCGAGAATGAATTTGGAACTAATATTAACTCCACAGGAAAAAAAATCCTGGGAACTGACAGCTGAGAGGAGACTGGAGCCCACTGCATCATTACGGTTACACTCCGGTATTATTTTTGGAGTCAAGTAGTATGTTCCAGAGAGTGCGAGTGGGAACATTTTTTGTTAATTTTCACAGATTTTTTAAAGTATAAAAATGCACTGTGCACTTGTTTGGGAGGGGGGTTGAGGACGTAGAGCAATACCAGGTAGTCATGAGAAAGTTGGAAATGATCATCAAATGAGGATTGCTTGTGTTCCTACACCCTTGACCCCGCGCATGCATATTGGGGTTAGGAAGCTAGCCGACAACTAAGGAGTAGGGGGTACAGTTTTTACTGAATTTTTTAAAAAGTTCAAACCTACCAAATTTGTGCAAAATCACCTGAGTTTTTAGTCAGGAGCTAGTCTTTCTGGAAACGTGTTTTTTATTTTTTATTATTTCTGTGGATGCCTTAGTACGTGCAGTGCTAATGCAAGAGTGATATATATATATATATATATGAAAAAAGAAGGAAAAGTAGTCAAAAATAATACTGGTGTGTAGCCTAGCAGCCAGATCTCCAGTACAAGAAGAAAACAGCCAAACAGCAGCTGTACAAGAAGAAAACAGCCAAACAGCAGCTGTACAAGAAGAAAACAGCCAAACAAAGCTGTACTGTGCAAGAAAAAAACAAACAGCAGCTGTACTGTGCAAGAGAAAAAACAGCCAAACAGCGCTGTACAGTACATACAAGAAGAAAACAGCCAAATAGCAGCTGTACTGTGCAAGAAGAAAACAGCCAAACAGCGCTGTACAGTGCATCAGGCAGTCAGTGTACCAGAACAGGCTGAATCTCTCTGGCTCTTCCACTAACCCTCTCATTTCCCGGATATGACGTGCACAGGAAGCGGAAGTGGCTTGGCCGCCATTGTGAGGAAGAAAAAGACCCTGGTCTTCACACAAAATGGGACAGTACTTCCGTTGTCAGTTGTTTTTCTCCCTGACACACCAATGCGTCATTTTTTCCGTGTGTCATACACACGCTTCTTTGTGCGCCGCTTTCTTTGTAGTCATATGGGGCTCGTTTCCCCTTCACAATGGAAATGTGCACGTGCACACTGTGACATGTGTGTGTGTTAGCGCAGGGCGTCCACATGTGTGTAAACATATCGCCCAGGCATGCTCTCAAGCCTATTCATTCATACATGCTCAACCAACTACACACACACACACACACACACACGCGCGCGCGCGCGCGCGCGCGCCATTATTCTATGCTGCATACACATTCATGGAAATGGCAGCGCCATATGGTTTATCCTGCCTTCATGGGTTTTTTTTTCCCACGGAAAAGTTTTTATCAAAACCTATTGTCAGGACTTCCATTTTTGTTAACACCGTTTTTGTGTGCGTTGAATGCACACTGCACACAGTTCAAAGTATCATGCAAGTACTAGCACCCTGACCAACTCTCCAGATACTAGTAAAACGGGGGCACATGTCTGGCATTCAGTGGACTTTCATTGTCAGACTTCTGGTTTCTGGGCCAAGTTGGTAACACCTGCATTATTTGCGCTTAACTGGGGCTTCAGTTAGAGAGTGCACTGGGTATGTTGCTTTTGTCAAC
>CM060317.1:4398482-4410982 GCA_030674155.1 Stramonita haemastoma
TATATATATATATATATATATATATATATATATATGTATGTATGTATGTATGTATGTATGTATGTATGTATGTATGTATGTATGTATGTATGTATATGTCTGCCTAGCCTTCTACCCATTAGCTTGTCTGTCTGTTTGTCCGTCTGTCTGTCCAATAGTTTATTTATCCGCCTGTCTACATAACTTTCTGCCCACACCACACCATATCACACCACACCACATCACACCATACCACACAACACCACAGCACACCACAGCACACCACAGCACAGCACAGCACGGCACAGCACAGCACAGCACAGCACAGCACACCACACCACACCACACCACACCACACCATACCACACCACACCACACCTCACCACACCACAACCATACCACACCACACCACACCATACAACACCACACCACACCTCACCACACCACACCATACCACACCACACCACACCACACCATACCACACCACACCACACCATACCACACCACACCACACCACACCATAACACACCACACCACACCTCACCACACCTCACCACACCACACCTCACCATACCAACACCTTAAGAGAACACAGCACTTGCTCTCTAATATATATATGCTTTGTCTAGCTAATATAACACCTACAAGATACCGCTGTGTGTGTTGGGGGGGAGGGGGGGGGGCAGCGATAACTTTCCTACAGACATGGATACAGACACACGTTTAGGAACCCCAGGCAGCCATAAACAAAAGTTATCTCCCTTTATCCTGGGCTGCTGTCACAGGCGGGCACTTACTTTAGGGTGGGAGGGAGGGACGGAGAGGGAGTGTGGGGGGTCATTGAGTGATCATTTCCCCACCGCCTTATCTGCCCCTGGTCACTTACAGCCCCATCAAGATGGCGGAGCGTGTGAAGGGGGCCAGCTTGTGTGTGTGTGTGTGTGTGTGTGTGTGTGTGTGTGTGTGTGTGTGTGTGTGTGTGTGTGTGTGTGTGTGGTGTGTGTGAGTGGTGTGTGTGTGTGTGTGTGTGAGTGTGTGTGTGTGTGTGTTTGCGTGTGTGTGTGTGTTTGCGCGCGCGCGCGCGCGCATGTGTGTGTGTGACCCCCCTTCCTCCCCCAATATATGACTGGCAGCCATCAGGAAGGTGAGGTGAGGTATTTCAGTACACTGTTTCATCACACTGGATGTATGTCCTGTATTGTAGTGTGCTGTTTTGTATTGTATTGTGTTGTGTTGTATTGTGTTGTGTTGTTTGGTATTGTCTATCTATCTATCTATCTATCTATCTATCTATCTATCTATCTATCTATCTATCTATCTATCTATCTATCTATCTATCTATCTATCTATCTATCTATCTATCTATCCCTTAGTCAGGCACCGTGGGGGCACCCATGAAGACTTGACAACCAGGCCCCTCCATTCCTCTCTCTGTTCTTCCTTTCTCAAAATTTTGTTGAGTTCTAGGCCTGTCCATTCCCTGATGTTGTCCTCCCATCTCTTCCTTGGTCTGCCTCTTTTTCTTCCTCCTTGGACATGCCCGTACCATTGAAGTTTACGCTTCTTTACGATTGATAGAAGATTTTCATAGGGGCCAATGGTTTGTTGGATTCTGTTATGCACGTCTTCATTACTTATGTGGTCTCTGTAGGAGATGCCAAGTAGTCTCCGGAAGCATCTCATCTCTACTGCCTGTACTCTTCTCTCCAAATCTGCAGTCAGAGTCAGTAATTCACAGGCATACAGGAATGTGGATATGACAAGGGAGCGTATTAGTCTGTTCCTGGAGTTGAGTGAGATATTTTATCTTTCCAGATGGTGTTCAGTTTTGACAGTGCTGTTACTGTCTGTGCAATCCTGCATACTACCTCTGGTTTGTACCCTTTGTCTGATACGACGGCTCCAAAGTACTTAGTATTGTATTGTGTTGAATTGTATTGAATTGGGTTTATGGTACTGCATTGTGTTATATTGTGTTTTGTTGTGTTGTATTGTATTGTGTTGTGTGGTATCGTATCGTAGTATCGTGTTGTATCGTATTGCATTGGATTGTAGTGAATTGTGTTGTATTGGTGTCCCTTTAAGTGAAGTGGGTTGAGTGAACTGAAAAAAAACACACCAAAACATGCGCCATGCCAAAGACGGATGTGCTGGGCCTGACGTGTCAGGTGCTCAACAGCAGCGCAATGCACTTTTGCTCATATGACAGACACAAATAGTTGCTCTCTGAGCGTTCTCCAAAGAAGAAGAAACATGCATGTGGAAAAACAACGGGCCATTTTCACTTCTGATATTTTTCCTGTGCTGCAGAAGGCACTGACGATTTCCCAATGCCTCAGGACCTCCAGGATATCAAAAAATCATAATAACAGACAGGAAATTCTATAACTTTCCCAATTGAATTTTAATGACGTGGTCTCATGGCTGTCCAGGAGACAAAGTCCATGGGCAACAGCTTCTGTGCTGTAGTGTGATGAACATGGTGCAGTCTTGTTCTTATTTATTTCATTTTATTTATTTCATTTATTTTATTTTATTTTACTTTATTTTATACCACTTTATGTCACAGCAGTGAAATTCGGGCTGCTCTCCCCGGGGAGAGCGCGTCGCCACAAGTGCAGCGCCTACCCATTATTTTTTTTTCTTTCTTATGATGGTGTCTAAACACGACACCTGTGTGCATGCTGGTTTTATTTTTATATAAATTTTGTCATCCGCTCCTACCGGCATACGATAGCCTGCTCTTCCGAAAGGCGGAACGAGGTTTTAACGTGTGCGCAAGATGTTCTGCGTGCGTTCGCACGCGGGGCCTCGGTTTATAGTCTCATCCGAATTTCTTGCACTCTCCCCTCTCCCCGTCTTTGTCTGCATCTCATGTGTGAGGAATGTGGCCAAAGGAGATAACCCTTCAGACCAAGCTGTACGGCCCGCAACAGGAGCTGGAAAGGACATGCCAATATTTTTCCCAGACACATCTGACGGTGTAAAACGAACGAGAAATAAAAAAATATATATATATCCATGGTCTACCTTTTCCTTTCTTTTTTGCTAGGTATCATCTGACCATATTTCTCTCCATGTTTTCCAAAGGTTCTGCTCTTGACGCTTGTTTTCCCCAATAAATTGTAGTCACCTCACGGGAGATCAGCACTCCCCAGAGACAGCTTCTAACCACAGTGTGCTGTCTTGTGCTGTCATGTCACAATTCTCCCCCAAATTTTCATATCCAAAAAGCACAACAGATGTATCACCACATTAGCAGGCTCTATGTTTTCTTTCAGTTTGATCTCATTTCCATCTTTCCCTGCATCTTCAGAAATCGATGGGCAAAGCGCCTGTGGACAATCGTTCAGAATGGGGCTGCTCAAAAGGGAGGATGACAATGGCGGGCTTTCCCGTCGCCCCCTGGCGGCTGGCAGACCGACCAAGCTGTCACTGACGGGAGGTTATTCAGCCTAGGCCATTTGGAGAGGTCGGCTGATGAGCAGTGGAAAAAAGAAGAAGAAAACTGGGGGACGCAAAACAAAATATTAATAAGCAACACTGAAACGTCAGTGTAGTGTCCTGTCTTTTCTTTGCTTTGTTTTTTGTTCTCTCTCTCTCCCCTCTCTCTCTCTCTCTCTCTCTCTCTCTCTCTCTCTCTCTCTCTCTCTCTCTCTCTCTCTCTCTCTCTCTCTCTCCTCTCTCTCTCTCTCTCTCTCTCCTCTCTCTCTCTCTCTCTCTGTCTCCTCTCCTCTCTCTACTGCCTGTCTCTATTGTGGTCTCTGCCTGTCTGACTTTATCTCTGTATGTCTCTCTGTCTCTGTATGTCTGTCGGTATGTATCTCTGTCTGTCTGTCTGTCGCTGTCTGTCTGTCGGTATGTCTCTCTGTCTGTCTGTCTGTCTCTCTCTCTCTCTCCACTCATCCCCACGTACCCCAACACATCAGCAGCAGACTGGCAAGTGTTTTTCTTGCAGTCTGTCAATCCCAAGGGCAGGTAACTCCACCAGACTGCAGCTGCCCCATGACTGGTTGTTTTTACCCCTCTTCCCTAGGGGCAGTCACTCTGCAGGACTCACACACCATGCAGAGATAAAAGTGCCAACTTTCCCCTTCAACATTTTGCCCACTGAAGATGAGAAGAGACTGTTTTGAAATTACATACTATGAAAAACACCTTTTGACTGGAAAGCTACAGGTAAGGTACCCTGTTATACACCTCCTCCACCATCTTTTGAAAGCAGACTTTTCTTTTAGCTATCTTTTAATCCGCGCACTTAAGTGCCTGTTACCCTGTACCCTGAAGGAAGATTTGTACTGAAGTTCCTGTTACTCTGTACCCTGATGGAAGCTTTGTACTTCAGTTCTCATTACCCTGTACCCTGAAGGAAGATTTGTACTTTAGTTCCCGTTACCCTGTATCCTGAAGGAAGATCTGCTGTTTAGTTCCCACTAATATACCCTAAAGGAAGACTTGCTCTTTAGTTCTTGTTATCCTGTACACTGACTGAAGACCTGCACTAGATAATTATTGGTAACTGTTACCCTGTACACTGACTGAAGACCTGCATTGATAATTATTGGTAACTGTTACCCTGTACACTGACTGAAGACCTGCATTGATAATTATTGGTAACTGTTACCCTGTACACTGACTGAAGACCTGCACTTGATAATTGTTGGTAACTGTTACCCTGTACACTGACTGAAGACCTGCACTTGATAATTGTTGGTAACTGTTACCCTGTACACTGACTGAAGACCTGCACGTGATAATTATTGGTAACTGTTACCCTGTACACTGACTGAAGACCTGCATTGATAATTATTGGTAACAGTTACCCTGTACACTGACTGAAGACCTGCATTGATAATTATTGGTAACTGTTACCCTGTACACTGACTGAAGACCTGCATTGATAATTATTGGTAAATGTTGCCATGTACCCCCTTCCAGGCTCCTCTCCTTCAATGTACATCCTCCCATGACCTCAACAGCCCCCCCCCCTCCCTCTCTCCTCTCCCTTTCATCCTCCATTTTATTTTCAACAATTGCAGACTCTGGGATAGTGCCTGAAGATTGCAGGTGTGTTCCAGACCTCCCCTCTCCCCCCTCCCCCTGCTGTGACCCCTTCACCCTTCCTCTCCAACCCTGCAGGTTCCTCCCCCTCCCCCTCCCCCTCCTGTCTCTGTGGCTGACTGTGCAGACAGCTGTGTGTCTATCAGTCTTCGCCCCACTGCTGCCATGCTTTGCCTGGCTACAAATGAGAAACACACACGTTCGTACTCACGCATGCATACACATGTGCACACAAAAACACACGTTGTCTGTGTGCTCAGAAGCAAGAGAAAAAGAGAGTGTGTGTGTCTGTGCGCACGTGCACAAACAGACAGACAGACAGACAGACAGACACACACACACACACACACACTCACACGCACGCACGCACGCACGCACGCACGCACGCACACACACACACACGCACACAGGATCACTCTGCATGCTCGCCTGCACACTCACGCAGAACACTCGTGCGCACGTGCGCACTGTAACCTACACATGCACGCATGCATGGTGACTGGTGAAGGGGCTGTCCCACAGTGATCTGTCTGTTTTCCCCATAATTTCTCCTGCTATGCATACAGTTCAAAAACTAAAAACTTTCCAGTCTTCATGGTTTCTCCTGTGTGTGCTGTTGTCTGTCCCTTTGTGCCCACAGTGGAAACCATTGTCATTGTCTTTCTTTCCATCAACTCCCTCCTCCTTCCTTATGAAGAACGAAATAGGTACAAGGTAAAGGTAAAGGTGTCCTATAACCTGTGTGGTTGTAGTGGAGCCAGGCGTCAGAGACCTCAGCTTCTCTAGGGGCCAGTGTGCTGAGGGTGGCGCCCTATCCCCTCTCCCTCGGAAGAACGAAATAGCAGCACAAAAATCAGAAATCATACACAAAAACGATGTGTATAGTCTGTTGTCTCCATCAGAGATAAAGGAATTGTACCTCTTGTTGTATGGCTATTCTGTCTGTTTTATTTAAGCTGCAGATAAAGTTTGTCATGAAAAAAGAAGTTATGTAGTGTTTATAGTGTTTAGCCGCCGCTGTAGTCTAGTGGTTAGGGCGTTGGACTCGTAATCTAAAGGTTGCGGGTTCGATCCCAGCTTTCCGCTATGGCGTTGCGCCCTTGGAAAAGGCACTTTACGGCTATTTTCTCACCCCACCTAGGTGTAAAAGGGGTACCAACCTTGTGTTGGGGGTTAACCCTGCGATAGACTGGCGTCCTATCCAGGGGGGAGTCTATAACTCTCAGTCGCTTAACGCCACAGAAACCGGGTTAAGCACCGGCCTGATGAGCCTTAGGCTCGGGACAGACTTTAACTTTTATAGTGTTGATGTTGTTGTTGATGTTGATGTTGCTGTTGTTGTTGTTGTTGTTGTTGTTCTTCTTCTTCTTCTTCTTCTTCTTCTTCTTCTTCTTCTTCTTCTTCTTCTTCTTCTTCTTCTCCTTCTTCTCTTCTTCTTCTTCTTCTTCTTCTTCTTCTTCTTCTTCTTCTTCTTCTTCTTCTTCTTCTTCTTCTTCTTCTTCTTCTTCTTCTTCTTCTTCTTCTTCTTCTTCATTTCCTCTTTCATCCATAGTGGAGCATAGTATCATCTCATCCCAGAATAGAAGAGAAATGTCGTTGCAGCTTTGGAAAGATGTAGCAGGTCTACAGTGGCCATGTAGATTTTGTCAGTCCAGTCAGAAACAGACCTGACCTGGGCAATGTTCTGTGGGGGGTTTCTCTTCATAAACCTCACATGCTTCTAACACGAAGTCTAGGCTGTGCTTTATACATGGACCATGTTGTTTATTTTGTGTGTGTATGATAGATATCACTTTGATAATGCACGTGGCTGTGGACAATTTTATGTGTTTTACAAATCATACAATCCTTCATTCAAGGAACGGAACATCATTTCCTTGTGTCCCAGCCTCCTCTCCCTGCTTCCTTCCCACAGGCAGAGCAGTGCAGCAGTGTGTGCCTCCTCCACTTCCCCATGTCATGTTCTCACGCTTTGCATCTTCCTCTCTGCGGGCATGAGGATTGCAGGTGTGCTTGATTGCTTTTCCTTCCTCCGTATTCCTCTTCAGCTTCTCCCTTCCCCCTCTCGCAAAACACATCAAGCCGAGGGGGTGTTCTGCCCTCTCTTTCTCTCTCTACCCTCACACCCACTGTTCTCTCCTCCTCCCCCCCCCCTCCCTGTTCTGTGCCCACAGCAGTGAGGACTGAAGAGAAGAGAACAGATGACAGAATGGCTTCCACATGGCTGCTCTCTGCTCCTCACCATCTGTCTGTAATGCCACATCATAATACGCAAGAGAGAGAGAGAGAGAGAGAGAGAGAGAGAGAGAGAGAGAGAGAGAGAGGAGAGAGAGAGAGAGAGAGAGAGAGAGAGAGAGAGAGAGAGAGAGAGAGAGAGAGAGAGAGAGAGAGAGAGAGACAGACAGACAGACAGACAGACAGACAGACAGACAGACAGACAGACAGACAGACAGACAGACAGACAGACAGACAGACAGACAGACAGACAGACATTCAGACAGACAGACAGACAGAAAGGCAGGCAGGCAGGCAGACAGACAGACAGACAGAGAAAGAGACAGACATTCTGATAAACAGACAGACAGATAAACAGACAGAAAGAGGGTGTGGGAGAGAGACAGAGACAGACAGAGAAACAGGCAGAAAATGGGTGTAGGGAGAAACAAGCAAGGTAATCCCCGCGGGGAGCAAAGGAGCTAATCCCCCAGATCAGGCCAAGCGTGAAGTGTCTGACAGTGAAAAGCCTCTTAATCCTTCCTCCTCCCTCCCACCCCCACCCCCAGGCCTCCCCGACCAGACCTCTGTCTGGATGCTGTAGCATTCCATCCTTCTTCCCTCCATGATCTTGATGCTGCAGGATTGCCTGCCTGCTGTAGAACAGGGCCAATGGACGTCAGCGGTGGGAAAATGCTGCCTCAATGTTGGTGCCGGGACAGCTGTGGTGTGGCTTCTCACCATCTTCACCTCTACACCTTCGCTTTCCCTCACCTCCCTGACACGGTCTGCCTGCTTGGTTCAGTGGAGCCTGGTGGAGCCTGTCCTTTCTCTGGCTGTAGACTGCATGCTGGGTATGATGACACCATCCAGGGTGGCAAGTCATAGAGCCTCATTTGAAAAAGATGGATCCGTTTTTTCACGTCAGTGCAAGATATTCTGTCTGTGGACTTCAGTTTCTAGTGCCATCTGGAGAAGTTGCTGGGCAGTCAGTCAGAGCCACTGCTAGCCTGAAAAATTAACGATAAAAAAATCTTCTTACAAACAGATATCTTTGTGGTGACTCAACCCATGCCACGTGCATGAAGTAACTGTAGATCACAAACTGGACGCCTTAACCACTAGGCTGTCTCCTTTACCCTCTGCCAAGCAGCATTAGCAAGCTGTGGCATGCAGAGCTGACACCATCCCTCCACCTGGAGGTGTCCCAGTGCTGTGTGCAGGCATGCGACACTACTGCAGACACAGCGTTCAGCATGGCACAGGTTACTGCTCACCAGTCTCAGGCCTTAAACGGTATCATAATCCTATAGAGAAAGAACAGATTATGGAAGATTATCGAAAATGTCAGGAGAGAGAGAGGGACATCAATAAAGTCAGGGGTAAAAAAAATGACCAGGGAAGAGGAAGTTTAAAAATCAAGGGGCAAAAGCACAAATATAAGGGAGAGAAAGCACAAAGGAGAAAGAAAGCACAAAGGAGAGAAAGCACAAAGAAGAAAGAATGCACAAAGGAGAAAGAAAACACAAAGGAGAAAGAAATCAAATAGATAATGAGAGAAAAAGCACACAGAACAAGGGAGATAAAGCACAAAGATGACAGAGGTGAACGCGGAGAGACATTGGCAGAGAAAGTCCAGTGGTGAGGGCAGAGAACTCCTTCAGATCACAGCACAGCACATCGCCACAGCCCACCGCCACTTTCCTCCCTGTATTTGACAACCTTTTCATAGAGCTGTGAATTGTTTCAAGAGAACTGTCCTGGAAATTTTTTCTAATTTTACCGATTAAAAAAAACCAACCTGACACTCTTTATGTGTCCCACACGGAGCCCTGCTTAGGTCTGTTAAATCAATCAAACAAAATCAAAGAAAGACTCCACCCACCCAACCCTTCCACCCCCTCTCATGAGAAAAAAAAACAACCCAAAACATACGAGGCACCTAGACTACCGAATCAAAAACTTTTAGTGGAAAGCTGGAGAACGAACAAAGTGTGGACTAGAATGATTCAAACCACAGACCCTTCACTTACAGGCAGATGCCGTGTCCTTCATACCACGTCAAGATGGCGGTGAGGAGGTCAGTGCCCTGGGAAATCCCGGTCCTGTTGCATGTGCAGTGCAGTGCAGTGCAGTGTAGAGCAGGCGGAGCCATTCGTTCCCCCAGCGGTCACACTCATCACACACTGTCCTGTCAGCAGGACACAGCGGCAGTACTATACAGGGCCATGACGGGGATGGTAAAACCAGGCCCTGTGAGCCGCCTGCCCAGTGAGGAAGAAGCCAGAGTTCTCAGTTCAAGCCTGTCACGCTCTCAGAGGTCAGAGTCAGAAAACGACAAGCACAGTCCCTCACCCCCCTCTCTGTCTGTCTGTCTGTCTGTCTGTCTGTCTGTCTGTCTGTCTGTCTGTCTCTCTCTCTCTCTATCTATCTATCTATCTATCTATCTATCCTATCTATCTATCTATCTATCTATCTATCTATCTTTCTTTCTTTCTTTCTTTCTTCCTCCCCCCGTCTCTCTCTCTTTCTTCCTCCCCCCGTCTCTCTCTCTTTCCTCCCCTCCTCTATCTCCTCCCTCCCCCCCCCTCTCCCTTTCTCGGCTGTCTCTCTGCCTCATATCATCAGGCCTCCTCTCAGCCCCAACACTTCAGTAGAGAAAGTTCACCACAGACCGGGCATGGAAACAGATGGCGGGTTTCCTGTGCACCCTCCCTCACCTGGCTGTGAAAATGGTTTGTATGAACGGTATCTGAACAGGCAGTATTTCTGAACGACTTTAACACTGCTGGTATTTCTGTTTGAACAGAAGCTCTATTTAACAGCTGGTATTTTTCGTTTCTGCAGAAGGCTTAATCATAGCTGATTTTTCCATGTTACATATCATCCGTGACTCCGGCCAGACTGCCTCAAAAATATGCCATCTGCTGCCGTATGCTCATCCTGTAATTGCTTTGTTTCTTATGGTATTGCCATGTATACATGCTTCTGTGCTTTTTCTTTTGAAAAAACATAATGCCAAAGAGCAAAGACGTGCTAAACCCTACACCAGCATTGTATAGAAATACAAAGTATTGGCATGGGCATGAAGCAAATGTAACCAGTCATCTAAATCCTGATATCTCCAAAAACTCATCATCTCCGGTTCGTCCCCTGCTTCCCTCTTCCATGCGCTATGCAAGTGTGAGCCACGAACTCCAAGAATGATGCATACACAGAGGAAAAGCAGGATCAGAGATGAAATGAGAAAGAAGGTGGATGGAGAGAAAGAGACACAGAATGCAAAGAAACAAAGATGAAATGCACAGGAAGAGAGACAGAGTTAAAAGAAAGAAATATATGCAGAGAGAGAGAGAGAGAAAGAGAGACAGAGAGAGAGAGAGAGAGAGAGAGAGAGAGAGAGAGAGAGAGAGAGAGAGAGAGAGAGAGAGAGAGAGAGAGAGACAGACAGACAGACAGACAGACAGACAGACAGACAGACAGACAGACAGACAGACAGACAGACAGACACAGACAGACAGACAGACAGACAGACAGACAGACAGACAGAGACAGACAAACAGACAGAACGGCAGTCAGGCAGACAGAGAAACAAAGAGAGAAAAACAAAGAGAAACAGACACAGAGAGTACTTTTCCCCCCCGTTATCTTTCTTTTACACTTGCTGAGTTTTCTGTAATTCTGTAAAGTTTATACATAACACTCTGATCGAGTTTGGAAACTTTTTCTTGAGCTTAGTGCCACTCAAAGCGACCAGAGTGTGTCATTCCGGCAACTTGCTGTGCTGTAGTCTCCGCTCTGTTGGCCCCTGACACTGAAGCCGCCATAGCAGACAGCTGTGCCCTGTCCTGCCCTCTGACCAGCCAGGGAAAAGGAGAGGGCTGGCTTTACACAACATCCCTCATCTTCTCCATTCTTATATTTATATTGTCTTTAGCCATCACACAGTGCTGATACGCATATAAATCCAGAATGCAGGGCTTCATTTATATTATTCATAACAAGGATTAGCAATCATAGAAATCCAGGGTGCAAGGCCTCTTTCACATCATCCATCATACAGGGCCATCAGTCAGATATCCAGGGTGCAGGGCATCTTTCATGATATCCACAATGTAGGGTCATCAGTCATAGAAATCCAGGTTCAGGGCATCCTTTATGATATCTACAATTTAGGGCAATTATTCGTAGATATTCAGGGTGCCGGGCATCTTTCATTATATTTATCAAACAGGGCCATCAGTCAAATATATTCAGGGATCATGGCATCTTTCATGATAGCCATCATATAGGGCTATCAGTTATAGGTATCCAGGGTGCAGGGCATCTTTTATAATATCCATTATACAGGGCTATCAGTCATACATATCCGAAAGCCAGGGCATCTTTTGAAGCTATTAGATATCAATCAGGAGCCTTGGTCACAAAAACAAGGATGTTTTCTCTGTGATCTTTATCAGGAATGCTAGTCCTTGAAATTCAAAGTTCAGCGTGTTAATTCATCATCCATATTACTTCACTAGGCCACAGACATACATAACTATGGTCTTGAGTATCTTTACTTTTTCAACCCCAAAGAGCCCATGTCAATAATTAATAGTTAGGACATCTTTCGTAGTATCCCTCATAGTCATAGATATCCAGGGTGCAGGGCATCAGTCATAGTGCTCTTGTGCAGGCTGTTATGAATTTAGGGTTCAGGATCTTTCATAATCTGTCACTCACAGCCTTTAGTCACCCATGTTCAAGATCCAGAGCATCCGTGATATGTCATGCTGTTCATTCTACAGGCTAAAGCTGGGCATAGAAATCCAGAGTTTAGGCCTCTGTCTTATTCTCCATATGCATGGTCAGTTACAGATATCCAGCATTGAGAATATGTTTTAAAATCCTTCGAGCAAGGCTGTCAATATCAGACAGCCAACATTCAGGGTGTCCTCAATACTCTCCACCCATCAGGTGCCTGCCAACAGTCTCAGACATCCAGAGCCCAGGGCACTTTTCACGCTATCCATGCTGCAGGGCCTGCCACTCCTGCTTGTCAAGGAGTCAGAGATGTGACATAGTGTCAATACTGCAGGGCTGTCACTCCTGCATGTCAAGGAGTCAGAGAAGTGACATAGTATCTGTACTGCAGGGCTGTCACTCCTGCATGTCAAGGAGTCAGAGAAGTGACATAGTATCTGTACTGCAGGGCTGTCACTCCTGCATGTCAAAGAGTCAGAGATGTGACATAGTATCTGTAC
>CM060317.1:4420982-4428482 GCA_030674155.1 Stramonita haemastoma
CAACAGGGGTGAGGGTGGGGTGGGGGTGGGGGGTTGTTTTGTATACATTATATAAACGCAGATACAATAGAGCATAGACATTATGGAATTGAACATAGACCTTATACAATAGGTCAGAGATCTTATAAATAGATCATAGACCTTATACAATAAAACACCGACCTTATACAATAACTCATAGACCTTATACAATAGATCACAGATCTTATACTATAGGTTACAGATCTAGATCTTATACAAAAGAACATAGACCTTATATAATTGCTCACCCCACCCAGGTGTAAAAGGGGTACCAACCTTGTGTTGGGGGTTGACCCTGCGATATACTGGCGTCCTATCCAGGGGGGAGTCAATGACTCTCAGTTGCTTAACGCCACAGAAACCGGGATAA
The DNA here is from genome assembly GCA_030674155.1 of Stramonita haemastoma. Classification (NCBI taxonomy): domain Eukaryota; kingdom Metazoa; phylum Mollusca; class Gastropoda; order Neogastropoda; family Muricidae; genus Stramonita; species Stramonita haemastoma. The sequence continues at coordinate 4,421,374 of CM060317.1, forward strand.
GCACCGGCCTGATGAGCCTTAGCCTCGGGACAGACTTTAACTTTTAACGTATATAATTGAACATAGACCTTATACAGTAACACATAGACCATACACAATAGAACATATACTTTATACAATGGATCATAGACCTTATAATTAATTGAACATAAACCTTATATAATAGAACATAGACCTTATAAATTGAACATAGACCTTATACCATAGCACATAGACCTTATACAATAGAACCAGACCTTATACGATAGAACTTAGACCTTATTCAAAGGAACATAGACCTTATTCAAAAGAACATAGACCTTATACAATAGAACATAGATCTTATACAATAACACATCACAGGTTGAAATAAGGTGATCCTTTTACAAGAATGGGAAATGTATGTTAAAGACCAAACTCCTGTTTTAGATTCCAGGTCAAGTGATGCTTTGCATAAAATGCTATTCCAGAAAAAAAATCCATTTCTTCTTACAAGGCACATCTGGTAAGGGTGGATTGTGGCGTAGGCCTTCTCTCTCTGCTGGGCGTGTGTGTGTGGATTCAATAGAGTGAACCTCTAACCCGAAGAAAGAGTGGTAAGGCTACACTCCAGCTAAGCTTCCAAAGCAAGTAGTATCTTTTATAGAGTGCTGGTTAGAAAATCTGTTGCTCTTTTTCTCAAAGTTTTTAAAAGTACAGAAATATACACCGTGTACACGTTTAGAGGATCGAGGAAATAGAGCAAAATTAAATACCGTGTAGTGCTGGGAAAGTTGGAAATGGTCAACACATGAGGATTGCTGTGATCCTCCAGTGTTGACCCCACACACGCATCTTGTGATCCTGAAGCTAGCAGATGACAAGGACTGAGAGGTTATAGCTCTGCTGGAAATGTTGTAAAATAATTCAAACTTAACATTTGTGAAAATTCACGTCAGTTTTCTGTCAAGGGCTTGTCACTCACCAAAAGTGATACCATTTCTGTAGATGCATTCGTAAGTGCGGCACAAATGCAAGAGTGATATAGGAAAATAGAAGGAAAAGTGGCTAGATCTATAGGTGGTGTGTAGCCTAACTGCCACCAGTCTTTGGGCAGCTGCAGCACTGTTTGCTGGCCTCACGTGGCCGTGGCATTGACAGACTGCTATAAAAACACTTAAGACATCGCGTCTGCCATGGATACTTTGTGAGGGTGAGAAAAAGTGTTTGTGTATGGATGTAGATCTATGTGTGTGTGTTTGTGTGTGCGCGCGTGCATATGTGTATATATGTGTGTGTGCATGTGTGTGTGCGTGCGTGTGTGTGCGCGTGCGTGCGTGTGTGTGTGTGTGTGTGTGTGTGTGTGTGTGTGTGTGTGTGTGTGACCATAGACTGAGAGACAGGTCTTTTCAGAGAGCCAACCCACCATCATCCACAAAACTGACAGAAGGAAGAAGCGTGGCACTACGCTGCAAAAGGATATAATTATATATATATATATATATATATATATATATATATATATATATATATATATATATATATATATATATATATATATCACAGAAAATCATGGAGACAGATAGACAAACAGCAGAAAGATAGACAGACAGGCAGTCATACAGACAGACAGACAGACAAACAGACAGATGATGGACAGGCAGAAAGTAGACAGACAGACAGAAGGGAGATAGAGAGACCAGCAGAGAGGATACAGCTGCCCATGACAGCACAACATAGCAGTCCTGCCTGCAGTGTGCAGTAGTGCTCACACTACACACCTAACCCAGCAGTCTGATGAAGCAATACATGTATTGCAGGGTTCAGTGTTCAAAGACCTCACCTCCCTGATGGTTGCAACCCATAATATACATGGAGGGAGGGGGGGGGGGGGCACAAGCTGGCCCCCTTCACACGCTCCGCCATCTTGATGGGGCCTTAAGTGACCAGGGGCAGATAAGGCAGTGAGAAAAAGATCACTCGGTGACACCCTCCCCCCCTCCCTCCCACCCTAAAGTTCCGGCCTGTGACAGCAGGCTGGGATAACGGGAGATAACTTTGGTTTATGGCTGCCTTGGGTTCCTAAACCTGTGTCTGTATTCATGTTTCTGGAGCCAAACTTTAGCGTTTTGGAAGCAGTGGTAACTGGGCAATGTGTAAAGTCGTATTGTGCCACGTTGTTGTGTGTTGTGTACATTGTATTGCGTTGCCCATTATTCTCATCATAGCAGATTTGTCTTGAAAATAGTCAGATTCTTTGTGGTGCAGGACCTGTTTTCACTGATGGCCTAAGGACAGAGTTCTATTAATGCACAGTGTTCTATTAATGTACAGTGTTCTATTAATGTACAGTGTTCTATTAATGTACAGTGTTCTATTAATGTACAGTGTTCTGTTGGTGTGTGAAAAGGAAAAAGTGCCTGTGTGAAATGGGAATTGTGGCTGTATAAAGCTGTATGGTGAAACTAAAATACCAGTTGTTAAAATTCTCTTTAAACAGAAATTCCAGCTGTGTTTAACAAATTCGATTGTGCACACACACGCACGCTCACACACATGCGCAAAACACACACACACACACACACACACACACACACACACACACACACACACACACACACACACACACACACACACACACACTTAAAGGTCATACATTTTGGCAGAGTGATGGGGATTTCAGATGTGAAAGGCAGGGACAGATAAGAGATGAAAACAGGAGGGAAAAATCGTAGGGTTGAAATAAATGTCTTGAGGTTGGATTAAAAAATGTCATAAGTAGGCTTTTGGCAAAGGGAGAGAGGGAGGTCATTCCAGATCGGTGGACCAGAAACAGAGAAAGAGCGGCTCTGGATGAGGTGACAGTGTCAGCACTGCCAGTTCTCACTGCTGCTGAGGGGCAGAGTACAGGAGGAGAGGGATTTGATTTGATTTGATTTGATTTATTCTTTTATATCGAGGATAATGGAATAAGCACTCTTGTGCTTTTTTTACATCCAGTCCCCATGTGTATGCAGTTTTGTAAATGTCATCTGTTCCCACGATGGCCTACTCTTACGAAAAGCGGAACAGGATTTAACGTGTGCGCAGGATGTTCTGCGTGCGTTCGCACACGGGGCCTCGGTTTACAGTCTCATCCGAAGGACTTTTGGGGAGAGTGGAGTCAGCACTGATGTTAACTCCAGTAGAAAATTTTCCTCGACCGGACTCGAACCCGGGTCTTCAAATACTGTGAGCTACAGAAACTGCTGTGAGGACAAGGATGGCGGCTTTGACCCAGCAGCTGGCCGCCACTCGTGGCAGGAATTCCACAGCATGGTTTCCCTGGCTGAAGAGCTGATGGCAGAATCTCTTTTTCTTCCTCTTATGAACGCTCAGACAACAACTACTGATTTCTGTCACATGAGCGAAAATGCGTTACGCTGCCGTTAAGCACCTGACAAGTCAGGCCTAGCGCATCTGACTTTGGCATGGAGAGAATTGTTGTTATCTTTTAAGTCTTTCTAGAAAAAAAAAGAAGGCAGGAGAATAGACCAAGAAGGCAGAAAAAAATAGACAGGAAGGAGGTGACAGGAAGGAAAGGAACAGGGCTGAAACAAAGAGACGGGGTAGGTAGGCAGGAGGGAATTCCTAGCACAGAACTTTGAGGTGATTGGGATGCTGTTTATACTGACAGGTCCCTGGCTTCCCCACAGAGGAGCAGGACTTTTACAGCGGGGATTTCCTGCAGGGTGTGGAGCTGATGGCAGAAATCCTGGGGCGCAACACGGGGTTGCTGTGATGGAGGAGGAGTGAGGGTGGGGGTGGGATGGGCTGCAGGTGTTGGCATCAGGATTAGCTGGCTTTAGACTGTCAGACACTTCACGCCTCGCTTAATCTGAGGGATTATCTCCCTTGCGCCACAGGGATGGGTTGCCTCCCTCTACCCCTGTCTCTCTTTACCCATGCCCGTTCGTCCGTCTGTCTCGGTCTGTCTGTTCGTACGTCCTTCTGTCTGTCTGTTTCTCGTCTCTCTGTATGTCTCCCTGTTATCATCATCATCATCATCATCATCATCATCATCATCATCATCATCATCATCATCATCATCATCATCATCATCTCTCTCTCTCTCTCTCTCTCTCTCTCTCTCTCTCTCTCTCTCTCTCTCTCTCTCTCTCTCTCTCTCTCTCTTTCTCTCTCTCTTTCTCTGTATAAGATTCGTTCGTTCGTTTGTTCTTTGTGTCTCTATGTGGTTTTGATTGTTTACATGTTTATAAGAGCAGCACGAAAGACTTAAGTCTGATCTGAACTCTTTACTTGCAAATAAAAGGTCACACACTCATGCATTCCTTCTTTTGTTACTTTATTCGTCCGTCCGTTTCTTCACTTATTAACTCCTTTCTTTTTTCCTTTCCTTTCTTCATTCTTTTCTTCATGCGACATTTTCTTCCATAGAACATCAGGAGGAAGGCTGAAGGGTATACATAGAGGAAACTGGTACATCAGGAGAAAATGCTGTAGAATGGCAGAGAGAAAATTGTCCTGGGGGCCACTCTTTCAGTGCACAGCCATTTGAATAACAGTCACCGGCACGGTTCAGCGCTGGTCTGTGGTGTGGGCTGTTCCCCTTCCCTGAGAGTGCTGCACTGGAGACAGAGTGAAGACAGACAGCCACATGTTTCTGACTGTGCCGCATTGAAGACAGACAGCCACACATGTTTCTGACTGTGCCGCACTGAAGACAGACAGCCACACATGTTTCTGACTGTGCCGTACTGAAGACAGACAACCACACATCACACATGTTCCTGGCTGTGCTGCACTGAAGACAGAGCGAAGACAGCCACACATGTCCCTGTGACACACTGAAGACAGACAGCCACACATGTCCCTATGACACACTGAAGACAGACAGCCACACATGTCCCTGTGACACACTGAAGACAGACAGCCACACATGTCCCTATACTGAAGACAGCCACACATGTCCCTGTGACACACTGAAGACAGACAGCCACACATGTCCCTGTGACACACTGAAGACAGACAGCCACACATGTCCCTGTGACACACTGAAGACAGACAGCCACACATGTCCCTGTGACACACTGAAGACAGACAGCCACACATGTCCCTGTGACACACTGAAGACAGACAGCCACACATGTCCCTGTAACACACTGAAGACAGACAGCCACACATGTCCCTGTGACACACTGAAGACAGACAGCCACACATGTCCTTGTGCCGCTCTGGAGGCATACAGACGTGTCCGTGGTTACATCAAGTGGCTTCATGCTGGTATCAACCCAAGACTGTTCCCGTCTTGGCTAAAATGTGTGTACATGGCCTTGCTGGTGCTTGTTTTCTGAATCCGCCGAAGTATAAACTGCTGTCATAATAATGACCATTGTTCGAGAGCCTTCCCTCAGGACTGAACACTGGCACTGCCTCTAATCCCCTGATACCTCTGCAAATGAGACCATCAACTGAATTCCTAAGGATATAAACCCACAAAGAAATGCATGAATAAATCCCTCTCTTTGAAAGCAGTGTCTGTCTTTCAGATGATGTGGAATTCCCTAGCCATTGCCAGTTTCTGATTATAGTTGATGGTCGTCACGCAGGCAAGAGGAGAAAATCCCGTGTGAGGATCAAGGAAACATTTGTCCCTTGTTGTTTTCTTCCTTTGTTCACAGTATGGGGCTGCGAAAAGATCCCTGCAATAACATGCTTGAAAGATATCACACAGATTGGGAGTAAAACAAAACAGGGTACAGGATCTGAGGATTATCCTTTTGTGTATCATTACTTTTGATACCAAGGAATATAAGATGTCATGAAAGTACTAAAAAAATCGGTTATGAGCTCAAGTGAGGACGTTCATACTGAAAGGTATCATTTTGAACTCCAAATAAGGATGAGCGAACTTGATATTACCATTTGGGGCATCAACCCTGGAGAAATGTATTTTATTCATTGTTATTAACTTGTAGCTGGAAGTTTTCCCCTTAATCATCAACATTTGTGACATCATGCGAACAGGACTATGCCATTGTATCTATTGCTGTTGTTGTTGTTGTTGTTGTTATCATAGTTATTGTTGTTGTTTTGGTGATGTTAAACAAGGGGTATACCTATCCTTAAACTTATGATGACGAATAAGTTGGAAACAGGGTACATACCTACAGTAGAGTGGAGGGAATGAGGAGTATGCAGGTGAAGGCATTCACAAAGGTAGGACTGGGCTGTTTGGTCAAGACATTTGTAACAGAGGGTACTGATCTTATAGAGCATCATCATCATCATCATCATCATCATCATCATCACCACCACCACCACCACCACCACCACCACCACCACCACCACCACCACCACCACTCATCATCATCATCACCATCACCACAACCACCACCACCACCGTCACCACCACCACCACCGTCACCACCACCACCCACCACCACCATCATCATCATCATCATCATCATCATCATCATCATCACCCCCACTACCACCACCACCACCACCACCACCACTACCACCACCACCACCACCACCACCACCATCATCATCATCATCATCATCATCACCACCACCACCACCACCACCACCATCATCGTCATCATCATCATCATCACTTTCATCTTCTTCTTTCTTTTTAGTAACAACAACAACAACATCATCCAGGTCAAGCCTCCATCCAACCATGCAGTGTGACACGTACTGACAACGTCCCACTGACAGAGGCAGTTCCTACACGTACTGACAACGTCCCACTGACAGAGGCAGTTCCTACACGTACTGACAACGTCCCACTGACAGACAGAGGCAGTTCCTACACGTACTGACAACGTCCCACTGACAGACAGAGGCAGTTCCTACACGTACTGACAACGTCCCACTGACAGACAGAGGCAGTTCCTACACGTACTGCACTCAACACTGTCACAGTGCTGTCCTGGGGAGGGAAGAGGGGGGAGGAGTGGAGAGGAGGAAGAGGGGGATGGAAGGAAGGAGGGAGGTGGTGGGCTATTGCACCTGTCTATATTGTGCTGACTGATGATGGGGGTGGGAGGTGGGGGGGGGTCCTGTGAATGAGGGAAGGGGGAGGGGGGGAGGGCGGGAGAAAGGCGAAGCAGTGCAAAGCTGAGGTGGTGTATTGACCTGGG
>CM060317.1:4435982-4438482 GCA_030674155.1 Stramonita haemastoma
TGAAATATATTAATGATTTTATTTTTCATCGCTATAGTATGTGTAAAATTTATCAATGCTTTCATATTTCATTGTTATAGTATTTGTGAAATGTACCCACGATCTCTTTTTTCCACTGCTATAGTAGGCGTAAAATTTAGACATGCTTTTCTTTTTCTATTGCTATAGTTTGTGTGGAATTTATCAATGGTTTTGTATTTCATTGCTGTAGGAGGTGGGAAATATATCCAGGGTTTGATTGATGATTGTCACAGTATGTGGAAAATCTATCCATGCTTTCATTTTCTCACTGCCATAGTATGTTTGAAATGTATCCATGCTTTCATTTTGCATTACACTCACACCCCTGCCCCCCTCATTTGGTGTATTGTGGTCCAAGGCCAAAGTACCATTAAACCATTTCAGTGTTCAGTGTTTCTCTCTCTCTCTCTCTCTCTCTCTCTCTCTCTCTCTCTCTCTCTCTCTCTCTCTCTCTCTCTCTCTCTCTTCTCTCTCTTCTCTCTCTCTCTCTCCTCTCTCTCTCTCTCTCTCTCTCTCTCTCTCTCTCTCTCTCTCTCTCTCTCTCTCTGTGCATGCAAGTCTCTCTTTCACAGTTTCTGCATGTCTGCATAATTGTGCGTCTGTTTGCCAGTCTGTCAGTCTGTCTGTATCTCTGTCTGTCTTTTAGTCTGTATGACTGCCTGCCTGTCTGCCTGCCTGTTTGTCAGGTATTGCCACCACAACCACCAACATACTTAGTGTTAAGGATCATAGCATCAACAAGGAGAACGACGACGACGACAACAACAAGGACGACGACGACGTCGAAAACAATTCACATTTCAAAATCAGGTCGAAATGTTTCCTTTATTAATACACATGAATCTTAAAAGAAGACATATGAATCTTAAAAGAAGAGATCGGTTAATTCGTTTCTAGCTGATTCAAACACAAAATGTTAATGGGAGGCGGGGGACAGTATAGCCTGGCCATTAGAGCGCTAAGCTCACGATCTGACGGCCAGGTTTGAGCTACCATGATATGCCCATTTGAGGGGATTTTTCCCCCCGAAGAGTTTTATTTTTATTTATTTATTCTTTTATATCGAGGATAATGGAATACACACTCATGTGCTTTTTTTTTACATCCATTCCCCGTGTGTATGCAGTTTTGTAAATCTTGTTATGTGTTCCCTCTGGCACACAATGGCCTACTCTTACGAAAAGCGGAACAGGATCTATTGTGAGCGCAAGATGTTCTGCGTGCGTTCGCACAAGGAGCCTCGGTTTATAGTCTCATCCGAAGGACTTTTGGGGAGAGTGGAGTCAGCACTGATGTTAACTCCAGGGGAAAAATCCCCTCGAACGGGAATCGAACCCAGGTCGTCAAATTGCGAGCGCAATGTTCTGACCACTAGGCTATCCCGCCCTCGTCGGTACCAGCTTGACGCCCCCGAAAGTCCTTTGGATGAGACTGTTAACTAATGTCTCTTGTGCAAATACATGCAGAATATGTTGTACAAACGTTAAAACCCGTTTTGCCTTTCGGAAGCCATTGTATGCGGATGGTAAGATGACAAAATTTACAAAACCCATACATATTACTGCTGCGTTAAGACGTCATCCCCAAAGTCAAAATGGGGTTACTTTAATGGTGGATAAACCGTGGGTGGCATGGGCAAAGTCTCACCGTTGGCGAACGTCAGAGCTCAAGCCAAGGAGTAAACACCACACACACACACACACACACACACACACACACACACACACACACACACACACACACACACACACACACACACACACACACATACAGAGCATTCTAAGATGGGTACTCAGTGTAGAAAACTAAGAAACTAAAGCAGCTGTAACAAGCTGTAATGCTTTACTGCTCCATATCAGACAGTTATATAAAGAAACTTTTTTTCCACATATCAGGCCTATCATTCTGTTTATTAATCGATATTTAATTCAGAAAAACGTGTTTTGTGGCGATCACACAGAGTATTCAAAAGAGCTTGCGATGAGTCTTGACAAAAGAAACGCCAGAAAAAGACCTGAACCTGGGAGACTGAATAGAGGGGAAAACGAAGAGCTGAAAAGAAAATGTCAGTATTCTTTTTTTTCCAGTCTAACCACCAAAGTAACCTGGTTGAATAGGGCCAAAAGCTATGCAGGGGACGGGTGGCTGGAAAATGGGGGCCTAATCTATCAACGATGAAAAGAACACGGACACAAATCCATTTTTCATAACTGCCTAATCAAGATGGCGGCTGAAAGGGAGAGAAAGCCCATTGACTAGACAGCGGAAGAGGCATGAAAAGGGAACGTCACACACAGCTGCCTCGTTTGGAGTGCCGTGTGCACAGCGCAAACAAGACACTTTATCCTGGCCGATAGATTGAGTCGGACGGCACGCATGCGCGAAAATAAAAGGCAGAATTTTCTTCGTATAGAAATGACAGCAGATCGCCACCATTTTCCTACCAAAGTTACATTTCTTCAATGAAGTTAGAGAGAGA
>CM060317.1:4443482-4455982 GCA_030674155.1 Stramonita haemastoma
CTTCACTTCCTGCTACTCTGAAACACTGCACACACACACACACACACACACACACACACACACACACACACACACACACACACACACACACACACACACACACACACACACACATACACACACACACACACACACACGCGCGCTCTGTCTCTTTGTCTCTCTGATTGTCTCTCTGTCTTTCTGTCTGTCTCTCTGTCTCTCCCTCTCTCTCTGTCTCTCTTTCTCCCTCTGTCTGTCTGTCTGTCTGTCTGTTTTCTCTCTCTCTCTCTCTCTCTTCTCTCTCTCTCTCTCTCTCTCTCTCTCTCTCTCCTCTCTTCTCTCTCTCTCTCTCTCACTCCTCTCCTCATTCTGTCTCTCCGTGTCTCCCTCATTGTCACTCTCTCTTTGTTTCTGTCATTGTCTGCCTCTCTCTCCTTCTCTTTCCCTTCCTCTATAACCAACATGCATGCAAGTTTGCACACAAGTACATGGAACATGTTGGCACCTTCTTTAGCCCCCCCCCCCTTCCTCAACACAGTTGACAATTGTGTCATTTATATTTCAACACTTTTATTTGGAGGAGAAAGAATAAGTACTTGTACTAATTTGTGCCTTTTTTAACATTAAGTCCCCATGTGCATGCAGTTTTTAAAAAGAAATTGTCACCTGTTCTGACCAGCACACAATGGCTCAGATGTATAGGGGCACGAGATGACATTAACATTAACAAGTCCCGCCTGAAAGAATTGCAGGGAACAGGGTGGGAGCCATAACCAAGGGAATGATTCCCTCCTAGGGAATGAGATTGGAGCCACTATATCACCAGGGAAAAAATTTCTCCAAAGGAATGGGGTGGGAACTATGATGATCTAGGCAGCAATTCCCTCCAAGGGTCTAGGGTGGGAGCCATGATGACCTAGGGAACAATTCTCTCTAAGGGCCTAGGGTGGGAGCCATGATGACCTAGGGAACAATTCTCTCTAAGGGCCTAGGGTGGTAGCCATGATGACCTAGGAAACAATTCTCTCTAAGGGCCTAGGGTGGTAGCCATGATGACCTAGGGAACAATTCTCTCCAAGGGACACCCTGTGGAGACTGGAGCCAGCACCCTCAGATACCTACAGACATACCAGGTTAATGACTCTCTATCCACAAAGCCATCCCTAGCTGGCCCTGGAATGTGTGTAGGCAGAACAGTCAGCAGTTATAGGCAGAATACTCACATGTCATTCCTAGCAGGCCCCTGAATGAGTGAAAGAAGAAATCAAAAAGCGTGTGGGCCCCCAAGAGCCTTTGCTCTCCACCATAAAGAGGAGAAAGCTGATGTGGTTTGGTCACACCACAAGACACAACACCCTAGCAAAAACCATCCTGCAAGGAACAGTCGAGGGCAAGAGAAGAAGAGGCCGCCAAAAGAAATCATGGGTTGACAACATCAAAGACTGGACTGCCCAACCCCTGCAACACCTCCTACTAGCCACACAGGATCGTGAAGCATGGAAAAAGATCTCTGTTGCGTCTTCTCTCATGCTCCCCCTACGTCCTTTGGGACATGGGACTGAGTGAGTGAGTGAGAGTGAATGAGTGTAACTATGAGGCCATTTCTACGAGGCCCCTGAATAGGTGTAATCATGAGGTCATTCCTAGCAGACCCTGAATGAGTGTAATCATGAGGCCACTCCTAGCAGGCCCCTGAATGAGGCCATTTCTACGAGGCCCCTGAATAGGTGTAATCTTGAGGCCATTCCTAACAGGCCCCGGAATGAGTGTGACAACAAAGCTATTCCTTTATTGGTGAACCAGTGGTCTAGAGGTAACGTGCTGGTTGGAAGTGTGCAGTGGTTTGATCCCCATTTGGGTTTGAAACTTTTCCCCATCCATTAGACCATAAGTGGTGGTCTGGGTGCAAGTCTTTCAGATGAGAAGATAAACGGGGGTCCAGTGTGTTACAAATACTTATTTAGCCTACTAAGGGAACCCACAGCAACTAGGAAGTTGATCACTGACAAAATTGAGTAGAAAAAAGGCACTCTAATAGGGAAACAAATACAGTGGCAGACAGGAAAAGGAAAAAAAGAATGGGTGGTGATGCTGTTGTTTTGACGTACTCTCCCCAGGGAGAGCATCCCAAATTTCATGCAGAGAAATCTGCCGAGACTTAAAGTGATATGAAAATAGAGAAAATAATGAAATGAAAAAAGAAATACCAAGGAGGCCCCTGAATGGGTATAACCCTAAGGCCATTTCTAGCAGGTCCCAGAACGAGTGTAAGCCGAACAGTCAACAGAGACAGGCAGCAGGCATTCACAGGAGGCCTGTCAGTGTGTAAAATCAGAGAGGAAGGAAACCAGCATGGAGTGGATGGAGCCTTTCATCCACACGCCACGCCTTCTCCTCCTGTGTGATCACTTCTTGTGAAGGCAGCAGAGAATTCCCTTTGTTTGGGATAGTGTTTTTGCAGAAATGAGTTTGAGCACCGCCTCTGTGACTTCAACAGTGCCAGATGGTGACACCACACAGTCTGTTCTTGCTCTCTGGTCTTCTATCTGTCTGTGTCTCTTTGTCTATCTCTCTGTCTGTCAGTTTCTCTGTCTGTCTGTCCCTGTCTGTGTCTCTTTGTCTATCCCTTTGCCTCTGTCTGTCTCTCACTGACTCACCTCTCTCTCTCTCTACCTTATTATATATAGTGTCTTTATTTCTTGTATGTTGTTTTGTACTGGGTATAGTTTCTTGCTCTTGGTATTTCATTATTGTTATTGTTTAGTTTAAGGATTTTTTAAATCTTGATTTTATCCCTGATAAGGGTGGGGACTGGATGACTGGATGTAGAAAAGCACATGGGTGTTTATTCATTATCCTCAAATAAAAGAATTTGCATTGCCTTGCCTTACTTTGCCTTCTCTCTCTCTCTCTCTCTCTCTCTCTCTCTCTCTCTCTCTCTCCTCTCTCTCTCTCTCTCTCTCTCTCTCTCTCTCTCTCTCTCTCTCTCTCTCTCTCTCTCTCTCTCTCTCTCTCTCTCTCTCTCTCTCTCTCTCTGTGTTTCTCTCTCTATATACATATATATAATAAATTATGTCTATATATATATATATATGTCTATATAATTATATGCATGTATGTATCTGTTATCAGGGCCTGCTAGGAATGGTCTTGTTGTTACACTTGTTCAGGGCCTGCTAGGAATGGCCTGTGAGTGTTGTCTGTCTGTGCTGACTGTTTTGCTTACACTCATTCAGGGGCTTCTCTCACTAACCCTGTCTCTCTATATATGTATCTGTGTGTGTGTGTGTGTGTGTGTGTGTGTGTGTGTGTGTGTGTGTGTGTGTGTGTGTGTGTGTGTGTCTGTGTCTGTGTCTGTGTGTCTGTGTGTGTCTTTGTGTGTGTGTGTGTGTGTGTGTGTGTGTGTGTGTGTGTGTGTGTTGTGTGCGTGCATGCATGCTTATACGTGTTATATCATCTGAGATAAAAGAGACCAAAACATCATATTGAGGAACTGTGAGCACAAAAAAATGGTGCCTTGTGTTTCGTTTTTTTTTTGTTAAAATGTCCTACAGCGTTTCATTTAATGTCTGAACTAAGACTGGCAGTGTCAGTAATGCACGGACAAAAACATCAGTTCTTTCTATCTGTGGTGGTGGTGTGCCAATGCCTGGGCCTTGGCAAGGCTTTATGGTGTCAGTCAGTGATGTCTGTCCTCGTCCTTCTTTGTCCCCCTCGTTTTCTTTCTGCCCAGGCTCTGCCTGCCCTGTAAGGTATTTGTTGGAACAGGCTGTCAGGTCCAGTGGCATGGCCACACCACGTCACTCTTCTGGTTTGACCCTTGTGAAAACATGGTCACTGTCATCCGTGTTCTGTCAGATTTTCTTTTTGTTCCTCAGCTAGAGCTCTGAGGTTTGCCAATGGTAACAGTTTTTCTGATGCAACCATCCCCTCCCATTTAGGTAGCCGCATTTGGACTTCAGAGACAGTCTGTCTGATGATGTGGCACCCATCCTTATTCCTTACTTTTATAGTTCTGGAAAAAAAAAAAAGATAAGAAGAATTCTCCTGTAGCACCAGGTTTCTCATGCTGGAGCTCATTCTGCAGGTGTGTTGTTCATGTCCAGGGCTGCAATGCGTACAGTCAGGGTTGATTCCCAGAGCAGTCCTGGATGCTGGCAGTAAATCACATCTCCTCCGCCCATTCTCACTGGCTTATCTGTTTTACGCTAGGAACAAGTCGGCGGAAGTGTGATATTTACTGCGCCATAAAGATAAGAAAACAATAAACAGACACTTGGCATGGTGATCCACCGCTCCCCCCCTCCTCCACCACAACATCTGCTTTGCCCTGTGAAGAATTGTAGTCTGGCTGACAATGAAGTGCTGCCATGAAAAAAGCCAGGTGTTTCTTGTCAGAGTTAGTGCCTGGTTTTTGTGTCAGTGTCAGTGTCAGTGGCTGGTTTGTCTATTGTCAATGTCAGTGTCAGTGAGTGGTTCGTCTGTTGTCAGTGTTGATGGATTGATGTAAAAAAAGTAAATGTGTTGCTTATTTAGTATACTATCTGGAAATAAAGATTTGACTTTGAAGCTTAGGCAAGGTGATGGAAATGAAGGTGTTTGTTAAAAGTACTGAAAGAAAGATATGAGGTGTAATGATAAGGGAAGAACATAGGTAGGAAATATGTGTCCTGAGGTTAGATTTGAAAGTGTCAAATGAAGGCTTCTTGAGAAGGGAAAGAGGGGGGTCATTCCAGATGGATGGACCAGAAATAAAGAGTGTGCGACGGACAATAATGGATTGTTTGTGTCTGGGTGTTTGTTTATTTATTTATCTATTCTTTTATTTCGAGGATAGCAGAATAAGCACTCATGTGCTTTTTTACATCCAGTCCGTGTGTGTATGCAGTTTTGTGAAGTTTTGAAAGCATAGGGTATTTGTAGCAGAAAGGAGGGAGCAAGATGGAGAGTACAGGTGAACATACTACGGAGATAGAATGGTGTGGCTTTGTGGAGACATTTGGGGTATGTTTATTTACATTTGTAATAAGGGGTAGTATTCTTATACTTCACACTCTGTGAAACAGGCAGCCAGAGAAAAGATCGCAAGAGAGCAGCGATGTGTTCAGATTTTTTTCTTTCTTAGGACAAGTCCAGTAGCAGAGTTTTATTTGAGTTGAAAGGAGTGGATAGATTTTCCTGGTAGACCAACCAAAAAAGAATTACAGTGATCTAAACGTGAAAGAATATGAGATGTGACAAATGTGGATGCTGCATCTGTGGACAGACCCTTGCAAACCACATTTGTATACAATGCAGCTTTTGATATGAGCAGCACTGGCAGGTCTGGGTGATGAACTTTTGGTGGCTGTCATTGAACATAAAGAAATAAAAGGCCTGGATTTCTCTAGCGTCCAGACTAGATGTAAATAAAACTCAAGACTCATGTGTTGTGTGGTGCCAGCCTAAGTTCTTGAGGCGGCCCAGCCCTTTACGTAGTAATCTATGTGGTTGCACTGGGTCACCAGTTGTATCTGGCCACTTTCTTTGCTTGTGAGAGTTAATTAACACACGAGCTGCACGTGCAGTTATGTTTTGTGTGCAGCATTAGTCATTTGAAGGGTAAGTTGAAGGGAAGTGCATCCCCACTTAAGGAAAGAGTTTTTGAGTTGATAGCGTGAAAATCACACGTCTGTTCTTTGACTGCTCTGGATAATACATATCTAGCCCTGTGTGACCACATCTGTGTGTGTGTGTGTTTATGCACGAGTGCACGCGCGTGCGCGCGTATGAGTGTGTGTTGTGTGTGTGTGTTTGATTGATTGATTTATTTATTCTTTTATATCGAGGATAATGGAATAAGCACTCCTGTGCTTTTTTCATCCAGTCCCCGTGTGTATGCAGCTTTGTAAATGTGTGTGTGTGCGTGCGTGCGTGTGTGTGTGTGTGTGTGTGTGTGTGTGTGTGTGTGTGTGTGTGTGTGTGTGTGTGTGTGTGTGTGTGTGTGTGTGTGTGTGTAAGGCTACACCGGATCTACACAAGTGAAATGTTGACAGCCTGGAAAAGCAGACCTTCATTACAATTAGGGAAAGGAAGGAAAAAAGAGGAAAAGGAAAGGAAAAGAAGGGAGGAGAAGAGGAAAGGAAGGGAGGAGAAGGGGAAGAAAGAAATGGAGGAGAGAAAGAAGAAAGGAAGGGAGGAGAAGTAGAAGAAAGGAATGGAGGAGAGAAAGAAGAAAGGAAGGGAGGAGAAGGAGAAGAAAGGAATGGAGGAGAAGCAAAAGAAAGAAATGGAGGAGAAGGGGAAGAAAAGAAGGAAATATAGAAAGAGAGAAGAAAGGGAAAAAAGAAAAAGAAGAAAAAGGAAGAAAGAAATGGAAGAAACAAAGAGAGAAGAAAGGGAAGAGAAAAAGGGAGAGGAAATGGATGAAAGAAAGAGGGGGGGGGGGGGGGGGGGGGGGGGGGGGGGGGAGGCTGTCAGTGTGAGAGTTAAGGGAGGGAGAGAGGACACCAACAGGGGACGGGGTCTTTCATCCCCACGCCACACCACACCCCATCCTGTCCTGTTCATGTCTGTGATTGCTTCTTTTGAAGGACGAGAATTCCCTTTGTTTGGGACAGTATTTTTGTGGAAATGAGTTCCAGCACCACCTCTGTGACTTCTCTAGTGGCAGATGGTGACATCACACAGCCTGTCCCCGCTTCTATGCCCTTTTTTGTCTTTGTCTCTTTTTCTGTCTGTTTGTCTCTGTCTCTCCTCTGTCTCTTTATATCCCTCTTTGTCTCTCTGTCTGTCTTTCTGCTTCTGTATCTCTCTGTCTCTGTCTGTTTCTATCCTGTTTTCTCTTCATTATTGTATATACACACTCTTTTATGATTGGCACATGTCTATAACCGAAGGTAAGTAACAGTGCTCATCAGAACACACCCGGGTATTCTCAGATCACCCAGGTTCATTTGCTTAAAGGTGAGGGAATCCCACGGTGTGTGACTTGTGATGTGCGGGTAACCATCAAGCATCTGCTTCTGGAGTGTTGAGATGCCCAGGATATTAGGCATAAGCATTTCATTGCAGACTCCCTAAAGATCCTTTTTCATGATTGTTCCACCAGATACCTTAATTATTTTTGTTTTCTGAGAGAATCTGGCTTTTCCGGTCTGACATGAGCGAAAGTGTAATGGTTGGTCACTAGGATCAAGGTTGTTTTAAGGAATATGGTTTTGGTTTTATCTAATTTTATGTGTGGTTGATGTAGTTTTTTCACGCTACGTGGTGCCCACCCTGGGTTGACCCTTATTGTTGACCAGGGCGTTGATACAAGGAAGGACAGTAGAATTGGTTTTATACCCTGTTTTAATCTGTATATAGTTGCTTGTTTTTTTCTAAGATTTCAGATTTTATGAGGTGTCAGCCCTGATAATCTGTATGGCTGGTGGCGCTAAAAATAACACGACTGGATTGGATAGATTGGCCTGAACTGAATTGCATATTCCTATTCGCATTTTGATTTTCTCTAAAACTTTCCTTCCTGCTTGTTTGTTCTTTCTGACAAGTTTTGCCATGATACTTTCGTAGATGTCATTTTCTGCAATATTGTTTTCTGTATTGTAATGTCTTCTGCAAACATTTTTCTTCCAAATTTCCCACAGGAGACAAGGGCTAGATGAAAAAAATGTATATAGAAAACTGCTGTGTTGACAACCTGTTACAGCTCAAAGTAAAAGTGGTGTAGACAAACATTTTCTCAGTCTTTCTGTTTGTCTGTCTGTTTGTCTGTCTGTTTGTCTGCCTTATTCTCTCTCTCTCTCTCTCTCTCTCTCTCTCTCTCTCTCTCTCTCTCTCTCTCTCTCTCTCTCTCTCTCTCTCTCTCTCTCTCTCTCTCACTCACTCACTCACTCACTCACTCAATTGCATACACACACGCACCTCAAACGCACGCGCGCGCGCACACACACACACACACACACACACACACACACACACACACACACACACACACACACACATGCACACAGAGTGTCAGAAATGCTTACTGAAAAAAGATGTTTACTTTGTTATGGACTCTTTTTTGGGTCAACAAAAATTGGTAAGATGAAAAAGAAATCTGAAATTAAAGAATGAAACAAAATGAATATAGACAGAAAAATCGAGAAAATAAGACACGAATAGCATTAAAAGATTAGACCGAAAGTAGGAGGCAGACAGAAAGTAAACAGAACCCCCCTCTCCCTTAAGGAACAGATCACAACTGCAGTAAAATCAAGATATCCAGCCCCTAGACATTGATGTGGCTGCACTGGCTCCCTGGGGCTATCTTGCCACTCCCTCTGCTCCTAAAGTTTAATGGTCACATGAGGTGCACGTGCAGTTTTGTGTGCAGCATCAGTCAGTTGAAGGTGACATGCATCACCTCAGGAAAGAGTTGTTTCGAGTTGATAGTGTGAAAATTCACACCTATGTTTCCCTCAGTGCTCCAGCTAATACGTAGTTAGATGGGGTTTTGTGGCCATGTAGTTTTACAGCACCCCCAGTTAGATTGGTGTAGTTTGTTGATAACTGTGAATAGATTAAGATATGCGTTATTCTTGTTTTTTTCTGTGCTGTAAAAATGCGATTTTAAAAGTTTTTTTTAGCTGCTATTTCTAAACTGATTCTTGACCCATAAGTAAAGATTCGACTTTAACTGATTAAATTTACTGGTAACTATGAATAAATTGAATTATGCATTATTCTTGTTTTGCTCTGTGCTTTGGTAATGCTAGTTTTGTTTGTTTGGAGGTTTTTTTTTGTCTTCTTAATTGATTTATCACCCATAAAGAAAAACTGACACTATCCTATGTGAACCACATAGAACATTTTCACCACTATTAACAAGTCAGCCAAGGTGTGATTATCATCACATTGTAAAGATAACCAAGGAAATATAAAGAAGCACAGGAAGCTCAGCAGGGGAGACCAGCCACCTACTTCAAGTGCTCAGTGCTGTGGAGTTCTGTTGCTGGACTGATAGCAGTGCTGCCATGAAAACAGCCAGGTGTTTGTTGTCAGTGTCAGTAGCCTAGTTATCTCCCTGAATATGACCCCTGATATTGTGCTCGCCTTACCTGTCACTTTGTCTAGGGCCTGTTCTATACTACCATTCTTACCTGAAAAATAGTGGTCTGAGAATTTTTGTTTTTGTTTTATTTGTTGTTGTTGTCGTTTGTTTGCTTTGATAACTGTTTTTTTTTATTTCCATGGTTGTTGTTTTTTTTTACATCCATTCCCTTTGTGCATATGGTTTTGTAAATGTAGTCATCCATTCCCACTGGCAAAAATGGCATACTCGTCCAGAAGGTACAATGGGTTTTAACATGGACAAGCATGTTCTGCATATGTTTGCAAATGGGACCTTGGTTTACAGCTTCATTCAAAAGACTTTTGGGGAAGGCAGTCAGAACTGATACTAACTCTAGGGGAATAATCCCCTTGAACAGGCATCTGCAATATAGAGGACAAAGAGAAAATGGGAACTGATGAAAGTATAGGTAAATAACCAGAGTGATTATTGTTTATGTATCGTCCTCTCTTTCGCTCCCTTACATTATCAAATAGCAGAAATGTTTACCTCAGCCAAAGGATAATACATCACCCATAAACATGTGGTATTTCTGCTCTAGTTTTAACAAGACTAGAAATATCAGAAATGCTCATGTAATGTTTGAGTAAAGAAAAGTTAGTGAAACAAAACAAGACACTACAGATATAGATAGACAACAACTAGATTTAAAAGATTTATATGGGAAATAGAAGAAAGTAAAGCAATTGAGATGGAACCATAAAAAAGTATTAAAATAATTGACAGCATAAAAAGTAGACCAAACCAGCCCCAAAGTAAATAAGTGTACAGGTTGATAAAGTAGTCGATTCAGTAGATTCAAGATAGAATTATTTCGTGAAGAAAATTTTTTCTGTGGAAAGAAAAAGATTAGTAATACTTGGGTGAAGTTGGCCTACTTTTAAGGAGCAAACTGAAAGGCCACCTCTAGACATTGATGTGGCTGCACTGGCTCACTGGGGCTATCTTGCCACTCCCTTTGCTCCTAAAGTTTAATGGTCACACGAGGTGCACGTGCAGTTTTGTGTGCAGCACCAGTCAATTGAAGGTGACATGCATCACCTCAGGAAAGAGTTGTTTCGAGTTGATAGTGTGATAGTTCACACTGAATATCCACTGCAGGACTGGATGATAAACTGTTGGCCTCTTTCTGTGGGAAAACTACCCTCAGTCTGTTTATCTGCTTACCTGTCTGTCTGTATGTCTGTATGTCTGTGAGTGAGTGAGTGAGTGAGTGAGTGAGTGAGTGAGTGAGTTTGTGTGTTTAATTAAAGAGTAAAAATACATCTTGTGATGTTAACCTATGTTTAATTAAGGAGCGAACACACACCTTTAGATGTTACCCTGCGTCCATTGCTTATGCACTTTGTGCAATTTTATAGTGTTGATAAAGAAATCAGATTCATCATCATCATCATTATCATCATCATTATCATTATCATCACATTCACCACCACCACTACCACCAACCACTATCATAACTATCACCATCAGCAGTAGCATAGTCTTTTGGATGAGGCTATAAGTCAAAATCCCATTTTTAACACACATTCAGCACACGTAGAAGATTAAGAAACCCATGGCAAAAGAGTTTAACTGGCACATTTTGTAGAAAAAGCTTCTCCAAATAGGAAAGCAAAATACACATTGCTACCAGAGAAATTTTGTTTTAGTGGATCGCGCTGCTCTTGTGGCGACACGCTTCCCCCAAAGAGAGCTGTGCAAATTTCATGTAGAAAAATGTGTCTTGACTAAAATTAGCATGCAATACAATATATTATAATAAAACACATTACAATACTATAAATACAATACATGCAATACAATACAATACAATACAATACAATACAATACAATACAATACAATACAATACAATACAATACAATACAATACAATACAATACAATACAATACAGTGCAATTGAGTTCAAAACAATGCATGCAATGCAATACAATACAAAACAGCACAGTACAATACAATATAATGCAACACAATACAATGCAATGCAATACAATATAATCCAATGCAATACACAACAATGCAGTGCTATACAACACGTTACAATTCAATGGCATCACTATCGTGGCATTTAACTTGTTACCACCACCATCATCACTTCCACCTCCTCCACTAACATCACCACCCCCATCTCCACCACCATCACAATCACCATCACCATCACCACCACCACCCTTCCCCCATCACCATCACCAGCACCACCCCCAGCCTGTAACTGACCTTATCCTTGTGGACAGGGGACCCTGCACGTGCCTTGGAGGTCATAGCAGCAAACCTCACTCAGGGGAGACTACACGTCTTACGTACAGCTGGCCGCCAGGGCTTAGTCAGAGCCAGACTGCTGGGTAAGTACCCTGCTTTGTGTTGGCGTCAGGGTCAGTACCCTGCTTTGTGTTGGCGTCAGGGTCAGTACCCTGCTTTGTGTTGGCGTCAGGGTCAGTACCCTGCTTTGTGTTGGTGTCAGTCAGTGTCCTCCTTTGTGTTGGTGTCAGGGTCAGTACCCTGCGTTGTGCTGGCGTTAGTACCCTGTTTTGTGTTTGTGTCAGTACCTTGCTATGTGTTTGTGTGTCATTCTTTATCTCAGGGAAGAACCCTTTTCCTGTACATTGTGCTTGAGATAAAATCTGATACCCGCTTTGTTCTGTTATGGTTATACCCTGCTTTGTGCTGCTGTAATTATTGTTCTCTCTCTCTCTCTCTCTCTCTCTCTCTCTCTCTCTCTCTCTCTCTCTCTCTCTCTCTCTCTCTCTCTCTCTCTCTCTCTCTTCTCTCTCTCTCTCTCTCTCTCTCTCTCTCTCTGTTTGTTGTTTGTCTTTCATTTAATTAAAGTCTGTTCACTCTAGGTGATATTAGACTTACACAAGCATTAAAAGTAGCTGAAACAAACCCAACAAATAAAACGAATAAATTGAAAAGAAAACCTATAACAGAACATTAATAGCAGACCGTGAAATAACTTTAGCAATATCAACAATTTCTGGTCTACCAGTGAGTAAACCCATAGATTCCCTTTTCAGATCTATACCAGACTTTTTGTATAATGATGTCAAGATAGGGCAATCGAAAAGAATGTGTTCACAAGATAATGGGTGAGAAAGTGTGTGCGTGTGTGTGTGTGTGTGTGTGTGTGTGTGTGTGTGTGTGTGTGTGTGTGTGTGTGTATGCATGTGTTTGTTTGTTGTTGCAATAGTGTTGGTGTATGATGTGTGTGTGCGTGTGTGCGTGTGTGCGTGTGTGCGTGTGTGTGTGTGTGTGTGTGTGTGTGTGTGTGTGTGTGTGTGTGTGTGTGTGTGTGTGTGTGTGTGTCTCTGTGTGTGTGTCTGTGTGTGTCTGTGTCTGTGTCTCTGTGTGTGTGTGTTTGTTGTTGCAATAGTGTTGGTGTATGACATGTGTGTGTGCATGTGAGTGCATGCGTGCGTGCGTGCG
>CM060317.1:4467759-4475259 GCA_030674155.1 Stramonita haemastoma
TACAAAATTTTTTTAAAATTTTTGTGTCAAGATGGGGCAATCGAAAAAAAATTTGTTTTAAAAATTTAAAGGGGTGAAAGGGGTTTGCTTTTTGTTGGGTGTGTGTGTGTGTGTGTGTGTGTGTGTGTGTGGTGGTGTGTGTGTTTTATGGGGGGTTTTTGTTTGTTTTTAAAAATAGTTTTGGTGTATGGGGTGTGTGGGGCGTGTGGGCGTTTGTGCGTTTTGTGCGTTGTGGGTTGGGGGTGTGTGTGTGTGTGTGTGTGTGTGTTTTGTTTTGTGTGTGTGTGTGTGTTCTTGTGTTGGGGGCTTTTTCTTGTGTGTTTTTGTCTGTGTTCTGTGTGTGGGGTGTTTGGTTTTTTGAAAGGTTTGGTGTATGACAGTGTGTGTGTTTTGTGAGTGCTGCGTGCGTGCGTGCGTTGGTGTGTGCCATTTTCCTCCCCCGGGCTATGAATAAAGAGCATTGTAGGGGGGAGTATTTTCTCTCCTGTCTCCCCCTCAAGTTTCCTTTACCCTAACCCCTACTTTGAACCAGAAACCCCCCTCTTTTTTTAAAAAATTTAGGGGCTTTTTTTTTCATTTTTT
This sequence comes from Stramonita haemastoma, assembly GCA_030674155.1. Classification (NCBI taxonomy): domain Eukaryota; kingdom Metazoa; phylum Mollusca; class Gastropoda; order Neogastropoda; family Muricidae; genus Stramonita; species Stramonita haemastoma. The sequence continues at coordinate 4,468,342 of CM060317.1, forward strand.
TCCCTTCTTTTTTTCCCCGTTTTTTTTTCTCCCCCCCCTTTTCCCTTTTCCCACGCCCCCTTTTTTTTTTATCCCCCCTTTTGGCTAAGGGGGTCCCCATTTCTTTCTTTTTCCCCATTTCTCAGCGGGAAAATTGTTGTTTTTTCCTCTCTTTTTTTTCTTTTAGAGGTTTAGGGTAAAACCTGTCCTTTTTTTTATTTTTCCTTAGATTGCCTTTTTTTTTGGGGGTTTTTTGACATCTGCTGTCTGTCTTTGTCTGTCTGTCTGTTTTGTTTTCCCCTTTCCTGCCTGCCTGTTTGTCGTCTGTCTGCTTTTTTTTCTGTCTGTTGTCGGTCTGTCTGTCTTTTTAAGAAAAAAAGGAAGGAAAAAAAAAAAAAAAAAGAAAAAAAGAAAGAAAAAAAGAAAAAAAAGAAAGAAAGAAAGAAAGAAAAAAAAAAAAAAAAAGGGAAAAAAGGGGAAAAAAAAAGAAAAAAGAAGAAAAAAAAAAAAAAAAAAAGAAGAAAGAAAGAAAAAAATGAATGAAGAGAAAAAGGGAAAAAAAAAATAAAAAAAAGAAAAAAAAAAGACAGAAGTAAAGAACGAAAGAAGAAAGACGAAAAAAAAGATAAAAAACAGACAGAAAAACGAAAGACGAGAGGCAAAGAAAACAGACAGACAAAAGACAAAAAAAAAGACAGACAATAGACAGCCCAAAATTTTGCAAAATAAAGAAAGAAAAAAAAAAAGAAAAAAGAAAGAAAGAAAAAAAAAGAAAGAAAAAAGGAAGAAAAAAAAGAAAGAAAGAAAAAAGAAAAAAGGGAAAAAAAGGTTGGGGAAAAAAAAAGAAAGAAAAAAAAAAAAAGAAAAGAAAGTAAAAAAAAAAAGAAAAAAGGGAAAAAAAAGGTTGGGGAAAAAGAAAAAAAAAAAATTTAAAAAGAAAACGCGACAAAAAAAGAAAAATCAAAAAAAAAAGAAAAAGACAAAAAAAAAAGAAACAAGAATTTTTTTTTTTTTAAAAAGAAAAAGAAATAAAGAACAAAAAAGATTAAAAAAAAGAAAAAAAGGGGAGAATGGAACGGATCAAATAAACAAAGAAAAAAAGGGTCAGCACAAAAAAGAATGATCAAAGGAAGAAGAAGAAGAATCAAAGAAAGAAAGAGTGAATGAATAAAAGAAAGAAAGAACAAAAGAAATAAAGAAAAAAGAAAAAAAGGAAAGAAAGAAAGAAATAAAAAAAAAACCCCCAAAAGAATAAAAAAGGAAAAAAGGGGGAATGAATCATCAAAAAAAAAAATCAGGGAAAAAAAATCGAAAAAAAAAACAAAAAAAAAAAATATATAACAGAGAAAGAAAGGTTTTAAAAGAAGGAATCAATCAAAAAGAGAGAAATAAAGAAAAAAAGAAAAAAGGTCAAACAAAGAAATAAATAATGAAGAAAAAAGGGACGAATCAAAGAAAAAAAAGAAAAATAAAAGACGAAAAAAAACGAAAAAAAGAGTAAATGAATAAAAGAAAAAAATTAAAAAAAGAAAGAAAGACAAAAAGAAAGAAAAAAAAAGAAAAAAATGAATAAAAAAAAGAAAGAATAAAAAAAAAAAAATTATGAATGAGTAAAAGAAAAAAAAGGGAAAGAAAAAAAAGGGAAACCCAAAGAAAGAAAAAAGGGACTGAATAAAAGAAGAAAGGAGAACAAAAAAAAATTTGATTCAAAGAAAAAAGAAACAAAAGAAAGAAAAGAAATAATGATGAATAAAAGAAAGGAAAATGAATAAAAGGGAAGAGAAAAACAAACCGAAGAAGAATGAATGAATAAAAGATGGAAAAGAGACAACGAAACGAAGAAAGAATAAAATGGAATCAAGAAAAGAGAACAAACAAAACGAAAGAGAATGAACAAGAAGGAAAGAGACAACAAACGACGAAAGAATGAATCAAAGAAAAAAAAAGAAAGAAAAAAAAGAAAGAAGAAGAAAAAAAAAGAAAGAAAGAAAACTTTCTTTTTTTCGAGAGTTGTGGTTGTAGTGCAAAAGCCAAAAGTTTATTGCGCATGTCATATCGCTTTTTGCTGTCCCCACCCTCCCCCCCCCCTCCTTCTCACTATTCCCCCTCCCCCCTTTTTTTTTACCATTCCTCCCCCTGCCCCCCCCAGCTTCTCTCTCTCTTCCCCTCCTCTTCTCTCCTCCCCTTATCTCTGTTCTGCTCGTTCTCTCTCTCTCTGTCTCTGTCTCTGTCTTCCTCCCTGTCTCTGTCTTGTCTCTGCTCTATCTCGTCGTCTGTCGCTCTCTCTCTCTCCCCTTTTCCCTCTCTCTCTCTCCTCTTTTTCTCTGTCACTCTTTTTTTTACTCCTCCTCTCTTCTCTCTCTCTCCTCTCTCCTCTCTCTTCTTTCTCTCTCTCTTCTCTCCTTTTCTCTTCCCTCTCTCTCTCTTCTTCTCCCCTTCAATGTCCTTATTCCTTTTGTTTTTTGGGTTTTACTGCATATAGTTTTACGTTTAGTACATTTATTTTGATGTTTTCCCTTTGAAAAGGGCGGGGATGGATGTAAAAAAAGCCGAGTGTTATTTTTACCCTCGATAAAAATTTTGCCTTGCCTTGCCTTCCCTTCCCTTTGCCTTCTTGTTTTTTCCCCTTTCTCTCTCTCTCTATCTCTCTCTCTCTCCTTCTTCTCTCTCCTCTCTTCTCCTTCTCTCTCTCTTCTCTCTTCTCTCTCTTCTCTCTCTCTTCTCTTCCTGTCTCTCTCTCTTCTGTCTCTCTCTTTTCCTCTCTTCTCTTTACAAATCACAAAAACACAACACAAATTTTAACATAAACACCACTCAAAAACAAAATCCCCACAACCCACACCCTCCACTACAAACACAATAAACACCCACCAAACATACACAACACACAACACACATAAACACCACACAAAACAATAACCAAACAAAACCCACACCCACCCCACACACACACCAAACCAACACCACCCACACCAAAACACCACAAACCCTTTTTCCCCCTTCCGCCCTTTTCACTAGACAGACAGACACTAGGGGCAGGGGGTTGGAGGGCTGGGGGATGAAGTGCGGGCTCCTAAATTTCCCCAAAATGTCCCTTTTTCCCCCCCCCCCCCCCCCCTCCCTTCCCCCCTTCCTCCCTCCCCCCCCCTTTTTATTGCCCCCTTGCCGACTGTGTCCCCCCTGCACCCTCAGTTTCCTTCTTTGCGGAGAGGGGGGGGGAGAGAGAGAGGGGGGAGGAGACAGAGGGGACAAGGGAGAGAGAAAAGGGGGAAAAGGAAGGGGGGAGGGAGGGAGAGAGGGGAGAGAGAGAGAAGGAAGGGAGGGGGAGAGAGAAGAGAGAGGAGAAGAGAGAGAGGGGAAGAGACCCAAAAAACTTGAACCGGACTTGTTTTAATGCAATCCCTTTGGCCCAATTTTTTAAAGGGGTAAAGGTTGGAAAAAAAGGGAAAATACCAAACAGAAAAAAAAAAATCCCCCCAAAATTAATCATAATTCCCAAAAAAGCTTTGTTTTACCTTGGGAACACAAAAAAAACATGGAATGTTTTAAAAAACCCCACGTTTTAGAGTGGTGGTGGGGCCCAAAAATGTAAAACAAACACAGCCCTGTAATTCATTTACCCTGTTTGGGAAAAGAACCCCCTGGTCCATATCAAAAAAAAACAAAAATGTAAAAATTAATGGCTGGAAAATTTATTTAGTAGGCCTTTCTTGGTATAAAAAGGTAAAGGTAAATGGTCCCAAACCATGTAGTTTGGGGAGCAAGGCATCGAGCCCTGGCCCCGTCCTAGGGGCAAGTTTTTTTAAGGTGGCCCCCCATTTTTTCCCTTGTGCTTTCTTCCCCTCCCCCTAAAGGGAAAGGTAAAATTTTAAGCGGGGTTTGAATGGGGGCATGTGAAGAAGGCACGCAAAGGGTCCCCCCCCCAATTGGTAACCATGCTTGATCTTTTTAACCCCTTGGCTGAAAAAAAGCTGCTTTGCCACTGGCTATCTCGTCCCCTGTAGGGCCCTTTGGTACTGTTATGAAATACCAAAAGTTTGTGGATACAATTATTTTTAATATAATGTATGGTTTATTGATGTTTTTTTATGGGGTTTAAAGCCCAAAATTCAAGTTTACGTGTTATCTTTTCTTTTAGGGGGAGAGAGGAGAGGTAGAAAAAGGGAAGGGGGGGGAGGGAGGGAAAAGGGGGGGAGGAAGAGAGGGAGAGGGGGGAGGGAAGAAAAGAAGAGGAGAGAGAGAGGAAAAGAGGGGGGAGGGGAGAGGGGGAGGAGAGAGAGGAGACTGATGACTGCGGTGACTGCTGACTGCTGCTGATAGACTGACTGACTGACTGCTTAATTAATTTTTTTTTTTTTTTTTAAATTTTGTCTCCCCCCCCTCTTTCCCCTCTCGCTTCTTCTCTCTCTTCTCCCTGTTTTCTTTCTTTTTTGTTGTTTGCTGTCTCTCCCCCTCTCAACAACCCCCCCCCCTTTCTTCTCTTCTTCCTCACACGCCACACTTTTTCTCTTTTCCCTCGTCCTTTGGCATTCCTTTTAAAAAAAAAGGGGGGGGGAAAAAAAAAAGTTCAATCAAAAACTTCCCCCTGGGGGAAAGGAAAAAAAAAAAAAAGGGGGGGGAAAAAGGGGGGGGGGGGGGGGGGGGTGGGGGGGGGGGGGGGGGGGGGGGCTGAAATGGCTTTTTGAACCCTCCCCCTTTTTCTCCTCTTTACCCCGCCCCTTTTCCCTTTCTGCTCTCTTCTCTTTGGGGGGGGGGGGGGGGGGCAGGGGGGGGGGGGGGTTTCAATGATTTTTAAATTTCCAACCATATTCATTTCTGGGGGGCCCCAAAATGACCCCCCCTTTAAAATTCTTCGGGGGGAAATGAAAAATTTTTTTTGGGCCCCAACCAAAAAACCCCCACCCCACCCCCCACACCCCCGCCCCCACGCCGAAACAAAAAAACATAAACATACATTAAAAATCTATTTTATAATGGAAAAATTAATTATTTTTGGGGGAAGTTTTTTTTTTAAAAAATTTCCCCAAAAAAAAAGTTCTCCAATGGTGTGCAAATGGTCATCATCTTTAATGGTGTGCAAATGGTCTCATCTTTAATGGTGTGCAAATGGTCATCAATCTTTAATGGTGTGCAAATGGTCATCATCTTTAATGGTGTGCAAATGGTCATCATCTTTAATGGTGTGCAAATGGTCATCATCTTTAATGGTGTGGCAAATGGTCATCATCTTTAATGGTGTGCAAAATGGTCATCATCTTTAATGGTGTGCAAATGGTCATCATCTTAATGGTGTGCAAATGGTCATCATCTTTAAGGGTGTGCAAATGGTCATCATCTTTAATGGTGTGCAAATGGTCATCATCTTTAATGGTGTGCAAATGGTCATCATCTTTAATGGTGTGCAAATGGTCATCATCTTTAATGGTGTGCAAATGGTCATCATCTTTAATGGTGTGCAAATGGTCATCATCTTTAAATGGTGTGCAAATGGTCATCATCTTTAATGGTGTGCAAATGGTCATCATCTTTAATGGTGTGCAAATGGTCATCATCTTTAATGGTGTGCAAATGGTCATCATCTTTAATGGTGTGCAAATGGTCATCATCTTTAATGGTGTGCAAATGGTCATCATCTTTAATGGTGTGCAAATGGTCATCATCTTTATGGTGTGCAAATGGTCATCATCTTTAATGGTGTGCAAATGGTCATCATCTTTAATGGTGTGCAAATGGTCATCATCTTTAATGGTGTGCAAATGGTCATCATCTTTATGGTGTGCAAATGGTCATCATCTTTAATGGTGTGCAAATGGTCATCATCTTTAATGGTGTGCAAATGGTCATCATCTTTAATGGTGTGCAAATGGTCATCATCTTTAATGGTGTGCAAATGGTCATCATCTTTAATGGTGTGCAAATGGTCATCATCTTTAATGGTGTGCAAATGGTCATCATCTTTAATGGTGTGCAAATGGTCATCATCTTTAATGGTGTGCAAATGGTCATCATCTTTAATGGTGTGCAAATGGTCATCATCTTTAATGGTGTGCAAATGGTCATCATCTTTAATGGTGTGCAAATGGTCATCATCTTTAATGGTGTGCAAATGGTCATCATCTTTAATGGTTGTGCAAATGGTCATCATCTTTAATGGTGTGCAAAATGGTCATCATCTTTAATGGTGTGCAAATGGTCATCATCTTTAATGGTGTGCAAATGGTCATCATCTTTAATGGTGTGCAAATGGTCATCATCTTTAATGGTGTGCAAATGGTCATCATCTTTAATGGTGTGCAAATGGTCATCATCTTTAATGGTGTGCAAATGGTCATCATCTTTAATGGTGTGCAAATGGTCATCATCTTTAATGGTGTGCAAATGGTCATCATCTTTAATGGTGTGCAAATGGTCATCATCTTTAATGGTGTGCAAATGGTCATCATCTTTAATGGTGTGCAAATGGTCATCATCTTTAATGGTGTGCAAATGGTCATCATCTTTAATGGTGTGCAAATGGTCATCATCTTTAATGGTGTGCAAATGGTCATCATCTTTAATGGTGTGCAAATGGTCATCATCTTTAATGGTGTGCAAATGGTCATCATCTTTAATGGTGTGCAAATGGTCATCATCTTTAATGGTGTGCAAATGGTCATCATCTTTAATGGTGTGCAAATGGTCATCATCTTTAATGGTGTGCAAATGGTCATCATCTTTAATGGTGTGCAAATGGTCATCATCTTTAATGGTGTGCAAATGGTCATCATCTTTAATGGTGTGCAAATGGTCATCATCTTTAATGGTGTGCAAATGGTCATCATCTTTAATGGTGTGCAAATGGTCATCATCTTTAATGGTGTGCAAATGGTCATCATCTTTAATGGTGTGCAAATGGTCTCATCTTTAATGGTGTGCAAATGGTCATCATCTTTAATGGTG
>CM060317.1:4480259-4482759 GCA_030674155.1 Stramonita haemastoma
AGGGGGGGGGACTTGTGTCTCTTTCAGTGTCACAGTGTAGGCCTACTGTGCTCGGTTTTGTTGATTGCAGATGTGTAGTGCCATTGGTTTGGGAAATGTCATTGGTTTGGGAAATGCCATTGGTTTGGGGAATGTCATTGGTTTGGGGAATGTCATTGGTTTGGGAAATGCCATTGGTTTGGGAAATGCCATTGGTTTGGGAAATGCCATTGGTTTGGGAAATGCCATTGGTTTGGGAAATGCCATTGGTTTGGGAAATGCCATTGGTTTGCCATGTGTCTGACGATAATTAAGCTGTTCCATTCCTGGTGGCAGGTAAAGCTTTGAAAAATACCTTTCAGGGGAAACGGGTGGTTCTGTCTGTCTGTCTGTCTGTCTGTCTGTCTGTCTGTCTGTCTGTCTGTCTGTCTGTCTGTCTGTCTCATATATCTCTCATCCCCCTCTCTCATCTCTCTCTCTCGCTCTCATCTCTCCCATCTCTCTCTCTCTCTCATTTTCCTATCTCTCTCACTCTTGTTCTTCCATCTCTTATTCTCACCCCCTCCCATCTCTCCCATCTTTTTCTCTCATCTCTCACATCTCTTTTTTCTCATCTCTGTCTCTCTCTCTCTGTCTATCTATCTGTCTGTGGTAGAATTAAAACTATAAATGACACTGTGATATTTGAATGTGCAGGAGCCAAAGCAGCTAAGGGCAGGGTGCTAGTCTTTCTGGACTCTCACTGCGAGTGTGGCCCTCACTGGATCACACCTCTGCTTGTGGCTCTGCGCCATGACACGCACAAGGTAGGTGCCACATAAAACTTCAACCAACACAACATCAGAAGCACAAGGTAGGTGCCACGTAAAACTTCAACTAACAAAACATCAGAAGCACAAGATAGGTGCCACTAAAATTAGCCAATGAAATGTCATAACAAACACAAGGAAAATCCCAGTAAAATTTCAACCAATAAAATATTATAGCTAACACCAAGGAAAGTGCCAGTAAAACTCCAACAAACGAAATATCATGATAATCCCAAAATAGACGCCACGTAAAACTTCATCAAACAAACCAAAGACAAACACAAAGAAGACCCCACGTAAAACTGCAACCGGTAGAATATCATACCAAACACAAGGAAAGTGCCACGTAAAACTCCATCAAACGAAATATCACGACAATACCAAAATAGACGCCACGTGAAACTTCATCAAACAAACCCAATGACAAACACGATAATCTGCGTCTGGTAAACCTTGCAGAGAAATGGTGCAGAGACACGTTGAGCGTCTCCTAACCTGACTGTGTCCTTCTCTCTTTGGCAAGTCCTTGATGGCACTGACCTGACTGTGTCCTCTCTTTGGCAAGTCCTTGATGGCACTGTCCTGAGTTCCTCACACAGCGTGGCAAGTTAAACCCAGTGGAGTGTATCCTTCTCCAGGCTGCATGCTGGGCATGTTCGTGATGTCCACACCTCTGGACATCGCTGGCTAGTTCTTGAATGAAAGATGCATGGGGTTTTAGTGAGTAGGCGAGACGTTCTGTATGTGTTCGCGCACAGGACCTCAGCCTTCTCAGTCTCTTCCAAAGGACTTTCAGGACCCTAGGATGGGGAATAGTGCAAACTCCAGGGACCAATGCCCTCATAGGGTCTGTCGCCTCAATGGCTACCCCAAACCGTGCCTCCAGCCACTGTTAGTGAGGAGTATGATGCCTCGTTAATGAGGAGTCTGATGCTTCATTATTAAGGAGTGTGATGCCTCATTAATGAGGAGTTTGATGCCTCATTATTAAGGAGTGATGCCTCATTAATGAGGAGTCTGATGCCTCATTATTAAGGAGTGTGATGCCTCATTAATGACGAGTCTGATGCCTCATTATTAAGGAGTGTGATGCTCCGTTAATGAGGAGTCTGATGCCTCATTAGTGAGAAGTCTGATGCCTCTTTAGTGAGGAGTCTGATGCCTCATTAGTGAGGAGCATGATGCTTCATCAGTGAGCAGGTCCAGTGATGAAGGGTAGGAGAACAAACCTGGGGACTTGTTTTGGGAAAGCTTGGCCTGCTGTACGCTGTGTGCTTGGTTTTTCAGTATGGAAACTGCTTATTCTGTTCTCTGTACTGCTTCATCCTCTTAAAGGGAAAGGATAGATCAAGCTCAGAGCACTCGCTGTCCCCAAGCTAAGGCTAGGCTGCTCTGAGCGTAGATTTTTCGCAAACGCGGTTGACCGTTTGCACATCTAGGCCTCAGTTCACCCAGCTGTGATTTAATGAGTACCTGCCCCCTTTAGGGTCAGGGAAGCTAAAGCAGCGAGGGAGAGAAGACGGGAGCTGCCATCAACATGCTGGCCCCATAGAGAAGCTGAGGTCTCTGACGCCTCGCTGTCCAACGACCATGTAGATTATGACATATCTTTATTTTGTCTTAATATGATCATCATCAACATCACCACAGCCACCACCACCACAACCACCACCACCATCACCACCACCACCACCACCACCACTACCTTCATT
>CM060317.1:4495259-4500259 GCA_030674155.1 Stramonita haemastoma
ACACACACACACACACACACACACACACACACACACACACACACGCACGCACACACACGAGGGAGAGAGAGAGAGAGAGAGAGAGAGAGAGAGAGAGAGAGAGAGAGAGAGAGAGAGAGAGAGAGAGAGAGAGAGAGAGAGAGAGAGAGCTGCATTCAAATCAAGTGCTGAGAAATGTCAGAAAACAGGGAGGGTAAAGCTTCAATCACTGTTGGGACGTTGTTTAATAGTGTTTGATATTGATCACAAATCTTTCAACAGAAAAACACGCTTGTATACAAGGTCTACATTGTATCTTGTGTGTGTGTACGTGCGTGCGTGCGTGTGTGTGTGTGTGTGTGTTGTGTGTGTGCGTGTGTACGTGCGTGCGTGTGTGTGTGCGTGTGTGTGTGTGTGTGTGTGTGTGTACGTGCGTGCGTGTGTGTGTGTGTGTGTGTGTACGTGCGTGCGTGTGTGTGTGTGTGTGTGTGTGTGTGTGTGCGCGCGCAGGGGGAGCAGCTGCAGGTGGTCAGCACTGACCTGTGTATGACGGCAGTGGACAACGAATTCGTTCACCTGCAGACCTGTCGCTATGGCAACCCCTTCCAGGACTGGGAGCCTTCCTATGTCTTCACCTGGCCCACCTGAGACACCCCCCCCCTCCACACACACACACAAACACACACACATTCACACTCACACTCACACACACACACTCACACTCACACACACACACACACACACACACACACACACACACACACACACCACACACACACACCACTCTCACACACACACACACTCACACACACACTCAAACACACCACTACCACCACCACCACCACCACCACCACCACCACCACCACCACCACCACCACCACCACCACCACCACCACCACCCCACACTCTGGAACCTCAGGCACAAAGGACAGCTCCTGACCTCACACAACCCTCTGCCGTGGTCTGGAACCCACAGAGGAAAAGGAAACCAGGACTTCACACATCACTGTCTGAGGCCTCTTCTTGTGCTGCTTTCTGCCGTGTCCAGGATATCGTGCAGGATGATGGACAAGCGAACCGTCCCCAAGCATGAAATGGACTAGATCTAGTCACTGGGCACTTTTTCAGAAGGTCTGGTGGACAGTTAGATCTATGTGAAAATGCCTTTAGAAAGTGGTTGAAACAGTTCACACTGTAACCCTTCAGAAAGTGGTATAGTCACGTTGAAACGCCCCCTGAAAGTCGTATGGACAGTTATGTTGAAATGCATCAGAAAGTCGTATGGACAGTTATGTTAAAATGCATCAGAAAGTCCAATGGACAGTCATATTGAACTGCGTTGAGAAAAGAAACTGACGGTGTTTTAGGATCTTGAACTGACTGTCAATAAGACTGTAGCTGACAGCAAGGAAGACAGTAGCTGACAGCAAGGAAGACAGTAGCTGACAGCAAGGAAGACAGTAGCTGACAGCAAGGAAGACAGTAGCTGACAGCAAGGAAGACAGTAGCTGACAGCAAGGAAGACAGTAGCTGACAGCAAGGAAGACAGTAGCTGACAGCAAGGAAGACAGAAGCTGACAGCAAGGAAGACAGTAGCTGACAGCAAGGAAGACAGTAGCTGACAGCAAGGAAGACAGTAGCTGACAGCAAGGAAGACAGTAGCTGACAGCAAGGAAGACAGTAGCTGACAGCAAGGAAGACAGTAGCTGACAGCAAGGAAGGAAGAAAGGAATTATTATGTATGAGACAGCAAACCTTGGAGGGCAGAGAGAAATAGATGTGTTGAAGGCCTGAACCGGTGTCTTCAGGAGCAAAACAAAACAAACAAAAAAACCCTCATGCTGTCCAACTCTTTCCAAACGTTTGATTATCTCAGATGAATGAAACACGGGGAAACAAGGCACATACGTCAACCACACACACAGTTGCTTCCCAGGGACCATTTGGAGAGCAGCAGAGTTACTGACTGTTTGGGGGGTCCTGACTTTGCTCCCTTGTGTCTGCATGGGGCAGGGCTGGCGATGCCGGCACGGTCTGGTGTGCAGCAGTGTGACTGAATTATGTTCTGTATAATTATATTAATGGGGGAGGGGAGGGGGAGAGAGAGAGAGAGAGAGAGAGAGAGAGAGAGAGAGAGAGAGAGAGAGAGAGAGAGAGAGAGAGAGAGAGAGAGAGAGAGATTATTATGATTATCATTATCATTGTCCTTTCTTTTCAAGGATAATGAAACAAGCACGCATGTACTTTTTTTGCAACCAGTCCCCGTGTGTATGCAGCTTTGAAAATTTCGTCATCTGTTCCCACCAGCAAGCACACTGTGTGTGTATAAATTCATAGAGAGAGAGCGTGTATTAGATGGTGTGTGTGTGTGCGTGTGTGTGTGTGTGTGTGTGTGTGTGTGTGTGTGTGTGTGTGTGTGTTGTGTGTGTGTGTGTGTTGTGTGTGTGTGTGTGTGTGTGTGTGTGTGTGTGTGGTGTGTGTGTGTGTGTGTGTGAGGGGGAGGGCGGTGTTGTGTAAGTGTGTATGTACGCGCGCACTCACGCGCGGTAGTGCAAATGCATTACAGATATTTATCATCAGCCACAATACAAAAAAAAGCAAATACCCGTGTATAACGCAGGTGCGAATCTATATTTGCATCTTCTGCCTGTGTGTGTGTGTGTGTCTAGATTCATGGGCATGATAATTATTATGCGAATTGGGAAGGAAGGTAGAAAGGGGGAGTGGGTGGGCGTGGGACTGAAGAGAGACAGGAGAAAGTCCGCCAAGGTCCACCAGTTTTGTGATGAGGATGCAGAGAAAGAGTGTGACTTCCCCATTTACTCCTGGAGGAGTCCTTTGGGCATTGCGCTGCACTGCTCTGGGTTCTTCAGGCTCTGCTTTGCACTGCACTGGGTTCTTCAGGCTCTGCACTGCACTGCACTGGGTTCTTCAGGCTTTGCACTGCATTGCACTGGGTTCTTCAGGCTCGGCTCTGCACTGCACTGGGTTCTTCAGGCAGTCTGGGGCTCTGTGGGTAATTTGAATCTGGCGGAGCCCATCAGTGGTCCAGAAAAGGGGGGTAGGGGGTGTAGGGAGAGGAGGAGGTGGCCCTCTCTCGTCAGAGGACTGCAGCGTGCGGAGTTGACATACGAGAAGTGTGCACAGGATTGCTGTAGTGTAGAGTATATACACATACATGTACCGCCTGCTCTTTCTCCCCTCTCTTTCTTTTGCTCCTGTGTTCTGTGTGGTTCTTGGGGAAGTGGCCTGTGTTGTTGTTGTTTTAGGAGAAGGGGAGGTGGGGACTTTCTTTTCATTCGTTTTACCTTTGATTGGCTTGTCCGTTTTTTTTCCCCCCTGTCGATTGATTGATTGATTGTTTGGTTCGTTGATGGGTTTGCTGGTTGGCTGGTAGGTTTGTTGGTTGGCTGGTGCATAGCTAGGTTGGCTGGTTGATTGGTTGGTTAGTTGTATTGATTAGTTTTGTTTGTGTTTTTGATAGACTGTTCCCGATGAGTGAAGATTTTCTTTTATGTGGCTGTTTACGCCTGTGTCCATCCCTCCCTCCCCCCTCCCCCCAAAACTGTGTCTGTGATCAGCTCATTATACTGACGTCATCACACAGACGTCACCATGTGAATGACAGCGACCCTTTGCCATCTGTTGTTTTCTGTCTACTCTGCTAGGTTATCAGTGCGCGTGCGCGTGTGTACTAGTGTGTGTGTGTGCGCGCGAGGTGTGTGTGTGTGTGTGTGTGTGTGTGTGTGTGTGTGTGTGTGTGTGTGTGTGTGTGTGTGTGTGTGCACGCGCGCGTTAGGTGGTCTATCTATGATTTTGGGAGATGTGTGAAAAATATATGTTAGTTTGCAGGGCGATCAGTTTGTGCTTCCGTTTTTGTTTTGATTTTTTTTTTTGGATGATTTTTTTTCTTCCACCGAAAACCAAACCACCTCTGTTTTGATATATTTTTTGATTACACATGTCATATGGTCGTGTTTGATTATGTAAGAGTGTACAGGTATAATGATAATGTTGTCAGTGCTACAGTGAGAGAGAGAGAGAGAGAGAGAGAGAGAGAGAGAGAGAGAGAGAGAGAGAGAGAAGAGAGAGAGAGAGAGAGAGAGAGAGAGATATTGATGATGATGATGATGATGATGATGATGATGATGATGATGATGATGATGATGATGAAGTCGAAAAGTGCAATAACATGAATTACATTTGCATAATAACTGTTGATTCTTTTCAGAATGCTATGCATATGATTTTCAATGATTTACACAATAAAGAAAACGAGAAGACTACTTATTATCGTGGGTTATGAGGAGCGTCTGATTCTACACTATTTGTCCGTCTGTCTGTTTCTCTGTCTCTGTCTGTCTGTCTGTCTGTCTGTCTGTCTGTCACTCTCTGTCTGTCTCTGTCTGTCTCTGTCTGTCTCTGTCTCTCTGTCTCTCTGTCTCTCTGTCTGTCTGTCTGTCTGTCTGTCTGTCTGTCTCTGTCTCTGTCTCTGTCTCTGTCTCTCTCTCTCTCTCTCTCTCTCTCTCTCTCTCTCTCTCTCTCTCTCTCTTCTCTCTCTCCCCCTCTGTTGTTCTGTGTTTCTCTGTCTCTGTCTGTCTGTCTCTGTCTCTCTCTGTCTCTGTGTTTCTGTATCTTTGTCTCTGTGTCTCTCCCTCTTTCTCTCTGTCTCTGTCTCTGCCTGTCTGTCTGTCTGTCTGTCTGTCTGTCTGTCTGTCTGTCTGTCTGTCTGTCTGTCTGTCTGTCTGTCTGTCTGTCTGTCTGTCTGTCTGTCTGTCTGTCTCTCTCTCTCTCTCTCTCTCTCTCTCTCTCCTCTCTCTCTCTCTCTCTCTCTCTCCTCTCTCTCTCTCTCTCTCTCTCTCTCTCTCTCCTCTCTCTCTCTCAATGTGCATGCATGCATGCATGGGTGTTCACACCAAGAGTCAGGGTTAAGAAGACAAGAAGAGGAAAAGGAAACCGAGAGTTTGATATGGCTTGTTGTGCGTCTTTGTGCGCAGACGGCGTGAAGTGTGTCTTCCGAA
>CM060317.1:4505259-4525259 GCA_030674155.1 Stramonita haemastoma
GGAATCGAACCCGGGCCGTCAGATTGCGAGCGCAATATTCTGACCACTAGGCTATTCCTACACTGAACAGCACAAGACACCGGCCAGCTTCAGAAGGGCGTCATGTCAGTGGTGTGGTATTGGCACCTGCCAGTTCTTCTTAGGTTACATACAACAGTTACATTTTGGCAGTTTCCCCTTTATTTTCATATATCACTCTTGCATTTGTGCTGCACGTACTAAGGCATCCACAGAAATAAAAACCACTTTTTTCAGAAAGACCCCTCCCTGACTCAAAACTCAGGACAATACAAACAAATTTGGTAGGCTTGATCTTAAAAAAAAATTCAGTAAACACTGTACCCCCTCAGTCCTTTGTCATCTGCTGGCTGACTCACTGCAATATGCATGCGCGCGCGGAGTCAACGCTGTAGGAACACAAGCAAATCCTTATTTGATGATCATTTCCCACTTTCTCATCCCTACCTGGTGTTGATCTATGGCCTCAACCCCCAAAACAAATACACAGTGCATTTTTTCATACTTTAAAAAAAATCTGTGAAAACCATCAAACCTGTTTTTGACTGGCACTCTATAGCAAATACTACTTGACCCCGGAAGCTAACCGTTATGTCTACCCTTTTGACAGACACTGCAAGCCGGAAGCTGACAACCGGAAGTTGTTGGGTCCAGCTGTTTTCGTGCTGATTAAGGACATGCCGTTTTAGAACGTGGGAGAGTGAACAAGAAAACTAACTGTTTTGTTCAAGTTTGAGAAGCCTTTGCTTCTTCTGGTGTGTGTGTGTGTGTGTGTGTGTGTGTGTGTGTGTGTGTGTGTGTGTGTGTGTGTGTGGTGTGTGTGTGTGTGTTATTCTATTGTTATTTACAATTAAAGACGTGACAGAGTTTTGTTTGAGATATGCTTTGATCATGGTTTGGTTCGAGTTGATCATATTTTCTATCTGTTTTCGAAGTCATTCAAAATTTAAAGTTATATTCTCAATGGCTTGTCCCCATCAGAAACGCCCTGTCTTTGCCTGTTTGTCTGTCTGCCTCTGTTTGTCTGTCTGCCTCTGTTTGTCTGTCTGTATGTAGTTTTGTTTCTCTACCTTTCTGCCGCTGTTTTGTCTGTCTCCCTGTCCCTCTCTCTCTCTTTCTTTCTATATTCCACTGTCACATAAACTATTATAAACTTATCACTAGGTAGAAATGTTTTGGGTTCCTATGGTGAATTTGAAATTGTATTCTTGTCGTCTAGATAAGGGCAGTATTTTTTTGTTCTGTTTGTTTGGTCGGGTTTTCTTTTAAAATTGTAATTCATTTTTATTAACACAATTTGAATAATGTTACGTTTGGGTATTTTATGGGTGTTACATTTGGATGTTGTTGATTTCTTAATGGCTTTGGTTTGTTGCTGTTAGCTAATTTGTTTGCTTTTTTTGATTCACAGTATTGGTTTAAAGTAAGAAAGATTTGTGAAAAATGTTTTGATATAATTATATAAATTATTTTGCTTGGTTTACTGTCTTCTCTACCATCTTCCTCTGTTTCAGTCTACTTGATTTACTTATTTGTAATCAGTGCATCTGTTCTGACATTAATGTCTGGGTCAGGTGGGGATTATGTGTTTGTTGAATGCATATCTATCTCTTTTGTTTTGAATAACTAGCAATGTATCCAGTTGGGGATTGTGTGTTTGTTGAATGATATATGCTTATCTCCATTTTTTAAATCATAGGTTGAACTTTTGTTGGTGGAAGTAGTTTTTGTGGGGAAGGGGTTGCTGTTATTGTTTAGTTTTTGTGGGGGAAGGGGTTGCTGTTATTGTTTTGTATGTTTTTGCTTTGGTTATGGGTGTTTTTGTTGTGGAGGGGGGGGGGGGGGTTGTGTTGTTGTTTTTTGGATGGGGGTGTTGTTGGTTTTTATGTTTGTTTTTTTTGCAATTTTTTTGTTTTTGTTTTTTGTTTTAATAGTCCCTAATCAGGGCAAGAGCCGGATAAAGAAAAGAATGTGAATGCTTATTTGTAACCATGGGGAAAAAATTCATTCATGTATTCATTCATAATTTTATGCATTCATTCATTCAATCATTGATTCATTCATTCATTCTCTCTGTCTCTGTCTCTGTCTCTGTCCCCCCCCCCCCCGCCCCGCCCCACCCCTTAGATTTACTTTGCTTCCTTGTTTGACAGCTGATGTTACTATTTCAATTTTTTATTGAAGAAATGTCATTACATATTGATCTGGATAAAGAAGTTAGCTTTCTTAATTACAAAAACATTTCTAATCATTTTAAACTGCATTTCGTTTGATCTGGAGGAAGGAGTTAACTTTATTAATTACAAAAATATTTCTTATCATTTTAAACTGAATTTCGTTTTTCTAAATCTGTCTAAAGTCGGAATTTATGATTATGAGTGGCATTTACAAGTCACCCCTTCCTTCTCTCTCTCTCTCTCCTCTCTCTCTCTCTCTCCTCATCTCTCTCTCTCTCTCTCTCTCTCTCTCTCCTCTCTCTCTCTCTCTCTCTCTCTCTCTCTCTCTCTCTCTCTCTCTCTCTCTCTCTCTCTCATCTCTCTCTCTCTCTCTCTCCTCTCTCTCTCTCTCTCTCTCTCTCTCTCTCTCTCTCTCTCTCTCTCTCTCTCTCTCTCTCCTCCTCTCTCTCTCCTCTCTCTCTCTCTCTCTCTCTCTCTCTCTCTCTCTCTCTCTCTCCATCTCTCTCCCTCTCTCTCTCTCTCTCTCTCTCTCTCTCTCTCTCTCTCCTCTCCATCCTCTCATCTCCTCTCTCTCTCCTCTCTACTCTCTCTCCCTCTCTCTCCTCCACTGAACAATAACATACATCGTTATAACAGTATAAAATAAAAAAAAGAATTGCCTTTTTTGCAAAGATCAGGTGGAAAATGAAGAACACTTTTTACTGAGATGTCCCATTTATGAGGACCTAAGAAACAAATTTCTCAAAGATTCAACAAGTCTGCCTTTGCCCCTGCTACTGAAAGCTACAATACCATCACACACATATAATCTATCACGATATGTTTTTCACGCAATTAAAAGAAGAAGTAAAATAAATTTGTAAACATTATTTTTCAAGTTGATGAGTTCCCAAGTTACATGAACATTGTGGTCTATGAATATTGTTGTATGTACTTGTGTCAAAAGTGAATATTCATGTCATGGCTGATGTAATATGCTTGTTTTCATAATCAATCAATGTGTCAGTTCAACTTTCACTGTATGGTAGTAGTAATGTATTAACAACACTTGTCGGGAGCCCATTCCCTATGCCCAATTTGCTTTTGTATTGTGGCCCAAGGCCGATGTACAGTAAAAGTCTGAAGTCTGAAGTCTCTCTCTCTCCTCTCTCTCTCTCTCTCTCTCTCTCTCTCTCTCTCTCTCTCTCTCTCTCTCTCTCTCTCTCTCTCTCTCTCTCTCTCTCTCTCTCTCTCTCTCTCTCTCTCTCTCTCTCTCTCTCTCTCTCTCTCTCTCTCTCTCTCTCTCTCTCTCTCTCTCTCTCTCCTCTCTCTCTCTCTCTCTCTCTCTCTCTCTCTCTCTCTCTCTCTCTCTCTCTCTCTCTCTCTCATATAGATATAGTGAGAATAATCGAGAAAAAATGTGTCCCTTCTGTAAAACGAAAGTTGAAAATGAAGCCCACTTTTTATGGGAATGTTACGTATACCATGACTTGAGAGAAAGATTCTTAAGTAAATGTATCAATGTACCATTGCACGATCTGTTCAGTGGAACAAATGATGAGTACAGGCACAGTTTGTCTAGATATGTTTTTCATTCTATCAATAAAAGAAAGAAAATGCTAATTCAGGATGTATTCTGAAAACTTTTATGATTCGTTACGTAAATGATATGCATGATTTCCACAATTTTCCCTAGAAATTATGTTTCTGTGATTTGGTTTTGTTTCATGTTAGATTCATAACCATGATTTAGAATAATGTGTGTTTTTCTTCTTGTGATCAGCATGAATCTATACCTTTTGTGCATTTGCCTTGCCTATGATACGAATGAACCCTTTGTTCCATCCCAAGCCCAAGAAATGTATTGTGGTCCATGGCCAATGTACATTAAATCAGTTCAGTGTTCAGTGTTCAGTGTTCAGTGTTTCTCTCTCTCTCTCTCTCTCTCTCTCTCTCTCTCTCTCTCTCCTCTCTCTCTCTCTCTCTCTCTCTCTCTCTCTCTCTCTCTCTCTCTCTCTCTCTCTCTCTCTCTCTCTCTCTCTCTCTCTCTCTCTCTCTCTCTCTCTCTCTCTCTCTCTCTCTCTCTCTCTCTCTCTCTCTCTCTCTCTCTCTCCCCACCTAGTGTATCAATCCCTTTTGCTTTCTGTTCTGCTAATAGTTAGGCTTACATCTAAAGCATATTCTTCTCTTATCATGAAGCCAATTGATGTCTGGCGTGTGCCTGTGGTGTGTGTGTGTGTATATGTGTGTGTGGTGTGTGTGTATGTGTGTGTGTGTGTGCGGGTGGGTGGGTGGTGTGTGGTGTGTGGTCTGTGGTGTGTGTGTGTGTGTGTGTGTGTGTGTGTGTGTGTGTGTGTGTGTATGTGTGTGTGTGTGGGGGGGGGGGGGTATGTGTGTAATTTATTATACCATTGTTTTCCTTTAGACGTGATGCATAATTTCCTTTTCTTTTTAATCTATGATATATGTTTATGTATAGTTTGCTATTGGTAACTGCTTCTTTCCTATGAGGATGAATATTGCTTGAAGTTTCTTCTTTCCCATACGCCAAAATGCAATGATTTATATGAATCATTTTGTAGGTAGTTGATGGTGGGATAATGTTTTCTGTAGCTTCAATCGTTCTGTTTTCTCGTTTGCTGCTTGCTTATTTGCCTGTTTTTTTTTATATCATGATCCTCATTTGTTTGTTTTTTTTTTCTGTGTGTGTGCTTTTTGTTATTTTGTTATTGTTTTTCCCTTTTTGCTTCTTTGTTTCTTGTTTGTTGGTTTGTTTGTTGTTGCCGTTGATGTTTTTATTGTTGTTTTTAATTAGTTTTTGGTTGGTGTTTTTTTATCAGGATGTTACCCCTGATATATTGTGATCAGGGCGGGGACTAGATATAAAAAAGCACACGAGTGCTTATCCATTATCCTTGACATAAAAGAATTTTGATTTGATTTGATTTGATTTGATTCTCTCTCTCTCTCTGTCTCTGTCTGTCTGTCTGTCTGTCTGTCTGTCTGTCTGTCTGTCTGTCTGTCTGTCTGTCTGTCTGTCTGTCTGTCTGTCTCTCTCTCTCTCTCTCTCTCTCTCTCTCTCTCTCTCTCTCTCTCTCTCTCTCTCTCTCTCTTCATTCTCTCTCTCTTTACTCATTCTGTCTCTGTGTCTCTGTGTCTCTGTGTCTCTGTGTCTCTCTGTGTCTCTCTGTGTCTCTCTGTCTCTGTCTCTGTCTCTGTGTCTGTCTCTGTCTCTGTCTCTGTCTCTGTCTCTGTCTCTCTCTCTCTCTCTCTCTCTCTCTCTCTCTCTCTCTCTCTCTCTCTCTCTCTCTCTCTCTCTCTCTCTCTCTCTCTTCTCTCTCTCTCTCTTCCTCTCGGTTCCCTCTTTTCTCTCAGCTCAGTTTGGTCTGTCTCTTCGGCGTTTTTCACTGTTTTCTGTCTGCCATTCTGTCATTCTATCTTTCTGTTTCTGTCTGTCTGTGTCCTATCCACCCCCACCCCCCAATCTCCGCTCTCTTAAAGTTTGTCAGTCTCTCCATATTCGTCTTTGTGTCTGCCTCTCTTTGTCTGTCTGTCTCTCTGTCCCTGTCTGTTTCTGTCTGTCTGTCTGTCCTCTCTCTCTCTCTCTCTCTCTCTCTCTCTCTCTCTCTCTCTCTCTCTCTCTCTCTCTCTCTCAGTTAACCCCCGAGACGGGAGAGCAAACTCTGTAAGGTTTCACACTTCCCTCCCCTGTTCGAGTTGTCACCCCTGACATGGGGCCAATATGTATGCTAATGAGGAAGCCATGTAAGCAAATCTGATTGGTGGAACAGCGACAAGGGACGAAGGGAGACGACCCTCAAGTGCTGATAATGGGTAATATTAAATCTGGCGCCGCGTGTTCCGCAGCAGCAGAGTGGAGTCCGCATTGCAGCGAATGGTCGTCTGCCTCTAAACGAATTGTTTGTAGCCAACATGATTGTTCTTGATAGCCTGCAAATCCGATTTCTAAACCACGTTAGCCTCACGTCTTTGTAGGCCTACCTACCTAAACAGATTACGAAACCGCGGCTGGAAACGATCAGTGTGCGAAACTAGTTTGCAAAGTTGGCAGTTTTTCTCTTTTTTTGTATTTGGATTTCATCTCTTTTTTTTTGCAGAACCTTTCCAAAAAGTGAGTTTTAATTTTATAGAAAGGAATTATTGAATAAATCCTGATTGTGTATTTCTTCACGGAATAAAATCGTTATTTTCAGGTTTGATTCAGGAAAAAAATCCCTAGAGTTGCTCTTAGGTTAGAACCTTCTAATAAAAAGATAGACACATACTGAATATCTGCATTTAGTCGTTCAAGAACTCGGAGAAATTCATGTTTACTTAAAGTCTTCTTGCAGTTTTGCTTCGGAATTTGGTCCTGATGATATTATTGTCTGGAAGGAGTGAAGCTGCTTGGTGCTTATCTGGCTTATGTGTCTGGGGAGAGTTTTCCAAAGAGGGCTGGTAGTGTGTGCTGTGGTCAGCCGCTACACGGCACCCCTGATGGCCTTAGTACAGGTGGAGACATTGGGATATTGCGCTGGACTTCTTGAAGGGGCGTCACCGCACTGTAATGGCTCTTTCAAGCAGTTGTCTTTCTTGCACAGGTTTTATTTATTTATTTATTTTATTCATCCATTTTTATATCAAGGATAATGGAATAAGCACTCATGTGCTTTTTTTTTTTTTTTACATCATATCCCCGTGTGTATACAGTTTTTTTTAAAAATCTTGTCATCTGTTCCTACCGGCACAAAATGACCTACTCTTACCAAAAGCGGAACAGGATTTAACGTGTACGCAAGATGTTCTGCGTGCGTTCGCGCACAGGGCCTCAGTTTATAATCTCATCCGAAGGACTTTTGGGGAGAGTGGAAACAGCGCTGATATGAACTCCAGGGAAAAAATTCCCTCGAACAGGAATCGAACCTGGATCGTCAGATTGCGAGCGCAATGTTCTGACCACTGGGCTGTCCCGTCCCCACTGGCAGGGCTCCTCATTGTTCTCAGAACTGGACATAGCTCTGCTTCTGAGCTACAGAGTTTTTTCTCCCTGTTATTCTTCTGGAGAGATCTGTCTGGAGAAGGTATCGTCCCCTCACAAGGCAGAGAGACAGGAATGACTTGTTATGGATCAGCTAACTATATATTTATTTATACCACTTTATGTCACAGCAGATTTCTATGCGTGAAATTCGGGTTGCTCTTCCCGGGGAGAGCGCGTCGCCACAAGTGCAGCGCCTACCCATTTTTTTTCTTTTCCTGTCTGTAATTGTATTTGTTTCCCTATCAGAGTGGCTTGTTTTCTACAGAATTTTTCCAGGGACAACCCTCTTGTTGCCGTGGGTTCTTTTGGGTACGCTAAATAATGATGTGTAACACACGGGGCCTCGGTTTATCGTCTCATCCGAAAGACTAGCACCCAGACCACCACTCATAATCTAATGGATGGGGGGGGGGGGGGAGTTTTGGGCCCAAACGGGATTCAAACCACCGCACACTCCGACCCGGACTTTTTGCTTTCTGGACAGGCGCAGTACCTCTAGACCACCGATCCACTGACTTTCTGAATCCTGTGGACGTCAAAAGTGATCATGCTCAAGTTAGGCGCGGAGGAGCAGGTTTCGTTCACATCAAAAACCAGATTAAGATCCGGGCAGAGTCGTTACATTTGACTTGAAACCATACAGAAAAAAGCCAGCCCAAGAACACAAAACAACAAGCAAAAGCACTGTATTTTTCATCACCCATTCTGTCTTTCCGTACAATACAGGCTCAGTGGTCTAGAGGTACTGCGCCTGCCTAGAAAGCGAAAAGTCCGGGTCGGAGTGTGCGGTGGTTCGAATCCCGTTTGGGCCCCAAACTTTTCCCCCATTCATTAGACCATGAGTGGTGGTCTGGGTGCTAGTCTTTCGGATGAGACGATAAACTGAGGTCCCGTGTGTTGCACATCATTATTTAGCGCACGTAAAATAACCCACGGCAACAAGAGGGTTGTCCCTGGCAAAATTATGTAGCAAAAAGCCACTCTGATAGGGAATAAAATGCAGTTGCAGACAATTAGAAAAATGGAAACAGAATAAATGGGTGGTGCTGCACTTGTGGCGACGTGCTCTCCCAGGGGAGAGCAGCCCGAATTTCACGTAGAGAAATCTGCTGTGGCATAAATTGGTATAGAACAACAACAACAACAAAAAAATACTCAGCACTGAGCGTTTTCATGTTTCTGCAACACTCTGAGATCTGAATTAACGAACAGGATCTTAAACGTGCGTTGTCCTACCTCTGTAAGCATAATTGTACACTGAGAAAATAAGGACTAAACAGTCAAACAAGTACCTCACTCAAGAACTAACTGATTAACTCACTAACTAACCGGTGAAAGAAGTACCTCACTCAAGAACTAACTGACTAACTCACTAACCAGTGAAACAAGTACCTCACTCATGAACTAACTGACTAACTCACTAACTAACCAGTCAAACAAGTACCTCACTCATGAACTAACTAACTCACTAACGAACCAGTGAAACAAGTACCTCACTCATGAACTAATTGACTAACTCACTAACCAGCTGGGCTTCCTGTGCTCATCCTGGCCAGGTCACCACACTCCTGCCTGTCTGTCTGCCTGCCTGCCTGCCTGCCTGCCTGCCTGCCTGCCTGCCTGTCAACCAACCTGCCTGCCTGCCTGCCAACCTGCCTGCCTGCCTGCCTGCCAACCAACCTGCCTGCCTGCCTGCCTGCCTGCCTGCCTGATGGACCGTTCCATGGACGCCTATCTGCCCCACCACCGTCACCCCCCTGAAGGACTAGACCCCCACCCCCCACACTCCCGCTCAGCCTCCCACTCCCACCCCCACCCCCACCCCCACCCCTGCCCTTCTTCCTCCCCGGGCCGTTACGGCAGTAACTGGTTGTTGGGTGGGTGTAACGCCGTGCCGGAGTCGGGAGCCATGATGTCCAGGGTCAATGCTGGGTCACCTCAGGTCAGTCAGGCCTCGCTTTTTCATTTAAAAAATATTTTTTAAATTATTTTTGTATAAAAATTCTTTTATATCGAGGATTTTATTTTTATTTTTTATACCACTTTATGTCACAGCAGATTTCTCTGCGTGAAATTCGGGCTGCTCTCCCCGGGGAGAGCACGTCGCCACAAGTGCAGCGCCTACCCATTATTTTTTCCCCCTCAGGGATGGTGTCTAAACACGACACCTGTGTGCATGCTGGTCTCTTTTATATATGATTTTGTCATCCGCTCCTACCGGCACACGATGGCCTGCTCTTCCGAGAGGCGGAACGGGATTTTAACGTATGCGCAAGATGTTCTGCGTGCGTTCGCACACGGGACCTCGGTTTATAGTCTCATCCGAATGACTTTGACAATCAGTTCGATTTTTTCGTCAAAACTGGGAAGAAAGGGCGAGCTGGGTACGAACCCAGAAACTCGCGGTTTACATATTGGCAGGCGAACGTCTTAACCACCTTGCCACCGGATAATGGAAGAAGCACTTTTATATCGAGGATACTGGAAGAAGCACTTTTATATCGAGGATACTGGAAGAAGCGCTTTTATATCGAGGATACTGGAAGAAGCACTTTTATATCCAGGATACTGGAAGAAGCACTTTTATATCCAGGATACTGGAAGAAGCACTTTTATATCCAGGATACTGGAAGAAGCACTTTTATATCCAGGATACTGGAAGAAGCACTTTTATATCCAGGATACTGGAAGAAGCACTTTTATATCCAGGATACTGGAAGAAGCACTTTTATATCCAGGATACTGGAAGAAGCACTTTTATATCGAGGATAATGGAATAAGCACTTTTATATCCAGGATAATGGAAGAAGCACTTTTTATATCCAGGATAATGGAAGAAGCACTTTTTATATCCAGGATACTGGAAGAAGCACTTTTATGTCGAGGATAATAGAATATGCACTTTTATATCGAGGATAATAGAATATGCACTTTTATATCGAGGATAATGGAAGAGGCACTTTTATATCGAGGATACTGGAAGAAGCACTTTTATATCGAGGATAATGGAAGAAGCACTTTTATATCGAGGATAATGGAAGAAGCACTTTTATATCGAGGATAATGGAAGAAGCACTTTTATATCCAGGATAATGCACGAAGCACTTTTTTAATTGAGGATAATGGAAGAAGCACTCGTGTGCTTTTTTTGTTGTTGTTTTTTTTACATACAGTCCCTGTGTGAATGCAGTTTTGTCAATCTTGTCATCTGTTCCCACCGGCACATGATGGCCTACTCTTACGAAAAGCGGAACAGGATTTAACGTGTGCGCAAGATGTTCTGCGTGTGTTCGCACACGGGGCCTCAGTTTATATTCTCATCCGAACGACTTTTGGGGAGAGTGGAGTCAGCACTGATGGTAACTCCATGGGAAAAATCCCCTCGACCGGGGACCGAACCCGGGTTATCAAATTGCGAGCACAATGTTCTGACCACTAGGCTATCCCTCTCCCTGCCCTGCCCTGTGCTGTGCTGTGCTGTGCTGTGCTGTGCTGTGCTGTGCTGTGCTGTGTAACTGATGGGTGGAAGGATTTGATTAATAGATTGATTGATTGGTTGATTGATTGATTGATTGATTGTTTGAATGATTAATTGATTGATATTTTCTGAATCATTGATCTATCACGATCGATCGATTGATTGATTGATTGGTCGGTTGGTTGGTTGATTGATTCATGCTTTTATTCTGACTCATTGACAGACTGATTTATCGATTGAGTGTGCACATACTAACTTCTTTTCTTTTGTTTCTTTCTTTCATTCATTCTTTCTTTCTTTCCTATTTTTTTTTCTTTCTTACTTTTCTTTTCTTTCTTTTTTTCTTTCGTTCTTTCTTTCTGTTTGTGTTTTCGTGTCTCTCTTTTCTTTCTTTCGCTCTTTTCTTTTATTTGTTTCTTTTCTTTCCTTTTCCTTCCTTTCTTTCGTGATCTTTTTAGAAATACCACCCATGCCTTCATTCAGGTTTTAGTATCTGTCTTTTAGCTTATTTGGGTAACTTGTTTGTTTCATTTTCTTCATTTTCCATTATTCTATCTTAGTTCTTTCTTTCTTGCTTTCCTTCTTTCCTTTTTATGCATCTATATTTTGCATAGATATGAACATTTATGCATTTATTTGTGCAGTATTTAAACACCTCTTTGTATGTTACTCATATATCTATTTGCTTTTTTTTTTAACAATTGTATGCTTAATTTGTGCATTTTGGTTATTAATTATCAGTTAGTGAGTGATGTGAGTGAGTGAGTGAGTGAGTGAGTGAGTGAGTGAGTGAGTGAGTGAGTAAGTGAGTGAGTGAGTGAGTGAGTGAGAGTGAGTGAGTGAGTGAGTGAGTGAGTGAGTGAGTGAGTTAGCTAGTTAGTTAGTTAGTTAGTTAGTTAGTTAGTTAGTTAGTTAGTTAGTTAGTTAGTTAGTTAGTTAGTTAGTTAGTTAAATAGTTTGTTGGTCAGTTTGTTGGTCATTTATTTGGTCAGTTATTTGGTTATATGGTTGGGTGGATGAGTAGTTAGTTACTTTTTATTTTTCTCTATTTATTTTTTATATTTTTATTTCATTCTTTTATATCGACAATAATGGAAAAAGCGCTCTTTTGCTTTTTTTTTTTTTTTTTACATCCACTTCTCGTGTGTATGCAGTTTTTTGTTTATGTCATCTGTTCCCACCGGCACACGATGGCCTACTCATACGAAAAGCGGAACAGGATTTAACGTGTGCTCAAGATGTTCTGCGTGCATTCACACACGGAGCCTCAGTTTATTGTCTCATCCGTTAGTTTGCATGCTTGTTTGGTAGTTAAGAACATATAAAACGTCAAGTTTTTTATTTCCAGATTGGTCGCTGGATAAATAATTCATTTGCTTTCTTTTATCAAGCTATCTATCTATTCAAAAGAAGTACTGAGAAAAAGAGAGTAAAGAAAAAAGCAACGGAAAGACAAGTAAAAAAAACAACACCGATATAATGCAAGAAGTAAAAGTGTGTTATGTTAGTGAGTGAGTGAGCCGAGGAGTCAGTACATTAGTGAGTGACTCAGTGAGTTATCCAATTTGCTAGCTACTTAGTAAGTTGCATATTCTTCTTCGTAGAGGGCTCAGGCAGGAACTCTTATTGTCTGCCATACAAGCCAAAATGCGTTAGGCTACTGACAAGTCAGGCCCAGCGCATCCGACTTCAACGTGACGTGGGGGAAAAGTGTTATCTTTGAAGTCTTGGTGAGAAAAAAGGCAGAAAAATGGACCAAGAAGGCAGAAAATAGACCCAAAAAGTAAGACCTAACAGGAAGAAAAGGAGCAGGGCAGAAACAAGGAGAGGGCTAGAAAAGGAACAGGGCAGAGACAAAGAGAGAGCTAGAAAAGAGGGAATTCCTTACACAGAATTTCCAGACGGTGGGGGATGCTGTTCATACTGACATGCCCCTGGCGTCCCCACGGAGGTGGATTCTCTTGGTGTAAGGAGGGACAGACGGTGTAACACGCTCAAAACACCATAGTGCAATAAAGACTACTGTAGTGGTTTGGGCCTAAGGCTTTCATGCCATAACCACTACCGTAGTATCTTTTGCACCTGCTGTAAACACTACCTTAGTGACTTTGGCGTACGCTATGAACACTATGAACACCATCTCTAAGCTAAAACACTACCGCTTACACACACGTTTGTTTTTTTTATATATCAAATACTAAGAAGGAGGGTGGCAGGATGTTTGAGGCGTTCGCTTGCCAACAAGTAAATCATGAGGTCCTGGGTTCGATTCTCAGCCTGCCTAGGAGTCGTAGCCAGAAATAGAGTTTTTGGGGCGTGTAGGCCTGTGCTATAAACACTACTGATAGTGCTTTCAGCGTTGCCAAAATGACTATGGTAGTGTTAATTGCATAGAGGGATTTGGGCTGATTATACACCGGCGCCGACAGCCGCCAGCGCTGGTGAATACAGACAGCCAGCCCGGCAGAGGGGACAGGGCTGGTGAAGACAGACAGACAGCCCGGCAGAGGGGACAGGGCTGGTGAAGACAGACAGACAGCCCGGCAGAGGGGACAGGGCTGGTGAAGACAGACAGACAGCCCGGCAGAGGGGACAGGGCTGTCCTGCCTGAGGACGCTCTGGTCAGGGAGGGAAAGGCCACCTCAACCACACGGCCACCCAGCCACTGCCGCCTGGCAGGCAGGGAGGGAGGGAGGGAGGCAGGGAGGGAGGCAGGCAGGGAGGGAGGGAGGCAGGCAGGGAGGGAGGGAGGGAGCCCCATCTTCAGGCAGCCTGCAGGAATGATAGGATGCTCCCTGCCCACCTTCCTTCACCCACACTGAGGAGGACAGATCAGAGGGCAGGCAGTGTGACAGACAAGACGACAGATGACAACAAAAGGCATGTTGCCAATGGCACGTCACAGGAACAGGATGCTGTAGATACGACAGAGAACACCACAGTGACTGACGTCAACACAAGGACTGACGTAAAGCCTGACGTCAACACAAAGACTGACGACAGGACAACAGACAGAGCAAGGCCAGACTTGAAATTCTCTGCCGACCTAACGGAACATGTCTGTAGATACTGCAAATTCCAGATAACGTTAAACATGATCAATGAAGAAATTTCACTGGGCTCTGCAAAGAATTCAGCGTCTTATTTATTGTAATGGTAGAACTAAGAATGGAAGTGCAGGGAAGATGATCCATACAGCTAACAGAGGGAAAAGTACAGCAGACTTCTGTATCTGTTCAGTGCCACTCTATCCAGTGATAACAGACATGCACATCGCTGACAGACACAACGTGACCACTCTAGTGATAACAGACATACCGACAGAACACAATGTGATCACTCTATCCAGTGATAACAGGCAAACTGACAGAACACTTCAACTTCAATAGAATTCGGCAATACGTCAGTTCCGCTATCCACTTCTGTGAAGTATCTAGGAGTCGTTGTCGACAGCACTCTCTCCATGCAAAAATTCATTACCCAAACCTGTCAGTCATGCTACTATCAACTACGGCGTATTAGCGCAATTGGAAAGTACCTGTCCACTGATGCAACTTCCAAACTTGTCACTTCTCTTATTCTCTCACGTCTGGACTATTGCAATTCTCTTTTGGCTGGTCTGCCAGCATCATCCATCCACTCCCTTCAACGTATACAAAACTCTGCAGCTCGTCTGGTCCTCAGAAAGAAAAAATCTGAGCACATTACCCCTCTCTTGCAATCTCTCCATTGGCTGCCCCTACCACAGAGAGTAAACTACAAGATCAATACCCTCTGTTACAAATGTCTCCACAATACTGCACCCTCCTACCTCTGTGAATGTCTTCACTTGTACACACCTTCTCGCTCCCTCCGCTCGTCGGCAGATACTTTGTCCTTAAGAACACCCAGATTCAACCTATCTACCGTTGGCCGCCGCTCTTTCTCTGTTTCTGGTCCATCGATGTGGAACGACCTTCCTCTCTCCCTCCGACAAAAGCCTACTTATGACACTTTTAAATCCAACCTCAAGACACACTTATTTCAAACCTAAGTTTTTCTCCCTCCGCTTCCATCTCTTACCTGTCCCTGCCTTCAACATCCACCTGCCAAAGTGCATAATGTTTGTAGGTGTGCGTGCGTGCGCGCGCGTGCTGCGTGCGTGCGTGCGTGCGTGCGTGCGTGCGTGCGTGCGTGTGTGTGTGTGTGTGTGTGTGTGTGTGTGTGTGTGTGTGTGTGTGTGTGTGTGTGTGTGTGTGTGTACATTCGAATTTGTCAAAACTGTAAATTGTTGCTGATTGTGTGTTGTGTAGGTCGAATGCAAGCGCTTTGATTTGTTTTTGCAAGATACAGCGCTATACAAATTCCATGTATTATTATTATTATTAACACATTGTGATCACTCTATCTGTTGATAACAGACATGCTGACAGAACACAATGGGACCATGTTCCTATCATTCTTTCTTTCCCCTCCCACTCCCTTCAGTCTGTGTCTGAACAAGATATGGATGATACAAACTTAGAAGAAAATGCAAAATATTCCTGGAAAGAACACTGTACTGAGTCATTCGATGCCTACTGTCGAAAACGCCCACAAGGAATTTGAACAATGGACATCGGCATCAGAAAATCCCAGCGAGGAAGCGTATGGCCTTTTATGTCCTGCTTCCACCTTACAGCAGGCCCAGTGAAGCGGTCTCTGCCTGTCACCCCTGTAGTCAGAATGTTGGATAACAAAGTAACACACTAAAGTCGGATGATTTCGGGCCTGACTTGCCTGGCGCTTAACGGTAGCGCAACGCATTTTCGCTCATATGACAGACAATACTTGCAGTCCGAGTGTTCGATGACGACGACGAAGAAGAAGAATAACAAAGTCAAACCAATTCTTCTATTATGCGGTTTTGAGATTTGGGGATATACTAGATGTGATGATATTGAAAAGGTGCACACTAATTTTTAAAAACTGATTTTGGGTGTAGGTAGAGATGTAAAGAACAGCATTGCTTGGATGAATTCTGTGGATACCCAATATACATTGATGCTTTCACTCGAATGATGAAATACTGGATCAGACTTCTTGCCATGCCTGAGAACAGATACCCCAGGCAGTGTTACTTCATGTTGCTCAATCATGATCAGATGGGTAGAAGAAACTGGGTAACTCACGTCAGACCTATGCTATGTTCAAATGGTTTTGGAGCTGTCTGGGAAATGCAAAATATTGGAGATGTTTCTATGTTTATAGCCGCCGCTGTAGTCTAGTGGTTAGGGCGTTGGACTCGTAATCTAAAGGTTGCGGGTTCGATCCCAGCTTTCAGCTATGGCGTTGTGCCCTTGGAAAAGGCACTTTACGGCTATTTTCTCACCCCACCCAGGCGTAAAAGGGGTACCAACCTTGTGTTGGGGGTTAACCCTGCGATAGACTGGCGTCCTATCCAGGGGGGAGTCTATGACTCTCAGTCGCTTAACGCCACAGAAACCGGGATAAGCACCGGCCTGATGAGCCTTAGGCTCGGGACAGATTTTAAATTTTTAACTAACTTCTATGTTAATTCCTTCCTTCACCTTCACATTTCCCGCAGTCCCGTGGACCGTAGGGGCAAAACTGAAGATTCTGCAACCAGCAGTTTATTTGAACTTTCCAAATCAGACTTTTGAACACACATCGCCAGAACTGGCATGACTCACTGATGTCTTATTCAGATTATGTGAATTACCATCCTGAGATATGTAGAACAGAAGATGTAAGACTTCTGGTTTTCTTTGAACACTGCCCAATGCTTTGCTTACTAAGAAGTCCTACACTGCCACTGAAAGGAATTCCACGTTATAAGAAAACACCTGTAAATCCTCATTGTGGTCAGTGTGATGGATCTGCCATTGAAAATTTGTGTCATTTTTTGCGCGTATATGTAAGATATGCGTAGGTGTTATATACCACTCTATTATCACAGGTTTCCATCGGGCTTTAAGGTTCAGACACTGCGCAAATCCTTCTGATCTTAAACTGATTGTGAACTTGGCAGTTTATGTAACAGAAAGTCTGAAGATCAGAAACATGTAGGTCTTTCGGTGCCTACAACAAAAGACTGCGTGCTTACTGTATCACATGACATCGACCTCTTCATCGTTGCTTTTCCATATTCTGGGTTCATATCAGTCTAATGGCTGCACACGCGCCCGCGCGCGCACACACACACACACACACACACACACACACACACACACGCGCTCTCTCTCTCTCTTCTCTCTCTCTCTCTCTCTCTCTCTCTCTCTCTCTCTCTCTCTCTCTCTCTCTCTCTCTCTCTCTCTCTCTCTCTCTCTCTCTCTCTCTCTCTCTCACACACACACACACACACACACACACACACACACACACACACACACACACACACACACACACACACACACACACATCGGGACGAGATAGCCTGGTTGGTTAGAGCGTTGCGCATTGCGCTCGTGATCTGCTAACCCGAGTTCGAATTCCGTTCAACAGGACATTTTCCCCTGGAGTCAATATCAGAGCTGACTCCACTCCCCCCAAAAGTCCTTCGGTTGAGACTCTAAACCGAGGTCCCGTGTGTGAACACACGCAGAACATCTTGCAGACACGTTAGAACCCATTCCTCTGTTTGGAAGAGTAGGCTATTGTGTGCCGGTGGGAACAGAGGATAAAAATCACAAAACTGCATACACACGGGTACTAGATGTAAAAACAACAACAACAACAACACGAGCGCTTATTCCGTTGTCCTCGAAATAAAATGATAAATCACAATAACAAGAAAAAAAAGAACACACTCACACACACACACACACACACACACACACACACACACACACACACACACACACACACACACACACACACACACACACACACAACACACGAGCGCGAGCACATCTGGTGGTTAATGCGTTGAGCATTGCACTTGCGATCTGCTGACCGAGTTCGAATCCCATTCAAAGTGAACTTTCCTCTGAAGTTAACATCAGTGCCGACTCACTCCCCACGAAAGTCCTTCGAATGAGACTAAAAACCAAGGTCCCGTGTGCAAACGCACACAAAATATCTTGCACATACGTTAAAACCTGTTCTGCTTTTTGAAAAAGTAGGCCACTGTACACAGGTGGGAATGGAGACATTAAAATTTTACAAAACCTCACACACAGGGGGCCTTTAAGTGCGAAGGCTATTCCATTGTCCTTGATAGAAAAGAGTAAATGAGTAAATAATAATAAACAATAATTAATTTTTAAACCCACACACACACACACACACACACACACACACACACACACACACATAAATATTCTGAATCTGAATCTGAATCTGAATCTGAATCTGAATCTGAATCACACACACACACACACACACACACACACACACACACACACAACACACACACACACACACACACACACACACACACACACACACACACACACACACACACACACACACACACACAGAGCACACAAACACACGCCTGCACAGACCCACGCATGCACGTGTGCGCCAGTGCATGAGCCAGCCAATATACAGATATGCCACAGCAGTAGCAGCTTTTCGTTATGTTGTAGTGGTTTATTTTCGTTACAGCACACTTCCGATTTAGGGACTAAGCAAACAGCGCTGGCTATTGCCTTGTTCAACGAATGTGGCCTATAAATAGATTTTCTCGATTCCCCGGTGTTATTTTTAGTAGCAAGATGAGTTATTCCTGGCTGTTCCGGTTGTCATTGTTTATATAACTTAGCATTTACAGAAGGACGTTGTGAGTCTGTAGCCCCTCATGTGGTATGCACGCGCGTGCTCCAATGCATGATCGAGCGAACATACAGATACAGATACAGATCAATACAGATACAGATCATACAGATATTGCCACAGCAGTAGCAGCTTTTCGTTATGTTGTAGTGGTTTATTTGCGTTACAGCAGACTTCTATTTAGGGGCTAAGCAAAGAGCACTGGATATAGCCTTGTTCAACGAATGTGGCCTATAAATAGATTTCCTCGATTCCCCGGTGTTATTTTTAGTAGTAAGATGAGTTATTCCTGGCGTCCGGTTGTCATTGTATTATAACTTAGCATTTACAGAACCACGTTGTGAGTCTGTAGCCCCTCATGTCGTCATAACGATGTTTCACAGTAACGTATGATTCAGGAAAACCTCTTTTGACGTCAAGAGAGAGAGAGAGAGAGAGAGAGAGAGAGAGAGAGAGAGAGAGAGAGAGAGAGAGAGGAGAGAGAGAGAGAGAGAGTTATATTTAGTGCGAGCCATCGATTTTTGGATTTTTTCGTTGGGACTGAACAGTCAAAGTAGACCTAGATGATGGTCAGTTGACTTACCGACCCATTTCCGTTCTGACTCCAAGAGAAATTGGCGCTAACTGGATGAGCTGACACGTCACTTCACATTAATCCTAAAGCCTTGCTCTAACTGCATATATTTATTTATTTATCTATTTATTCTATTATTTCGAGGATAATGAAACAAGCACTCATGTGCTTTTTTACATCCAGTCCCCATGTGTTTGCAGTTCTGTAAATTTTGTCAGCTGTTCCCGCCGGCGCACAATGGCCTACTCTTCCGAAGAGCGGAACGGTTTTGAACGTGTGCGCAAGATGTTCTGCGTGCGTTCGCACACTGGGCCTAATCTCATCGGAAGGACTTTTGGGGAGAGTGCAGTCAGGACTGATGTTAACTCAAGAGGAAAAAACCCTCTTCAACGAGATTCGAACTCTGGTCAGCAGATCACGAACGCATCACTCTGACCACCAGGCGATCGATATATCCCGTCCCCCGTATATGCTGACTAGGTCCTTCAGTTAATCCTGAAGCCTTGTGCTAACTGTGTGTACTGACCACTCACTTCACGTGTATCCTATAGCATAAGTTTGTCATTAGCAATGACGCCAATTGAAAAGAGAAGAGACCACTTCCAGTCAATTGTTTCATATGAACCATCAAATTTTCCATAGTGAGTAAAAAAAAAAATATATATATATATAAAATTTAAAAAATAAATAAAAAAGCGTTTCAAATGATCTGGAGACTAATCTTGGCCTATGTGGGACGGCTTCCATGCTTGCTGCCTACATATTTTTAATTCCCTGCCAACCAGCACAAAAATTGTTCTTCTTTAAGTCGTACTCTGTCTTCTTTTTACATATAACATATAAACTGTGCAAGAGGAGCTTTAACTTCTTTATTTACTCGCTTCTTTTGTTCGTTCTGTGCCCTGTGTAACATATCCGTTTCTATTTTAGTTTAGTACACGTTTTAGATCCTTTGTAGCCCAAGGCTTGTTAGTG
>CM060317.1:4537759-4545259 GCA_030674155.1 Stramonita haemastoma
GTCATTTTCTGCCTGGTGGTATAATCGCTAAAGCATACCATCCGTCACGTGAGATTTTTGCGTATGCGACCGTTTTTTTCGTACCATAAAGGTAGCGGCGTTCCGACTTTGGGTGTGACGTTGGTAACTGAACCTACCAATTTTGCCAGGACAGTCGGGAGTTACCTCCTCGCTGTTTTCGATTTTCAACTGTCGTGGGTTCTTTTGATGTGCACAAGTCCATACGTACAGGGGCCCGACTGGTTTAGACTTTTCCCCGAAAGACTTGACACTCAGTTCGATTTCCCTGTCAAACTGTGAAGAGAGAACAAGGCTGGGAATTGAACCCCTAATCTCACAGTTTACTTATTAGGTAAGTGACATTCTAAACCGTCTGGCCACCTTTCTCCTTGTTTGAGTATATAAACTTTATTAGTTTGTGATGAGATTACAAATAAACATGTATTCTTTTTCACTGTGGGCAGTTCCCTTTATTTGTGGTGAGAAGATTACAAATAGTCATGACTAAAAATAAACATATATTCCTTTTCACTGCAGGCATTCCTCTTTATGTTTGGTCAGAATATTACAAATAGTCATATTCTTTCCACCAAGGACGTTAAAAGCATTTTTGCCTGCTGTGCTTAATTCTATCACCGGATCGGTTTTTGTCTGAACCATCGCTATTGTTGGACACTGTGTCAGCATTGATTAGAAGTTTGTAAGTTCAATTTCAATTGTTATTATCAACAATATTTTCTGGTATCATTTTCAGTTGTTTGTTTATGTTTTTCTTGCCATTTTGATTTATAGTTTACCAGCCCTTTCTCGTCCCTCTGATCATCTTTTCTTTCTACCTATTCTAAAATTCTGGAATCAGTTGCGGTGAAAAGACAAGCAGCTGAAGACACCACAGAGCAGTGTTGATTTGTTTAATAGCTTTTTCTCCCTTGGCATTACATTGTGGTCCGAGGCCTTGTCTTTCGGATGACACCGTTAACAGATATTTTTTTTGTAGGCAGCATACAATTATTAAGCTGCGGTACGTACATACGGATATCTAGGATGTTCCCGGTCTCCATCAGCAATGCATCAGAAGTCCTGAAGGTTCGGCCCTGACATGACCACACATGTACACAAGGTGTCTGGGGCAAGGGGAATGTGGCGGAGCCCAGCCTTACCATGTCCCAGACTGCATGCTGAACATTATGTGTCAGCCATGCAGTTGGCCATAGCCTACTTTCACTGCTGCCAAAGCTGATGGAGTGACATAGGCCTAGCAAGGCATGGTCAGCCCTAGGGGGGACTAGGGGGTTGCTGTTTGCTGACCGGTATCTTTTTCAGGCCAGGTGAGAAACAGGTAATAAATAGGTCAATGTTCAGACTGTGTGTCAATGTTCAGACTATGTGTGTCAGTGTTTAGAGTATGTATGTTAATGTTCAGACTTTGTGTCAATGTTCAGACTATGCGTGTCAATGTTCGGACTTTGTGTCAATGTCCAGACAATGTGTCAATGTTCAGACAATGTGTCAATGTTCAGACTTTATGTCGATGTTCAGACAATGTGTCAATGTTCAGACAATGTGTCAATATTCAGACTGTCATTGTTCAGATGATGTGTCAGTGTTTAAACATGTTTAAACAAGCGTAATTGTTCAGAACATCTTTCTGTCCCAAGCCAAAAGCTGTTTGTGTCAGTTATTGATGTCAGCCAATTGCCAAGACCTACACTACAATGTTGTTATGCTGTAAGATTGCCTTCATCCATGACAAGCTCTTAACATAACAATATGCACTCTACTTCAAAGGAGAAAAAATTGCTGAAGTCGGAGTATGGCTGCCTATAATTATGGCGAGGTACATAAAAACAGTCACACACGCAAACTTCTCATTCAGTGTGCAATTTCAATCTCACAGTGATTCTCAGCTGGGATGAGTGAGTCGGAGCGAACATTCTGGATGACCCCCAGAGTGTTAAGCTGGGGAACGCTCAACAACAGATGATCTTTCACAGTGTTTTGTAAACACCGTCACCTGATGTGTGCAGGGGTGGGAGGGTGTGAGACGAAGGGCCAGGAGAGGGGGGTACCACCCACCCCTTCCCCCTCCACCTCCCACACCCTGGTGTCCACCCCTCCCCGCTACCATGACAACTCTGCCTCACTCCCCTCCATCCAGCCCCCTGCAAGTGAGTTTATAGGTGTGTTTGTGTGTTGTTTGGGGTTGATGGTGTGTGTGTGTGTGTGTGTGTGGTGCGTGTGTGTGTGTGTGTGTGTGTGTGTGTGTGTGTGTGTGTGTGTGTGTGTGTGTGTGTGTGTGTGTGTGTGTGTGTGTGTGTGTGTGTGTGTGTGTGTGTGTGTGTGTGTGTGTGCGTGTGTGTGTGTGTGTGTGTGTGTGTGTGTGTGGTGTGTGTGTGGTGTGTGTGTGTGTGTGTGTGTGTGTGTGTGTGGTGTGTGTGTGTGATTGTTTGTTGTGTGGTATGTGTGTGTGTTTTATTCTTTTATATCGAGGATAATGGGATAAGCACTCTTGTGCTTTTTTACATCCAGTCCCTATTTGTATGCAGTTTTGTAAATGTCATCTGTTCCCACCGGCACACGATGGCCTACTCTTACGAAAAGCGGAACAGGATTTAACGTGTGCTCAAGATGTTATGTGTGTATGTATGTGTGTGTATGTGTGTGTATGTTCATGTGTGTGTGTGTGTTTGTATGTGTGCGTGTGTGTGTATGTGTGTGTAACGGTCTTGTTGTTGCATTTCTTTTCAATTTCTGTGAGATACAAATGGCTGCATACAGAGAGAGAGAGAGAGAGAGAGAGAGAGAGAGAGAGAGAGAGAGAGAGAGAGAGAGAGAGAGAGAGAGAGAGAGAGAGAGAGAGAGAAAGAGAGAGGAGAGAGAGAGAGAGAGAGAGAGAGAGAGAGAGAGAGAGAGAGAGAGAGAGAGAGAGAGAGAGAGAGAGAGAGAGAGAGAGAGAGAGAGAGAGAGAGAGATTTGATTTGACTTAATTTGATTTGATTTGATTTGATTTATTCTTTTATATCGAGGATAATGGAATAAGCACTCGTGTTTTTTTACATCCCAGTCCCCGTGTGTATGCAGTTTTGTAAATGTCATCTGTTCCAACCAGCAGAGTTGGTCTACTCTTACGAAACGCAGAACAGGATTTAACGTGTGTGCAAGATGTTCTGCGAGCGTTTGCACACGGGGCCTCGGTTTAAAGTCTCATCCGAAGGTCTTTTGAGGAGACTGGAGTCAGCACTGATATTAACTCCAGGAAAAAAACCTCCTTGACCGGAATTGAACCCGGGTCGTCAAATTGTCAGCGCAATGTTCTGACCACTAGGCTAACCGTCTCCCCTGAAGAAAGGTATAGTGAATGAGAAGGAATGGTGAAAAAAGAAATGCCTGTTGTATATGTCACAGAATGCTGCAGAAAGGTGTAGTGTGTGACACGGAGTGCTGCAGAAAGGTGTAGTGTGTGACACGGAGTTCTGCAGAAAGGTGTAGTGTGTGACACGGAATGCTGCAGAAAGGTGTAGTGTGTGACACGGAGTGCTGCAGAAAGGTGTAGTGTGTGACACGGAATGCTGCAGAAAGGTGTAGTGTGTGACACGGAGTGCTGCAGAAAGGTGTAGTGTGTGACACGGAATGCTGCAGAAAGGTGTAGTGTGTGACACGGAATGCTGCAGAAAGGTGTAGTGTGTGACACGGAGTGCTGCAGAAAGGTGTAGTATATGAAATGGAATGGTGGAGAAAGGTGTAGTGCGTGAAATGGAATGCTTCCCACATACACAGCCGGCCTGATGAAAGAATCAGAGGACTGAAAACTGCCCATGCAGGCGCTGTGTGTAGAGGGAGCCTTCCCTTGTGCCCCTCCCTCCAGACTCCCTTCATCCTGGCCATGTCAAATCAGGGTCTGGCATTCCTTTGTTTATGTCTTTGTTCTCTACCTGCCTCATCTTCTGTGGTGTTCATGCCCTGTTGTTCCCAAGCAGCTCATGTCAATCTCTCTCTCCGCCCAAACCTTAGCCAGATCCCTTGTGTCACATCTGCAGTGTCAGAAATGTACAGGGAGATGATTCTTTCAAGTTGACGTTTACTACTCCCGGTAATAAATGTTTCCCTGTGTGTTGTGTTTATGCATGTCTTGTAGCCCACATGACTTTTCTTTGTTTACTGAGATGACAAAGTATTTTGTATTTGTATCAATGTCAGGGTGCAGTGGCTTCACCGGCTAGAGGGGCCCTGCACTACTGCTGTGTCACTTTGGTAGTGTTTGTTCTGAGCAAACATACTCAGGACACCACCTACTAAGCCCTCTGGTGACAACTATGATTGCTTAGTTGTGCAGTCAGACTGAGTGAGACACCTATTCTGGGTGGGGGCCACCACAACACCCGTCTAGCAACCATCTCCCTTGAGCCTCCAACTCTGATAGTTTCGATACTCACTCACCACAGGCACAAAAGGAAACGGGAAACCAGAGCTGATGTCACCATGGGATCAGAGCAACTGGGATTCGAATCAGGAAAAGTATTTCTTTTATTGCATGATGATCAACAAAGATGAAGGTGATGTCCTGATGATGCTGTGGAAGTGTATGTGCTTTGAGACGACGTGACAGGGCTGACCTCGAGACTCCATACCATGATCATTATATCCTGGCCATGTCAACCATGCCAGAACACAGGAACCAGGCAGGAAGTACCAAGACTTTTCCTGTAGCATTGCATTTCCGCTGCTTGAATTCTTTGCAGGTCTTCTGACCAAATTCAGAACTGGAAAAGATGGAAAGAACTAGAGCACACCGTCATTTAGTGTTGTCACCATGCTGAAGGTGTTGTTTTTTTATTGGATTGCATTATATGATGTATTGAATTGTATTGTGTTGCATTGTACTGTATTTCTAGGCTGTTCTAGCCTTGCTATAGCTGATACTGTCCGTGCAAATCTTCAAATCACTTTTGCATCTGGTCCTTTATGATGGAATCAAAATTCTCGAAATTTGCTGGGCATCTGAAAGTTCTTGTCCAGTGAACAGGGTTTCATCTGATGATGGACTTTAACATCTGGTGGTTAGCTTGATTTTCAACACTAATCCCCATCACCTAGCTGTTTCATGGAATTACCAGATTCCTTTTGTCTTTCTTGCAAAGTAGACAGGCAGAGACAGACAAAAGAAACAGATTGGGACTTACAGAGCAAAAGGTTCATTTGAAGAGGGGACAAAAAGCACACTTCATCCTTTTTATAGCTGACAGTGCTTGACAGATCTCTGCAGAAGATAAAAGAAAAGGGATAGCACACAAAGAATTAATTGTACACACACACACACACACACACACACACACACACACACACACACACACACACACACACACACACACACACACACACACACACACACACACACACACACACACACATGCAAGCGCCCATTTTTCAACCAAACAACAGAACATAAAATCCTACCAAATAAAATTAAAACACAGCAAATAAAAAGGGAAAACACTTAACAACAAGCCCTAAACAATACAAGCCCTCAAAAACTAGAACAAGAAAACAAGATTTTATCATTTTTTATTCAGCTGTCTGACTGTCTGTCTGTCTGTCTGTCTGCCTGTCTTCCATTTGTCTGTTTATCTGTGACTTTCTCCAGTTTAACGTCTGTTCATTCGAAGTGATATTAGACACAAAAAAAGAAAGATGAAAGTGCGTCACATTCAAAGAATGTGTGCGCGTGCGAGCGCGCGTGTGTGAGTGTATGTGTATGTGTGTGCGTGTGCGTGTGCGTGCGTGTGTGTATGTATGTGTGTGTGAGCATTAGTGTGTATGAGTAACGTGTTTACAAGAATATATATCTAAAGATATGTATTTGCGAGCCAAGGTAAAAAGGTGTGAGTGTGTGTGTGTGTGAGTAAGTGTGTATTTGTGTGCATGCATGTGTGAGTGTGTGTGTACGTGCGTGCGAGCATGCGCGAGCATGCATGCATATGTGTTTATCTGTCTGTCTGTCTATCTGTCCTTCCATCTGTTTGTGAGTGGTGTGGGGAGCACGTGCATCAGAAGCCAGCCCTGGTGGCTGCCCCAATTAGACAGAAGCCCTGTACTGACAGCCTGCTGCACGTGCAATTAACTGCCTGTCACCACCACCACCACCACCACCACCACTACTCTTCCTCCTCCTCAACACTGCATCGCCATTTTCTTTACATCACTGTCTCCACATGTTGGCATTTTGTTTTGTCGTGATTTTATTATTACGTTCTGTTTCTGTGGCTGTCTGTGTCTGCTTGACTGGTGCCTGTTCCTCTTTGTATCACTATCTGTTGCTCTGTATATGCTTCTTTATCTCTGTATCTCTCTGTGTCTGTCTGTTTGTCTGTCTCTCGTGATAAACCTCTTTGTTGATTTTGCATATGTATCAACAAAGAATATCTATACTTTTATTCACTACCCCCACATATTCAATACATAAGTATATATATATATATATATATATATATATATATATATATATATATATATATATATATATATATATATATATATGAGTAAACAACAAAAACTTAGAACATGTTAAAACCTGACTACAGCAATTCATGCAACACACACACACACACACACACACACACACACACACACACACACACACACACACACACACACACACAGAGAGAGAGAGAGAGAGAGAGAGAGAGAGAGAGAAGAGAGAGAGAGAGAGAGAGAGAGAAGAGAGAGAGAGAGAGAGAGAGAGAGAGAGAGAGAAGAGAGAGAGAGAGAGAGAGAGGAGCCCATGCTGGCTGCCCCAATGAAGACGGAAGCCCTGCACTGACAGCCTGCTGCACGTGCAATTAACCGCCTGTCACCACCACCACCACCACCATGGCTACCCCCCCCCACCCCCCTCCTCAACGTTGCACCCCCATTTTCTTTACACAACTGTCTCTATATATATTGGGGTTTTTTTCCTTTTGTTTGTGATTTCGTTTTATTAGATATGTACATTCTCTTTCTTTGCATGTCTGAGTCTGTCTGTCCGTATACCTGTTTTATCTGTCTCTGTGTCACCTTTTTTTAAGGGTTCCAATCCCTGTATTCCCCACAGAAAATGGCTCAAAGCCCACAGAATCAAATTATTCTGCATTTGCATTTCCTCTCTCTCCTACTGCGTATATCTGTCCATCTGTTTCACTATTTGTCCATTGATGCATACGTGTCTGTGTGCGTATCTGTGTGGTGTAGGATCATGGTCTGTGTGGTGTAAGAATCATGGTCTGTGTGGTATAAGGGTCATGGTCTGTGTGGGGTAAGGATCATGGTCTGTGTGGTGTAAGGATCATGGTCTGTGTGATGTAAGGATCATGGTCTGTGTGGTGTAAGGATCATGGTCTGTGTGGTGTAAGGATCATGGTCTGTGTGGTATAAGGATCATGGTCTGTGTGCCTGTCTGTGTGGCAGGGGATGATGGTGGTCAGAAGCCAGCCCTGGTGGCTGCCCCAATTAGAAAGAAGCCCT
>CM060317.1:4555259-4560259 GCA_030674155.1 Stramonita haemastoma
GCTGGGCCACGTGTAGAGTATCGAGTGTTGAAGGTGGGGCAGGACTGCAGGAAATGGGAGGGGGGTTGTGGGCCTGAGCTTCAGAGGCACTGGTCAGTGTGGGATATTTTTAGGCAGTAGAGGTGGGATAGGAGCTGTCATTGTCCTGTCTACAGTCTGAACATGGAAACTTACCTAGCTCTATCTAGTTCAAGAATGCCAGTCTTTTTCATCTTTCCGGCCCAATGTTGCACCACGCTTTCCAGAGCTAGCTGTTTCTCAGGGTCGTCCCTGCCTCGCCAGGGTGCAGGTGGGCTGGCTGCTCCAAGCTGCTGCCTGCCTTGGGCAGACAGTCTGCCTTCCTCCTCATTGCCCCCATGCCAAACAAGGGGAGGGGTCCATTCATTGCAGCACCACTAGGTTCCCTGGTTGAAGAGGCTTAACTCTGTTCTGATGTCTCTCAGGATCTGCTGCTCTCCTCCTGGCGCCTGGAGACTCTGCAGGAAGGACTTGCTGCAGTCAGTGAGGAACACTGTGTTGGCGGGGAGTGACAGTGTCCTCCTGGTGGAGAGTCAGGGCTGCAGGTAGCAGAGCACAGGCCTCAGCACGGTCACTGGGGGACAGGGGGCCCGTGGCCAGAGAATTCTGATGGTCCTGTTTTCAGGGAACCTGATGTACACCCCGCTTCCTCCAGTGTTCACCGCTTCTTCGCCAGACCCATCTGTGTATGCCCAGACTTTGGGAGGGTATTTGGTGTCCAGTGCCTCCAGTGTCAGTGACTGTAGGTCACTGGCTATGTGACACTCTGTGCTCCGAGCACCTGGCATGTTGAGCGTGATGGCTGGGATGTCTGTCTGCCTGTCTTCAGTCCTGTAGAGATTCAGTCAGATGGCTGGTTGGGTGCTGACAGAGGATGGTGGTATTTCCTCCCAAGAGCCTTGAGGATCTTGTTAGGGCTCTGTTACTTTCAGTCAAATCTTTGTTGGGGCTTTCAGTTTGAGGAGAAAGGGGTGTGAGGCGAGTCTTCAACTTTTCAAAATGCCTCAGGAGGTTTTTGTGTCGCCTTTCTTCAAGTAAGAGAGGACCTGCTATTTCTCCGTGGCTGACACTGTAGAATGTTAAGATTGAATTTTGTTTTGTGAGAAGTGGTATTTTTCTGTTTATTGTTCCTATATGTGGTTTGTAATCCACATGACTTTCTCTACCTGTTGAGACAATAAAGTGTTGGTATTGGTGTTGGTATCAGTATTGGTATTGGTATTAGTTTGTTTTTGTTTGTTTATTCTTTTATATTGAAGATAATGGAATAAGCACTCATGTGCTTTTTTACATCCAGTACCCGTGTGTATGTAGTTTTTTAAATCTTGTCATCTGTTCCCACCGGCACACAATGGCCTACTCTAACAAAAAGTGGAACAGGATTTATGTGTGCGCAAGATGTTCTGCGTGCGTTCACACACAGGGCCTCGGTTTATAGTCTCAT
The DNA here is from genome assembly GCA_030674155.1 of Stramonita haemastoma. Taxonomy (NCBI): domain Eukaryota; kingdom Metazoa; phylum Mollusca; class Gastropoda; order Neogastropoda; family Muricidae; genus Stramonita; species Stramonita haemastoma. The sequence goes on from CM060317.1 coordinate 4,556,722, forward strand.
CCGACGGACTTTTGGGGAGAGTGCAGTCTGCAATAATTTTAACTCCATGGAAAAATCCCCTCGAACGAGAATCGAACCCGGGTCGTCAAATGGCAAGTGCAACGTTCTGACCACTTAGGTTATCCCGTCCCGATATTGGTATAAGTTTTGGTATAAGTATTGGTATTGGTATTAGTATTAGTGTTGGTATTAGCACTGGTATTAGTATTGGTATTAGTATTGGTATTGGTATTGGTGTTGGTATTAGAATTGGTATTGGTATTGGTGTTGGTATTGGTGTTGGTATTAGAATTGGTATTGATATTAGTATTGGTATTGGTATAATATTGGTATTAGTATAGGTATTGGTATTAGTATAAGTATCAGTGGTGGTCGGGAAAGTTAAGTGGTCAGACGCTCGCTTTCCCCCAGTCAAGTTAAGCAGCGTCAAGCGTGGTTACCAGTTGGATGGGTGACCATTTACGCGCCTTGGCTTCAGTACAGTTCCCCCAGTTCACCCAGCTGTAAATGGGTACCTGCCCTCTTTAGGGTTAGGGAAGGTAAAGCAGCGAGGGAGAGGAGATGGGCGCCGCCCTCAATATGCTGGCTCCTAGAGAAGCTGAGGTCTCTGACGCCTCGCTCCCCTACGATCACACAGGTTATGGGACACCTTTTCCTTCTGTTTTTTTAAAAATAAGTATTAGTATTGGTATTAGTATTAGTATAAGTATAAATATTGGTTTAACTATTGGTATTGCTATTAGTATTAGTATTGCTATTAATATTGGTACTAGTATTAGTCTCAATTTTGGTACTAGTATTAGAATTGCTATTAGTATTGGTAGTAGTATTGGTATAAGTGTTGATACTAGTATTAGTATTGCTATTAGTATTGGTACTAGTAGTGATATTAGTATTGGTACTAGTATTAATATTAGTATCGTTATTAGTATTGGTACTAGTAATGCTATTAGTATTGGTACTAGTATTGACATTAGCATTGGTACTAGCATTAGTTCAGGTATAAGTATAGACATTAGTATTGGTCTTGGTATTGGTATCGTTATTGGTATTTGGCATGGTTATAAGTATTGGTATGGTTACTAGTATTGGTATTAGTATAGGTATTGGTATCAGTCTTGCTATTGTAACAGGCATTGGTATCACTATTGGTATTGGTTTTGGTATTGGTATCGTTACTGATTTGGTACTGGTTATGCTGTGCAGCCCAACAGAACAGAGCCCTGTGTCTACCAGAACCCCAGGAACCCCAGTCCTACCTGTCGGAGCCCCACCTTTCGGGTAGCGACAGGTTGGGGGAGGGGTGTGGGGGTCATGTGACGTCACGTGGGGACAGTACTGCGCGTGCGCACAGCATTGCCGCACTACGTCTGAAGGCTCGGGAACATTGTGATGCTATTGCTTCCTTGTAGTGTGTGTGTGTGTTTGTGTGTGTGTGTGTGTGTGTGTGTGTGTGTGTGTGTGTGTGTGTGTGTGTGTATGTGTGTGTGTGTGTGTGTGTGTGTGTGTGTGTGTGTGTGTGTGTGTGTGTGTGTGTGTGTGTGTGTGTAATGTGTGTGTGTGTGTGTGTGTGTGTGGTGTGTGTGTGTGTGTGTGTGTGTGTGTGTGTGTGTGGTGTTGTGTAAGTGTGTGTGTAAGTGTGTGTGTAAGTGTGTGTGTGTGTTGTTTTTATTCTTTTAAATCGAGGATAATGGAATAAGCGCACATGTGCTTTTTACATTCAGTCCCCGTGTGTATGCAGTTTTGTAATTTTTGTCATCCATTTCCACAGGCACAGAATGGCCTGCTGTTGCATAAAAGCGGAACGGGTTTTAACGTGTGCGCAAGATATTCTGCGTGAGTTCGCACACGGGACATCGGTTTATAGTCTGAACGGTAGGACTTTTGGGGGGAGGGGGGAGGAGGGGAGTTCGGCGGAACTCATTAACATCTTATAACTCCTGAGGAAAAATCCTCTCCAGCGAGATTCGAACCCGTGTGTGTGTGTGTGTGTGTGTGTGTGTGTGTGTGTGTGTGTGTGTGTGTGTGTGTGTGTGTGTGTGTGTGTGTGTGTGTGTGGTGTGTGTGTCTTCAGTTTAACGTCTATTCACATTAGTGATTTTAGACAAAAAAAAGACAAACCAAAACAAAAAAGCCCCTGAACAATAAAAATTGAACAATAGCTGAAACCAATGCCAGATAACAAAGTTAAGATATAAAACTAACTTTAACAAACTATAAATACTGAATTATCGGACTTCTTATTAACGCTAACACAATGTCCAACAATCGCGATGGTTCAGACAATAACTGGTCCAGTGATAGATTAGGCGCAACAGGTAAAAGTGGTTTTAGATATCCACAAAGAAGGACATGACTATTCGTTATCTTATCTCCGCAAACACAGTTTACATCCTTTGAGCATTTCGTCTTAAAGGCATTTAGTTTAAATCTGTACGGTGTGTGTGTGTGTGTGTGTGTGTGTGTGTGTGTGTGTGTGTGTGTGTGTGTGTGTGTGTGTGTGTGTGTGTGTGTGTGTGTGTGTGTGTGTGTGTGTGTGAACATCTTTTTGTGGATTTTGCAACGACTTTGAAACAAAGAAGACTCTATGTTGGATGTTGTGCGTACATTTTAGCCATTCTTGTTGTTTGTACAATATACATGCTGTGCTGCCTATTTTTGTTTTTTATCTTTTAGACGATGTTCTGTATGCCTCTGTTTAGCTTATAAACGATGTTCTGTATGCCTCTGTTTATCTTATAAACGATGCTCTGTATGCCTCTCTTTATCTTATAAACGATGCTCTGTATGCCTCTGCTTATCTAATAGACGACGTTCTGTATGCCTCTCTTTATCTTATAAACGATGCTCTGTATGCCTCTGTTTATCTTATAGACGATGTTCTGTATGCCTCTGTTTATCTTATAAACGATGCTCTGTATGCCTCTGTTTATCTTATAGACGATGTTCTGTATGCCTCTGTTTATCTTATAGACGATGTTCTGTATGCCTCTGTTTATCTTATAGACGATGTTCTGTATGCCTCTGTTTATCTTTTTGACGATGTTCTGTATGCCTCTGTTTATCTTATAGACGATGTTCTGTATGCCTATGTGTATATTTCAGACGATGTTCTGTATGCCTTTGTTTATCTTTCGGACGATGCTCTGTGTGTCTAGGTTTATTTTAGAGAAAAAGACAATAAAATCAGAGAAAATCTTGTGATCTGGTCTTTTTGTTTTTTAACAGATATTCTCTCTCTCTCTCTCTCTCTCTCTCTCTCTCTCTCTCTCTCTCTCTCTCTCTCTCTCTCTCTCTCTCTCTCTCTCTCTCTCTCTCTCTCTCTCTTCTCCTCTCTCTCTCTCTCTCTCTCTCTCTCTCTCTCTCTCTCCTCTCTCTCTCTTCTCTCTCTCTCTCTCTCTCTCTCTCTCTCTCTCTCTCTCTCTCTCTCTCTCTCTCTCTCTCTCTCTCTCTCTCTCTCTCTCTCTCTCTCTCTCTCTCTCTCTCTCTCTCTCTTCTCTCTCTCCCCTCTCTCTCTCCCTCTCTCTCTCTCTCCTCT
>CM060317.1:4565259-4580259 GCA_030674155.1 Stramonita haemastoma
AAGCAGCGTCGAGCGTGGTTGCCATTTGGATGGGTGACCTTTTGCACACCTTGGATTCAGCACAGTTCCCCTAGTTCACCTAGCTGTAAATGGGTACCTGCTCTCTTTAGGGTCAGGGAAGGTAAAGCAGCGAGGGAGAGGAGATGGGCACCGCCCTCAATATGCTGGCCCCTAGAGAAGCTGAGGTCTTTGGCACCTTGCTCGCCTACAATCATACAGGTTCTAGGACACCTTTACCTTTACCTTTTACCATTGACAAAACAAAAATCATTGTCAAGTGTCAGTTATTGAGGACCATTGCCCCTTCTTCAAGTCAAGTCCCATGTTTTCTAAAACTGTCTGCAGCTCAGATCAACCTCAACTGTCAAAGACCTCACAGCGACCGTATCCTTTCTGACAAGTGATGTTTCCAATTCAGTCAGCTTTAAAAACTGGATGGCTGAGGGTCATAGAAACAAAGCCTGGCAGGCAGTCAGCTGAGCTCTTTCCAAGGACAATGAATCCGTCAGCCAGTCAGTCAATCAGTCAGTCAGTCAGTCAGTCAAAACATATGTAACTTCTCAAAGAACAAGTTAGGTACGTGGTGAGATAAATATATGAAATATACGACCAATAAATTATTCATATGCATATAGTTTAAAATCAGATCTCTGAGGACTAATTCACAACAACAACAACAACAACAACAACAATCAAACAAACAAATGCATAAATAAATACTGCTAAAACAGCTCAAGGTTGCACAACACCTAACCATATTTGCTCATAACCAAACAGGAACTCTTCCTCTAGAGTTAAACCCCAACACCCCAACATTCATTAGCACTGAGCTGTGAACTCCGCCATCACCCCCCCCCCTCCCTTACACCTTTCCCCCGTCACCATCCCCACTATGTAACATTTCAATCATAATGCTAAGTGTTCCTGTACAAGGGCTTGTATTTATCACTTCGAATTTAGAAAAAAAAACTATCAGTTGATTTCCTTGACATGACATGTCATGACATGAAGCATTATGTCAGGAGCAGAAAGCTGGTGTCATGACTGAGCACTGTCACGGTGCTGGTTCGTGCCATCACAGGAAAAAGGGACTGGATGTTTCCTGCATTTCTTTGCTCCTTTGTTTTGTTACAACGTTGTTACCGCAGTCAGCATGAACAAAGACGTTCAATTTTTAAAAAATCGTTTTCTCCCTGAAAACCCCAACTTTTGCCATGACAAAAAACGAACAAGTTTGTTGCCTTAACGTCGACTTATATGAAAATTCAAGTTTGTTGAATGAAGAGGTTTCCGAGTTTTCCAATGTCATTCTTTTCACGTGGTGTGCTTTGTTATCTTGAAAGGGGCGTCTATGTTTCTCCACCACTGTTAAAAACACTAACAAAAGAGTGCATGCTAGGCTTACTTGACTCCATAACTTACCCTCGCCCACTGCTCTCTCTACCCCCCCCCTCCCCATCCTCCCCAATATTTTTTGTTAGTGTCCGTATGGTCCTCCATTTCGTCAAGAGTTTGCTCACGCTTTGCTAGGTGCCTGTTGTCCGCTGTTCTTGCTGTTTCTCCTGCTGTTTCTCCTCTTGTTGTTTCTCCTCTGGTTGTTTCTCCTCTGGTTGTTTCTCCTCTTGTTGTCTCTCCTCTTGTTGTTTCTCCTGTTGCTTCTCCGGCCACCTTTCCTCCGTCCGTGGCCTCTGCTCCGGCCGTTGTTCTTCCGGCTCTTCTTGCGCCAGTCTTTCCGGGTCTGTTTGAGGGTTGCCCGAAGCCGCCTGGCCAGAGTAGCGCCCAGTTTGTCCGCGCCGTTGATGCTGTACTCCTCCTTCAGGTCGCAGGCGGCGGGGACCTCCCCTCCTTGCTCCTCCTCCTCCTCCTGTCCCTCCTGCTGAAGCCTTGCCCTCAGAGTGTCGAGGGCTTCCTGGGTGGCCTGCAGAGCCTGGCACACGTCCACAGACCCGCCTTTGCCGGAGCGACCTTTCCCAGAGCGGCGCTTGCCCGAGCGACCTCTGCTTCTTCGGCAAACACTGTGGTTGCGGTAGAAGTCTTGCAGGTCCCTGAAAGCCAGGCTGAAGGCGGTGAGGGGGCGGGGCCAGCAGAAGAGGGGCCGAGGCTGCCGGCATAGGGGCAGAGACCAGCCTGCAGAACAAGACACACACACACGTGAGGTTGTTGTTGTTGTTGTTGTTGTTGTTTTGGTTGCTTGTGTTTTTTAGTTTTGATGTGTATGGATTATGTGATTGTGTTGTTCAGCATGTCTTTCTCATTGCTTTAATATGGTCATGGCCAGATGTCACAACTCTGTTGCTCTGAGTCTTGCTTCATTTCCCCTGCCTATGTAAGTCAGAGCACTTACACTGCCTCGTTTACCTAGGTTCTGGCTTGTGTCTTTGTTTGTTTGCTTGTGTGTGTGTGTGTTTGTTTGTGTGTTTGTTTGTGTGTGTGTGTGTGTGTGTGTGTGTGTGTGTGTGTGTGTGTGTGTGTGTGTGTGTGTGTGTGTGTGTGTGTGTGTGTGTGTGTTTGTGTGGTTTGTGTGTTTACTGTTTTGATTGTGTGTGGTCAGTTTGGTTGGTTGGTTGGTTGGCTGGTTGGTTGGTTTGGTGTGTGTGTGTGTGTGTGTGTGTGTGTGTGTGTGTGTGTGTGTGTGTGTGTGTGTGTGTGTGTGTGTGTGTGTGTGTGTGTGTGTGTGCGTGTTGTTGTTGCTGTTGCTGCTGTTGTTGTTGTTTTGGTTGCTTATATGTTTAGTTTTGATGTGTATGGAATATGTGATTGTGTTGTTCAGCATGTCTTTCTCATTGCTTTATGATCATGGTCAGATGATCCACAGGAAAACCATAGGAAACTGAACTTTACACATTGCTATTGTTTTCTGTTGATTAAAATCATAGCCTCACAACTTGATGATTTGTTCCCCACATAATATCTATTGATTTCTCTCTCTCTCTCTCTCTCTCTCTCTCTCTCTCTCTCTCTCTCATCTCTCTCTCTCTCTCTCTCTCTCTCTCTCTCTCTCTCTCTCTCTCTCTCTCAATATGAATTGATATAACATACATATATATATATGCGTGTGTGTGTGTGTGTGTGTGTGTGTGTGTGTGTGTGTGTGTGTGTGTGTGGTGTGGTGCGATGCGGTGTGGTGTGGTGTGGTGTGGTGTGGTGTGGTGTGGTGTGGTGTGGTGTGGTGTGGTATGTGTGTGTGTGTGTGTGTGTAAAAAGCGTACTGACATAAATGTGCTGAACCATGTGTTAAAAAAAACCCTATTTTGACATTTTCATTACAAATTAAAACTAAACTCACGATAATAGAATTTGACAAGAACTAAACAAAGAAGCACACTGGCGAATAACAAGCAAATAAGAAGGTACTAGGCAGACCAAAACAACTTACAAAGTGGCCAAGGTCGCTGTTGGCACTGGCGTTTATCTGGAAACACAAAAAATAATTCAATAGATTAATCAATCAATCAATCAATAAATAAACTGATTCAAATAAAACAATAATACTCCAAGCAAATATCAAACAATACCCTCTTCTCTCTCTCTCAATCATACACACATAGACACACACGCACGCACGCACGCACGCACACACACACACACACACATACACACTCAGTAACAAAATGAGAGAGAGGGGGGTGGGGGAAACACAGACAGACAGACAGACAGAAAGTGAGACATACAGACAGACAGACAGACAGACAGACATACAGACATACAGACAGACAGAAAGTGAGACATACAGACAGACAAACAGACAGACAGACTCTGGCAGAGACAAGCAAACCGACCGAAACAGAGAGACAGAAACAGAGACAGAATCATACAGAAAGACTGATCAACACAGACAGACAGACAGACAGACAAGCAACCAGACAGAAACAGACAGACCCACGCCGAATAAAGTCGGACGCGCTGGGCCTGACTTGTCAGGCGTTTAACGGCAGCGCAATGCATTTTCGCTCAAATGACAGACAAAAATTCCTGTCTAAGCGTTCGACAAAGAAGACAGACAGACAGACAGACAGACAGACAAAGACTGAGAACGGAGCCGAAGACACACAGAGAAAACTGTCCGGCAAAATTGCTTACCCTTCTGTAGAGGCGGGAGATGCTACGCCGAAGATTCTTGTAAGCCAGATTGAAGGAAAGCTGGTCCTGGGAAGCGGAAGCCGAGAGGGAGAGGGTGAGGATAGGGGCGAGAAGGATGAGGGTGAGGGCCGACCATATCCTTGCTGTGGACACACAGACACAAAGACCTTTTAGCTTTCTCAACGAGAAATCCACGAATGCATAATTTATTGAGGTGTGTAATGCCTCTCGTATTGATGTGTATAACTAACTCTCTCTCCCCTCTCTCTCTCTCTCTCTCTCTCTTCTCTCTCTCTCTCTCTCTCTCTCTCTCTCTCTCTCTCTCTTCTCTCTCTCCTCTCTTCTCTCTCTCTCTCTCTCTCTCTCCTCTTCCTCTCTTTCTCTCTCCTCTCTCTGTCTTTCCTTCTTTCTTTCTCTGTCACGCATACGCACACACACATATACAAACGCACACGTAATAGCTTAAAGCAAATCAAAACCCAGAAACGAAACCCCTTGTACCGTCCGTTATGACATTATTGTCATCCTCATTTCATCATGCTTACTATTGTGCTGCTGTTACTGCTACTGATACCACTGTTTTGATGGTTGGCCTTACCAAGTTTTGCTTTAGAAACTTACGAGGAGTTGGCCTTTTTAGCTATAACTAGAAGCTGACCAGCTGCTTGTAATGGTAGTATTTTTATATGTGCAAAACAGAACAGTTTATATCTCCACCAGAGAATAGGTGACAGCTCTGTTGTGATCTCTGAGGTCGGTAGGGATGTAACAAGGATGACTGAATTGAACAGGAGTTTAGATAGGAACTTGGGCAGAAATTTGATTATAGTGGAGTTACTTTGCTCACAGCACACCCCCACTCTCTCGGCCAAGAGGACATAAGGACAGTCAGCGTTGGAGCTGTTCATCAAAAGCCAACTAGCTACCAGGGCTGCAGCACATAAGGACTGTGCAAGTCAAGCCTCCTAGACAGAGAGTCATAGTCGATCACCAAAGACTAAGCTGTAAAATTGAATTCCATGAGTGGGAAATTCATTGGTCGAACAGCCTCTCACTTTGCTGTTGCCCCCGGCGGGCAATGGTTTAATCAAGAACGGTGATAAGGCCTACAAAACCACAGGAGCACTATTTCATGAATGGCGTTATCGCTTCGGTTTTTTTTTCTTAGTGCGTTCGCATTGCTGCAAAGGAAGATTCCTCGGTTTCTTCTTTGAAGCCAGGATAGCTTTTTGCTGTGGTGGCGTTTTGCTGTAGAGCGGTTATCCATAGGGATGGACAATGATGACGTCAAACTGGATTTTTTTTTATCCAGAATGACGTTCACAACAAGAGTATTCTTCCTTCTTCTTCTTCTTCTTTGTTTTTTTTTCTTTTTTTTCTTTTTCTTCTTCATGTTGCTATAATGCAGGGAGGGTGGCAGAGCACTGTAGAGCTGGTAAAAAAAATCCTCTAATTATGCTGGTTGTGTACCAGAGCCTAAGTGTCCGCAAATGACTGATGTGTCCAGTTGACAGTGGTGACAGCCCACCTTGGTCACAGTCATCCTCTGCCCTGTCTGCAGTGCAGCATCTCCGCCATCCCAGGTTATGCTCATCCTTCACAGCCACCGCTTGGAGAGTTCTTCAAACTACACCAGCGGTGACCGCCATTCAAAGTGTAGTATTTATTTATTTATTTATTTATTTATTTATCTATCTATTTATTTATCTATTCTTTTATATCGAGGATAACAGAATAAGCAATCATGTGCTTTTTTTCATCCGGTCCCCGTGTGTATTCAGTTTTGTAAATCTTGTCATCTGTTCCCACCGGCACACGATGGCCTACTCTTACGAAAAGCGGAACAGGATTTAATGTGTGCGCAAGATGTTCTGCGTGCGTTCGCACACGGGGCCTCGGTTTAAAGTCTCATCCGAAGGACTTTTGTGTCTAGTAGCTACAGGAATCCAATGCTTCAGAAAGTTAATGTACCCCTACACCTCCGCACCCCCACCCCCATTCAAATAGAAAAGCTGACATAGGAAACGTACTTTGTTCATTTCATTTCCCTTTGAACACAGCCCAGGTGTCCAGGAAGGCAATTACTCACTGAGTCTGCCCACCCTGGCATTTCTCATCCCCTTCAGTCCCGCTCTACTGATCTTCTTCGCCCCCCCCCCCCCCCCCCCCCCCCCACACACACACTATTGGTGTTGTTCCTCCTCTTAGAGACAGATATATATGTATATATATATATATATATGTATGTATATAATTATATGATAGACATGCTATGCTGATAACCTACTGCTGTTGTTCCTCCCCTTAGAGACAGACAGATAGATAGGTAGATAGGTAGATAGATAGATAGATAGATAGATAGATAGATAGATAGATAGATAGATAGATAGATAGATAGATAGATAGATAGATAGATAGATAGATAGATAGATAGATAGATAGATATGCTATGCTGATAACTTATTGGTGTTGTTCCTCCTCTAAGAGATAGACATGTACAATACACACGCTATGATGCTAAAGCATTGGAAGTCACAAAGAGCGTTGCCCTCTCCTCCACTCAGTGTGGAGGCAAAAAAAACAACAACAACAACACTCACCCAAATCCATAGTCTGTCCACAAATTAATACTGAAACGCTGATAAGTCACCAGAGGCCAGACACTAAATGATGATAAAATACGGTTTGATGCATGTTTATATACCCTATGCCCTGTAACAGAGAACACATTACTTACATCTCATTTACTATTCTTAGGCGTTGGAGATTTCCGCTGATGAGTGATTTATCGATGAGTATATTTGAGCGGACATAAAGACAGACAAGTGAGCCAGGCGGCCATGGGTTTGTAAGTGGGCTTACTAGTATTATTTATTTCCTTATTGCTGAATCATGGAGTGGTTTCAGTGTCTCGATCTCTAGGCTATCTTTCACAAGGGGGAAACGCGGACTGTTTCACAGGCCATCTGATTGGTCTGCCCGCTACAGTCATTGCTCAACTCCAAGCTTCGGGGAGATTTGTATGAAACTTACTGACCATATAGAGGAGAGAGAGAGAGAGAGAGAGAGAGAGAGAGAGAGAGAGAGAGAGAGAGAGAGAGAGAGAGAGAGAGAGAGAGAGAGAGAGAGAGAGAGAGATTCGGATGGTTTATTCATTTATAGGCAAAGGCCCCTTATGAAGGGGTATACGAACATGATAACAAACAAATGCAGTAACATCAAAATACACAAAAAATAAATACATACTGATTGCATGTGACAAAAGGAAAATTCTTACGACATAGCAAGGAGAGAGAGAGAGAGAGAGAGAGAGAGAGAGAGAGAGAGAGAGAGAGAGAGGAGAGAGAGAGAGAGAGAGAGAGAGAGAGAGAGAGAGAGAGAGAGAGAGAGAGAGAGAGAGATATTGGTTTTACGTCTGTTAAATACTAAGTGATTACAGATACACAAAATTACTTCATCTATCTATCTATCTATCTATCTATCTATCTATCTATCTATCTATCTATCTATCTATCTATCTATCTATCTATCTATCTGTCTGTCTGTCTGTCTATCTATCTGTCTGCCTATCTATCTGTCTGGCTGTCTGGCTGTTTATCTGCCTGTCTGTCTGTCTCTCTATCTTTCTACCGCTCTCTCTATCTCTGTCTCTCTGTCTCTGTCTCTGTCTGTCTCTCTCTCTCAATTCAATATCTATCCATCTATTTAGTTAGTTAGTTATCTATCTATCTATCCACCTATTTCTCCATCTATCTAATTATCTATCTTTCTATCTAACTATCTATCTTACTATCTATCTATCTGTCTATATCTGTTTTTTTCAATAAGTCCATGTGATTTTTATGTCAATAAATAATTTGATTCTGATTCAGATTCAGATTCTGAGTCACACACGTCAATGGGCAGTCAGAGACACAGAAACTGACCCTTCATTCCCAACGGCTGCAGAAATACATTCCCATACTTTTTTTTTTTTATCTCTCCGGCCCTTGCCCTCAGTTGGGGCAAAAACAATGAATTCATGGGAAAGAAACAGAGAGGCAGAGAGTGAGAGAAACAGAGACATATAAATATGCAGAAACACGTTGCTCTCTCTCTCTCTCTCTCTCTCTCTCTCTCTCTCTCTCTCTCTCTCTCTCTCTCTCTCTCTCTCTCTCTCTCTCTCTCTTCTCTCTCTCTCTCTCTCTCTCCTCTCTCTCTCTCTCTCCCCCCCCCCCCCCTCTCTCTCTCTCTCTCAAAATCATCTTTGATTCTTACTTTTTTCGTTGCTGAATGTGTGCCTTTTTGCATCATTACCTTATTATTGTATCTCTGTCCTATTTTTTGCATGCTGTTTGATACTTGGTATGGTTTCTTGCTCTTGTTCTTGGTATTTGGATCATTATTATTGCTGTTGTGTAGTTAGAGGTTTATTTTTTTATCTTGATGTTATCCCTGAAAAGGGCGGGGACTGGATAGAGTGCTTACCTATTATCCTCGAATAAAAGAATTTGCCTTGCCTTGCCTTGCCTTGCCTCGTCTCTCTCTCTCACATGCAATAATTTCAAGTTAGAAGTGGTAAACAAATATTGCTATTTGGGGTTTAATTTTACCACAAAACTTAGTGCTAAGCTGGGCACAGATCACCTCTTGACCAAGGGAAAGAAAGCTGCAGTAGAATCAAATAGGGATTTTCATAGATATAAAGAAATTAGCGCTGAAGCTTTTTTTTTCAAAATATTTGACATTAAACTTCATCCAGTTTTATCATACTCATCAGAGATATGGGGGTTATACAAATTGGAGCATATAGAGAAAGTGCACATGATTGCATGCAAGAGATTTTGGGGTGTACCACTGAAAACTCCAAACAAAATGATATCTGGTGAGCTGTGATGATATCCACTATACGTTAACTCACACACAACTGCTCATTAAGTTATAACAAATGAATTAATTCCAACAGACTAACATATAATGCTTATCAAATGTTGCTTGACATGGATATCTCTGGAACGAACTATTGGGTTTCTAAGATGAGACAAATTCTATGTGATACAGGATTCAGTTTTGTGTGGCTTCAACAGGGAGTTGGTGACGTTAAAACATTCTTACGTCTGTTTAAGCAAAGACTAATTGATATGCTTATTCAGGAATGGTACAGTACAAAAAGATCGAGACAGGTACGAAAGCTATAGGAGCTTCAAAACAATATTAGCTAAAGAAGAATATCTTCACAGTTAGATACTGACAGCTTTAGAGTTGCTGTGTCACAGGTGAGATGTAATGTTTTGCCACTTAACAACAATGCACATCGATATAGTGAACAGAATCAAAAGAAAAAATGTCCATTTTAAAAACCTAAAGTTGACGATGAAAAGCATTTCCTCTATGAGTGTTTCATGTATAATTATTTAAGAATTAAAAATTTAAGTGATTGTGTTAACAGATCTTTACATGGTCTGCTTAAAGCGGAAAACAGAGACAAAACCACTGTCTATCTAGATATATATTTCACGCCATCAATAAGAGGGGAAAATGTTGTATTAGAATGTTGCGCTACAAAGAAATACAAGAACTATAATAAATTATGATATGACTTCCAGTAGCTAAATGTATATCGACTTTTTAAGACGTAAGGAAGGGTACACTTAAAACAACATTGTGATTTGTGCATTGTTTTTATCATCCATTGCAAAGAAATTTAGCTTGATATTATGTATTTTCTTAGGTTTTTTTGTCTTCTCTGTGGTTTTGTCAATTTCTCCTATGCCAACCATGCATTATGACCCAAGGCCGAGGTACATTAAATTTCTGAGTTCTGAGTTCTGAGTTCTCTCTCTCTCTCTCTCTCTCTCTCTCTCTCTCTCTCTCTCTCTCTCTCTCTCTCTCTCTCTCTCTCTCTCTCTCTCTCTCTCTCTCTCTCTCAAAAGTCCTTCGGATGTGACTATAAACCGAGGCCTTGTGTGCGAACGCACGCAGAACATCTTGCTCACACGTTAAATCCTGTTCCGCTTTTCGTAAGAGTAGGCCATTTTGCGCCGGTGGGAACAGATGATAAGATTTACAAAACTGCATACATACGGGGACTGGATGTAAGAAAAGCACATGAGTGCTTATTCCATCATCCTCGATATAAAAGAATATAACAAATAAATAATAATGATAATAATAATAATAATAATAATAATAATAATAATAATAATAATAATAATAATAATCTCTCACACATACACACATATATACCCACACACGAGCGCGCGCGTACACACACACTCAACACACACACACACACACACACACACACACACACACACACACACACACACACACACACACACACACACGCACACGCACACACACGCAATCCGATTTAAAATACCGTTATTACTTTTGCCAGTTCAACCCAAGTTCTTGTCATAGCGCTATTTACGCTGGACACAAAACACGGAAATAATTTTTTCATATGGCATAGCCGTGAACTGGCAAACTCTCTCTCTCTCTCGCCTCTTCACAGCTAATGGGGAAAAAAAACCAACTTTACTGCGGTAGTGAAAAGTCGCGCAGTTGTTGGCGGAGGCTGTAAGCAGGCCTTGAGTTACATAGGCGATGTCATCACTCCTGTAAGGCCCAATCCCTATCGTACCGCAATATCACCCAGCGCTTCTCGCTCTGAGTCACACTTCACTGATCCCTTTCAAAGCTATAATCAGTCCTTTTCTGCCCACATCAAAAGTCCCGCCGAGCAGGCCGTGGTTAATTTTATCGTCATTGTTGTATTCATGTTATAATTATGGTTAGTGTGGTGTTTTTTTCAGGGTTTGATCTGTTGGGGCGTAGAATAATGATGAAACCCTTACGGCGTAGAAGGAGTTTCCTGCCTTTAAAATTGAAACAAAAGGGGGGCGGGATTTGACCTGTTGGTTAGTGTTGAACGAACCGGTGATCTGATTGGTCGAGTTTGACCCATCGCTCAAGGGGATCCCCCCCCCCCCCCCCGGAGTTAACATCTTTGCCAGCCCCTCTCACCCCACGCTTCGTTGAATGAGACTATAAACCAAAATCCCGTGTTCAAATTCATTTCATTAACGTCTCTTCTCGAGTTCAAGTACTAAATTTTAAAAAACCCAAACAAACAAAACAATGACAAAATAGGGGGTGGGGGAGTTGTGTGCGAACACATGCAGAACATCCTGTGCACACATGTCTCTAGATAGGGACGGATGACAAAATGAAGGAAAAAAACCCCGAGTGCACATTCGTATCGTGCTCATATCATCCCTTAAGTCGGAATGTGGGAACGTTATGGGTGGCAAAAACTGTCTAAACCATCAAATCTCACCAATGGTAAACCTGGTATTTATTTATTTTTTTATACCACTTTATGTCACAGCAGACTTCTCTGCGTGAAATTCGGGCTGCTTTCCCCAGGGAGAGCACGCTGCCCTAAGTGCAGCGCCACCCATTATTTTTTTTTTCTTTTCCTTTCTGCAACTGTATTTGTTTTCCTATCAGAGTGGTTTTTTCTACAGAATTTTGCCAGGGACAACCCTCTTGTTGCCGTGTGTTCTTTAACGTGCACCAAATGAAGATGAGTAACACACGGAACTAGTGTGAAAGGCTAGTGTTCAGACCACCACTCATGGTCTAATGGATGGCGGAAAAGTTTGGGGCCCAAACGGGATTCGAACCATTGCACACTGGGACCGGGACTTTTCGCTTTCTAGGTAGGCACGTTACCTCCTAGACCACCGATATACTGCGTGTAGCCTATCTGGATGAGAAACGAAAAAAAACTCTCTCAAAAGAGGGGGAGGGAAGGTTTGAAGATGAGGAGTGTGGTGTGTGTGTGTGTGTGTGTGTGTGTGTGTGTGTGTGTGTGTGTGTGTGTGTGTGTGTGTGTGTGTGTGTGTGTGTGTGCCTGCGCGCCTGCGTGTCTGCACGCGTGCGCGCGTGTGTGTGTGTGTGTGTGTGTGTGTGTTTGTGTGTATATATATATAATATATATTATAATATATATATATATATATATATATATATATTATAATATATATTATATATATATATGGTGTGTGTGTGTAACCTTTGGGAAAAAGTGCATCAGTATGCACGCTGTTTTATTTTTCATTTTGTAATCCGTTCCAATTGGCACGTGTGCGCAAGATGTTCTGCATGTGTTCGCACACAATATAATTATATCTTTGACAAACATCATTTTTATGATGAGAATGAAGTTGTAACTGGTTACCTGCACTTGTTTTTCTCCTCAATATATTCTCAAGTATGTGACTGGTTAAGTGGAGAATAGCATCTCTTCTGAGATCCAAGTAAAGGCCATTTTGCTTCAGCTTCTACTGCCTGTGCCAGCACTGAAAGTGTCTGGCAATGTTTGGGTTTTCATTGTTGGACAGCCATGACAGGCCCACTGGCTGGTACAGACTTTGTGATGGTCTTTGTATTTTTCTTTTATTAAAAGGACCCCCGCACATGAGGCACAAAGATTTATTTCCTGCATATTTTCTTTATATAGCTCTCTCTCTCTCTCTCTCTCTCTCTCTCTCTCTCTCTCTCTCTTCTCTCTCTCTCTCTCTCTCTCTCTCTCTCTCTCTCTCTCTCTCTCTCTCTCTCTCTCTCTCTATATATATATATATATATGTGTGTGTGTGTGTGTGTGTGTGTGTGTGTGTGTGTGTGTGTGTGTGTGTGTGTGTGTGTGTGTGTGTGTGTGTGTGTGTCGATAGACATGTATATACATTACAAGTATAATAGATAGACAGATAGACAGACAGATAGATAGATAGATAGATAGATAGATAGATAGATAGATAGATAGATAGATAGATAGATAGATAGATAGACAGACAGACAGAGAGACAGACAGATAGATAGATAGATAGATAGATAGATAGATAGATAGATAGATAGATAGATAGATAGATAGATAGATAGATAGATAGATAGATAGATAGATAGATAGATAGATAGATAGACAGACAGACAGACAGACAGACAGACAAAAATACATACATACATACATACATACATACATACATACATACATACATACATACATACATACATACATACATACATACATACATACATACATACATACATACAATCTATGGGCATTCTTTTGCCGTCAGCAATGACAGTACTATCAACTTTGACACCTCTCCTCTCCCCTCCACATATGCACGAACATGTGCTTCTATGTTTGTGCTGCCCTTTCACACCCAGCCATTTATCCAGTAACACAACAAACAAAAAAGACAAAGAAACAAATCAACAATAACATTAATGTTATTCAAATTCAAAATACTTTATCATCTCTAAAACAGAGAAATTCGGGTGGGTTACAAGCCATATATAAAAACAATAACCATGCAAAAATGATATCAATAATATGATAATGGTCACCGACCACCATTATTAGCAACAACACAACAACACAGCAGTTAAAACTATGGAAAAATGACCAGGAAAAATAGCATCAAAAAAAGGAAGAAAGGAAAGGAAGGGGCAAGCAAACGAGCAAACAAAACCTACAACAACCACCCTCCTTCCCATTCCAAACAAAAAGCACATGAACCATGAAAATTCCCAGAACCAACTAACCATCCAAACCAAGTTACTTACAATAAAAAAAAAAAGATAATACTAATAATCCCCAACCACTAATAGCGGCAACGCAGCAAAGTATGTTTTTTGGGGGAACACACGTGTGTGTGTGTGCGCGTGTTGCTTAAGCCATGTATTCGTGTGTGTTTGTCTTTTGCATGGTACACTTGAAAACATATCATTAAAACAAACAATGCCCTCTAAGAAAGAAAAAGGCCAGGCTGATGGCTGTGCATATGGCCTGTGTATGGCCTATATATAACAACAGGCTGTGCATATGGCCTGTGTATGGCCTATATATAACAACAGGCTGTGCATATGGCCTGTGTATGGCCTATATATAACAACAGGCTGTGCATATGGCCTGTGTATGGCCTATATATAACAACAGGCTGTGCATATGGCCTGTGTATGGCCTATATATAACAACAGGCTGTGCATATGGCCTGTGTATGGCCTATATATAACAACAGGCTGTGCATATGGCCTGTGTATGGCCTGGATATAACAACAGGCTGTGCATATGGCCTGTGTATGACCTGGACATAACAACAGGCTGTGCATATGGCCTGTGTATGGCCTGGATATAACAACAGGCTGTGCATATGGCCTGTGTATGACCTGGACATAACAACAGGCTGTGCATATGGCCTGTGTATGGCCTGTGTATGGCCTGGATATAACAACAGGCTGTGCATATGGCCTGTGTTTGGCCTGGATATAACAACAGGCTGTGCATATGGCCTGTGTATGGCCTGGATGTAACAACAGGCTGTGCATATGGCCTGGATATAACAACAGGCTGTGCATATGGCCTGGATATAACAACAGGCTGTGCATATGGCCTGTGTTTGGCCTGGATATAACAACAGGGTGTGCATGTGGCCTGTGTTTGGCCTGGATATAACAACAGGGTGTGCATGTGGCCTGTGTATGGCCTGGATATAACAACAGGATGGGGACAGCCGCCAGTGCAGCCCACTTTTCACACCGCCTCTTCCCCATCCCACATTTCCTCCTTGGGGTTAAAAGCAGAAATAACCTACCATTGAAAAATTCCTGTACTTAATCAAAAGCCCGGAGTCCTTTGGCATGAATAATTTTAATTTCATTTCTTTATGTTGATATTGCATGTATGGTGTAAAAAATATACGTTATATCACACTTTTCTTTCCTATATTACCAACTCTTTTCGTTGTGAAGGTATGTTTATGACTAGAAAAAAAAACAAGCAGTAGGTTTTAATCAATGAGATAACCCAACGTCATGTTCTATACATAATATTAATAAAATCTCTAAAGAGTTTTCAACCCTCTAATT
>CM060317.1:4582759-4592759 GCA_030674155.1 Stramonita haemastoma
TGGGACGCCCAACGTTTTGGGCAGAAAGCTCTATAAATATTTGTTGACATGAACTTTTTGTTGACTGTTAGAAAGGAAGGAAGATATCAGCTTTAAGGCATCAGATTGATAGTTTATAATATGTAAGTTTGCTTATCAGCAGATTGTGGTCAATAACACCAAAGACCTTAGCAAAATCTTTGAACAGAACTCCTGTAATTCATTTTTTAGTTATATTAACTAACCATATATTTGTTACTCTTTCTTACTCAGAAATGCCTACAATGCTGCCACTAAAAGACATTATACCCCAGAATTTCTTTTCATTACTTTTTTTTTAATTTGAATCTTTGATAAGTCATTTTCAAAATGATTGAGAAGTTGGTACCTGCACTGCTTTTCCTTACTACTTTTTCCTCAATAACCATAAATTTGTGAGTTTTACATGGGCAGTGTGACATGGATGATTTGTTCTGAACCCAGACTGATTCAGGTCAATGGGGTCATTTTCGTTAAAATAGCTAAGTAGGCATTTGTTAATGTGTTTCACTAATGGTTTTGAAAGGACAAGTAGAATGGCATGGGTCTGTGATTAAAGGGGTCAGTTTGACCTCCTGATACATACAAAGGAATAATTTTGCCCTGTGTTTACATATTTGGAAAGGCATTTTTCTTCTATAAAGATTATAGATTTGAGGGAGTGTCTCGGCTATGAGTAGTGCAGATAATTTCAAGATTTTGCCATTCAAA
This sequence comes from Stramonita haemastoma, assembly GCA_030674155.1. Lineage (NCBI taxonomy): Eukaryota > Metazoa > Mollusca > Gastropoda > Neogastropoda > Muricidae > Stramonita > Stramonita haemastoma. Next base: position 4,583,489 of record CM060317.1, read on the forward strand.
CAATCTACACCACAAGTTGTCGTCTGCTTCATACTTTTGAAAGAAGTAGACACTTCATTTACGCTTATACGTGGAATTCTGAGATCGGAATCTTTTTTGTGCGTCTTTTGTAGCAAAAGGTATCTAAACTCTTCTAGTCATTAGACTTTGATTTAACATTATTTAACATTGGTTATTGTTAAATCTGAGATGGTTGCCAAACGATGGTTTAAGGAATCGGCAGAGACATCATCTAAAACGTTTGCTGTTTTATCACAACTCTTTTTTGTAAAAAGGTTGACTGCATTCCATACAAACTTGCTCTCTTTCTTTTTGATGATGTGATCATCGAAGTATTTCTTTTTTTCAGCTAGTAAGAGGGAGGTTACAGAGTTTCTTTGTTTTTATATTCTTGATGGCTTCCTTTTAAAAAAAAAAAAAAAATCTCTTGGATAGATTTGTTTTTGTACATTTTTGTCAGCCATGGTGGTTTTTTGATTGGTAGTTGACACTTTGGGTCTGAAGTGTAGTATGTTTGATATAAACATTGTACCAATTCTATGGACTGATTAGGACCAGTACACTGATACACATAGTTTGAAGGTCCTTTGGATGAGACTTTAAACCGAGGCCCCGTGTGCGAACGCACGCAGAACATCTTGCGCACACATTAAATCCTGTTCCGCTTTTCGTAAGAGTAGGCCATCGTGTGCCGGTGAGAACAGATGACAATATTTACAAAACTGCATACACACGGGGACCGGATGAAAAAAAGCACATGATTGCTTATTCTGTTAACCTCGATATAGAAGAATAAATAAAATAAATAAATAAATAAAATAAAATAAAATAAATAAATAAAGGTGAGTTGAATAGATCCGAAAGAAATTCATTATCATCATTTAAAAATAAAACATCCTATAGGTCATAATTTTATGATAATTGTTTAGAAATTTCCATCCTTTTTACACCTTGTAATACAGGCAGGGAAAGGATTGCTACAACCAAATATCGGCTTATCTGTTTCAGTGATGATATTTTTGTTATTAACATAGATATGGTTAACCAAAGTCTTAGACTTTTCCGTTACACATGTTGGGAATTTCATATATTATTTTGAATTAAAAGATACATATGTCTGTATCTACCTGTGATTAGTTTTTAATACACCAGCGTTGTGGTCACGTAACAGTATATCTTTAGACATACAATACAGACAGACAGACAGACAGACAGACAGATAGATAGATAGATAGATAGATAGATAGATAGATAGATAGATAGATAGATAGATAGATAGATAGATAGATAGATAGATAGATAGATAGATAGATAGATAGATAGATAGATAGATAGATAGATAGAAAATCATGCTGTATTTCCTTTAACAAATGACAACACATTACACTGTTACAAGTCATTCTGTCAACATCACACATTCAGCTGTTCTGAAAGAAAGTCCCCCGGCTAAATGTGTTGGGTCAGCAGCCTGTGTTGGCCAGTCAGTGACGAAAAATCGCCACGAGCCAATCACCACTTGCATATGTCATTCCTGTAATAACCTCACGTTTTGCGGACTTAGTATTGCTAAAAAAAAATGTTTACCCAGCCCCAATTCATTGACAATTTTGCTGGCTGTTAAATATTTCCGTGTGAATGAAGCAACGTAGGCTACAACTACTCACTATGTCGTGGCCTTTTCCCGCATTGGTCTTTTTCCGTGCAGGATTCGAAACAACCACAAACCTCTAGTAAAATAAAAATAGCTTTGGCTTTTCTGTGTGTGTGTGTGTGTGTGTGTGTGTGTGTGTGTGTGTGTGTGTGTGTGTGTGCGTCTATGTGTGTGTGTGTTTGTGTGTATGTGTGTGTGCGTGCGTCTATGTGTGTGTGTGTGTGTGCGTGCGTGTGTGCGTGTGTGTGTGTGTGTGTGTGTGTGTTGTGTGTGTGTGTGTGTGTGTGTGTGTGTGTGTGTGTGTGTGTGTGGAATGCCTGTTTTTAACTTTTAGTTTTGGCAGATCACACAGAGATCGAGGCGGAAAACTTTTGATGATTGCTGAAATGTATACGTATACGTATATATTGTCTGCCCGATGTATTATTTCTGTCGTTCTCTCCGTGTTATGTTTAACCTACGTCAATTATTGTGGTGGGATTTTTTAAAACTATAATTATCCTGATATCGGGTAATCTCTAAGATGACAGTCAAATTACGCTGTTTGCTATAGCCATCCTAAAATGATGTTGACAATACTATTTTTGATACTCAGTGTTTCGTTAGCTGTATGCGACTATGCAGTCCTAAATGACCACGCTGAGTTGGATGGGACACAAGTCAACTTGTTCAGCAAAAACACCTTGACGCTGAAGAAACCATGATGGTCATTATTTTTGGTTATTAGGGATGTCCCTATTTCTCTCTTGAAACACTAGCAAACAGGGACCCTACTCGAAAAAAAAGAGAATATATTTTTTGCTATGTTAGTACACACACACACACACACACACACACACACACACACACACACACACACACACACACACACACATACACACACACACTTAGACGCACGCACACACACACACACAAGCACACGAACACACAAACACACACACACAGGCATGCACGCACGCACACACACATACACACACACTGGGATATTAATTGTATGTCGATCTGTGAACAGATATACATATAGATATATATAGATATAGATATAGATATAGATATATATATGTATGTATATGTGTATATATATATATATGTATATATATATATGTATATGTATATATATATATATATATATCTATCGATTTGTGGAGACACACACAAACACACACGCGCGCGCGCGCGCGCGCGCACGCACACACAAACACACACACACACACGCACACACACGCACACACACATACACACACACTTGCGTATTAATTTTATGTCGATCTGTGAACAAACAGAGAGAGAGAGAGAGATATATATATATAGATATATATATATATATGTATGTATATATATAGAGAGAGAGATATAGATATATAGATATATAGATATATAGATATATAGATATACATGAATAAATATATATATGTATATATCGATTTGTGGAAACAAACACACACACACACACACACACACACACACACACACACACACACACACACACACACACCACACACACACACACACACACACACACACACACACACACACACACACACACACACACGGACTCACGCACGCACGCAACACACACACACACATATTGAGTTTCAGAAGCTGAAAGAACAAAAATGGCAGCCCTGATTGTCACTGTCAAGATTGAAGCATTTCAAAGGCGATGACAGACGGACCTCCTGGAACGCACGTCTGGGAAGGACAGAACCACACAGATTCTAAACAGATCCATGGTTTACCATGAGCATAGTCTCAAACGGCTCGACGTGTCAAGTTAAACCCGATTATTTGGAAAACCCAATGACCTATCGCAGACAGCTGTCTAGTGTACTTCCAGCCGATCCAAACCCATCCTTAAAGCCACATTCATTTTTTTCGGAAAGAGTATGTGCAATCAGAGTGTTAGAAAAATAAAATCACGAAATTTGCAACAACCTTCACCTAATAAATGATGTGTGTGTGTGTTGGTTCATTTGATACTGACGGTTGAAATAAAGTGATTCAAGTGATACTCATTCATCCTACGGTAGAAAAAGCGGATGTTAAACACAGGCTGGCTAAAGTGGCTTAATTATTTCCTTCTTTTAAGGGTGTTGGACCACTTGTCGGATGCGGAAGCCAGTACCATCAGTAATTTCCGTTGGAATGTACTGTCTCCTCAACCTGACTCACTATCCTATGATGGACATTAGATGTGTGGTCATGAATGATCAATATTGATACTGTGGCTGGGGATTTAAGCACTGCACGAGGAGAAACAGCTAGTGGTTCAACGGCTTGTGGAGGACAGCTAATGGTGACACTACACGTGGAGGACAGCTAATGGTAACACTACACGTGGAGGACAGCTAATGGTGACACTACACGTGGAGGACAGCTAATGGTGACACGTGGAGGACAGCTAATGGTAACACTACACGTGGAGGACAGCTAATGGTGACACTACACGTGGAGGACAGCTAATGGTGACACTACACGTGGAGGACAGCTAATGGTGACACTACACGTGGAGGACAGCTAATGGTGACACTACACGTGGAGGACAGCTAATGGTGACACTACACGTGGAGGACAGCTATTGGTGACACTACACGTGGAGGACAGCTAATGGTGACACGTGGAGGACAGCTAATGGTAACACTACACGTGGAGGACAGCTAATGGTGACACTACACGTGGAGGACAGCTAATGGTGACACTACACGTGGAGGACAGCTAATGGTGACACTACACGTGGAGGACAGCTAATGGTGACACTACACGTGGAGGACAGCTAATGGTGACACTACACGTGGAGGACAGCTAATGGTGACACTACACGTGGAGGACAGCTAATGGTGACACTACACATGGAGGACAGCTAATGGTGACACTACACGTGGAGGACAGCTAATGGTGACACTACACGTGGAGGACAGCTAATGGTGACACTACACGTGGAGGACAGCTAATGGTGACACTACACGTGGAGGACAGCTAATGGTGACACTACACGTGGAGGACAGCTCCACCAATTGTACTAATATACCTTTTAATTGCTTGAACACAACCTAGATATGCAATAACATTTGTCCTGATAATTATTATATTTCTCCTTAAAAAGGTCGTACGTCAAAAAATTTCCATTTTCGTCAACTAAATCTGCAATTCAATATATATCTTTTTCTATCAATTCCTTTACTTGAAAAAAGTTTCCACCAGCTTTAATATTTTCATTATAAAATATGTTTTCAGCCAAAATATCTTCAGAATCAACAACCTGCCAAACATTTTGTATTGCGTGGAATGTGTCAATCCAGAATGTGTTTGAACATTTTCTCCTAATGGGTATAAAGTAGCTATATTTGTCCAGATCTTTGACAAAAGGGCAAATCTCTTCAATTATGGAACTCCATTTATGATTACTTAGTTTAAGTTTTCTTATCCACATAAGTTTGAATCCCATGGTATATTGTTTTAGAGATGGTATTTCCGATCCTCCATGTTTTATGTGTTTGACCGTGGTTTTTCTCGAGATTCTGTCTTGTTTGTTTTTCCACACAAACTTAAAACACAATTTCTGAAGTGTATTTATATAATCATTTGGCGGATTCGGTAACAGGATCCAGAGATATATCAGTTTAGATAGAATTAAAGATTTTAGCACTGCCACTCTACCAATAGGTGTAATATCCCTTTTTATCTAGATATTGAATAAAGTTGTTACTTCTGTAATTTTGTTATAATAATTTAGTTTTTCATATTGTGACAAATCTGGTGTAAACCGTATTCCAAGTATCTTGAACTGTTTGGGGTTCCAGTCTAACTTTAAATGGGTCATATACCTTACATCAGAAAAGGTTTTGCTCCCAAGCCATATAACTTTTGTTTTCTCTGCATTCATAAAAAGCCCAGTTACATTTCCAAAAAAGTTTAAAGTTTTCATGGTCTGTTCAAATGATATGCTGTCACAGTTATTTATCAGCTGTGTATCATCAGCAAACTGTGACAACTTGTATTCTGTATCATTAACATAAATACTTTTGATGTTTTGGTTTTCTCTTATCATGATTGCCAGAATTTCTGCCGAGAGAATAAATAGGTACGGAGATATCGGGTCACCCTGTCTGCATCCTCTGTGTATATTAAACCAGGAGGGACACTGTCCATTGACTATTACTTTAGACTTAATATTTCTATAGAAAGTTGAAATCCAACGAAGTATATAATAATATTAATAATAATAATAATAATAATAATAATAATAATAATAATAATAATAATAATAATAATAATAATAATAATAATGATAATAATAATAATAATAATACATGGAATTTGTATAGCGCTATCTCTTGTAAAAACAAATCAAAGCGCTTTCATTCGACCTAAACAACACACAAATCAACAACTATTTACAGTTTTAACAAATTCAAATATACACACACACACAACACACACAACACGCATGCACGCAAACCCAAATGATTTAAATACTTTTGAAATAAACTGCGCTGCGAAACACGTCTTACCCCGACCGTGAACTTGTGTCAAGTCCTCCCTCACACTCTTACCACATCACACCCCCACACCCTTAACACATCACACCCCACACTCTTACCACATCACACCCCCACACCTTTAACATATCACACCCACACTTACCACATCACACCTCACACTCTTACCACATCACACCCCACACTCTTAACACATCACACCCCACACTCTTAACACATCACACTCACACCCTTACCACATCACACCCCACACTCTTACCACATCACACCCCACACTCTTACCACATCACACCCCACACTCTTACATCACACCCCACACTTCTACCACATCATACCCCACACTCTTACCACATCATACCCCACACTCTTAACACATCACACCCCACACTCTTACATCACACCCCCACACTCTTACCACATCACACCCCACACTCTTACCACATCACACCCCACACTCTTACCACATCACACCCCACATTCTTACATCACACCCCACACTCTTACATCACACCCCACACTCTTACCACATCACAACCCACACTCTTACCACATCACACCCCACACTCTTACCACATCACACCCCACATTCTTACATCACACCCCACACTCTTACATCACACCCCACACTCTTACCACATCACAACCCACACTCTTACATCACACCCCACACTCTTACCACATCACACCCCACACTTCTACCACATCACACCCCACACTCTTACCACATCAAACCCCTCACTCTTACCACATCACACCCCACACCCTTAACACATCACACCCCACACTCTTACCATATCACACCCCACACTCTTACCACATCACACCCCACACTCTTACCACATCACACCCCACACTCTTACCACATCACACCCCACATTCTTACCATATCACACCCCACACCCTTAACACATCACACCCCACACTTCTACATGACACCCCACACTCTTACATCCCACCCCACACTCTTACCACATCACAACCCACACTCTTACCACATCACAACCCACACTCTTACCACATCACACCCCACACTCTTACATCACACCCCACACCCTTAACACATCACACCCCACACTTCTACCACATCACACCCACACTCTTACATCACACCCCACACTCTTACCACATCACACCCCACACTCTTACATCACACCCCACACCCTTACCACATCACACCCCACACCCTTACCACATCATACCCACACTCTTACCACATCACACCCCACACTCTTACCACATCACACCCCACACTCTTACATCACACCCCACACTCTTACATCACATCCCACACCCTTAACACATTAAACCCCACACTCTTACCACATCACACACCCACACCCTTAACACATCACACCCCACACTCTTACCACATCACACCCCACACTCTTACCACATCACACCCCACACTCTTACCACATCACACCCCACACTCTTACCACATCATACCCCCACACCCTTACCACATCATACCCCACACTTCTACCACATGACACCCCACTTACTTTACACATCACACCCCGCTTCACTTCATAGCGTTCAGTAGCCCTCACATCACGGATTCCACATCTTATCACATCACTCCCCCCCCCCTCCCCCCCCCCCCCCCCTACACACTGTAAAGTCTTCATCACAAATTCCACATCATACCTTACCACTTATCTCCCCCCCCCCCCCCCCCCACTTTATAGTCTTCAGTAGCCCTCACATCACGGATTCCACATCTCATCACATCGCTCCCCCCTTCCCCCCCCCCTACACACTGTAAAGTCTTCATCACAAATTCCACATTATACCTTACCACTCCCCCCCCCCCCCCCTCCCCACACACACACTTTATAGTCTTCAGTAACCGTCACATCACGGATTCCACATCTGACCACAACGCACCCACCCCCTACCCCCCGACACACACACACACACACACACACACACACACACACACACACACACACACACACACACACACACACACACACACACACACACACACACTTCATAGTCTCAATGTCCTGTATATACTACCAATGTTGTTTATTTTGTATTGTTATTTCGCATCATAGTGGTGTTGTCCTGTATGCACCATCAGTTTTGTGTGTTTGTGCTGTTATTTCGCAAAAATTATTAGTCCCGTCCTGTATACAATAGTAGTGTTGTGTTGTTGTACTGTTGTTTCACAATACTATCACCGTTGTTGTTGTCCTGTACACACTATAAGTACCGTGTTGTGTTTTGTGCTGTTGTTTCGCAACATACATGTCCTCCAATGAGAAGTGTGCAGCACTATACAGAGGAAATCCCCCCCCCCACACACACACACACACGCACCATTCAGTCCTTCCTCTTAACGCCCCAGCAAACCCCAAGGACTGGGGAAGAACTGCATTTCAAAGATATTCCCTTCAACCGACATGACGGACTCCATAGCTGAGTGGTTAAGACCGTTCGACTTCAATCCCATGTGTCCATGAAGTCGTGTGTTCGAATCTTCTTGGCGTCTGGTGGATTAAGGTTGCGAATTATTACGATTCCCCTACGTCAACTTGACGTGCAGACATACCAGTGCTATAATTCCTTTCGTGTATATACACATGCAGAAAGATCAAATCTCTCGTTAAAAATCCCGTATTTATGTTACGGTTCGGTAGGGCACGAAAACATGAACATACTCACTACGCATCCCCTCAGTCGTTATGCGGCTACCTCGTTTTAAAGTAAGAAAGATTTGTCATGTTTCAATATGTATCTTTTTTGTTCGGGCTGCTCTCTTTTCTCAATTTTAATCTATTTGATTTAATGATAATCAGTGTATCTCTGGACATGAATGTTCCGGTCCGTTAGGGATTATATGTTTGTTGACTACATATCTATCTCTTTTGTCTTAAACAAGTATTAATGTACCCAGTGGGGATTATGCATTTGTTGAATGTATACTTATCTCCTTTTTACAATCTTGGTGATGGTGATGTAGTTTTTCCTTCTTATTTTGGCGTTCTGCTTTATCTTTGCTTTTTGGCTTTTCTCCTGTTTTGGTACGGTCCTTTTTTTCTATTCCCTAATCAGCGCAAGGGCCGGATGAAAAAAGTATGAAAATGCTTTTTCTGTTACCCTTGAAAATTAAAGA
>CM060317.1:4597759-4600259 GCA_030674155.1 Stramonita haemastoma
AAGGGATCGTGCTGGGAATGTTTTGTTGGGAAGTGGAAAGATCACGTGACGTGGCTAAAATTAGCCTGGTAGGGCCGGAAAGACTTACACAAGAATATCGGTAGCCTAGCTGCATTGTTGGAGTCAGAGTGAAACTACGATGGCGTTGTGTCAGCAGGATCAAAATCAGGACACAGGGACAGGAAAGCTGCTGAGTCATGAAGTGATTCTCTCTCGTTACAAAATGGCTGACCGACTTTAATTCACGCAACTGGCCAAACGAATTACGATTCAGTTACGTTGTCGTCTGCTAGCCTATAGTGGCGGACCAGGGCGGGACTTTGTTCATGCCACCAGTCAACTACAGCGCCATTACAGGGGAAGGCAGTCGAGGCTCCAGGGTCCTATGCTGGCATTAATGTGCCGCTCCCCCCCCCCCCTCCTCCTTAACCCTTTTCCTTCACCCTCCAAGTTTTCTCCACTGACATCGAAATGAGGACGGTAAAGAAAAGCCCTGCAGATGTCACCCTAGGTGGACATGTCCACCAGAAGAATGTCACCGGTGGCCGTTTAGATTCCGAGCAAAGAAGAAAACAGAGGGAAAAGCCAGCCATTTAGAAAACAGAAGAAAAAGCCAGCCATTTAGAAAACAGAAGAAAAAGCCAGCCATTTAGAAAACAGAAGAAAAAGCCAGCCATTTAGAAAACAGAAGAAAAAGCCAGCCATTTAGAAAACAGAAGAAAAAGCCAGCCATTTAGAAAACAGAAGAAAAAGCCAGCCATTTAGAAAACAGAAGAAAAAGCCAGCCATTTAGAAAACAGAAGAAAAAGCCAGCCATTTAGAAAACAGAAGAAAAAGCCAGCCATTTAGAAAACAGAAGAAAAAGCCAGCCATTTAGATGCACAAGACAGCAGGTTATGGTGACAGCAGTCAGAGAATGTCTGCCTAATTGAGGGGATTCTACGCCACCGTCAGCGATCCCACATGGGGATGTCGGGGATTCTTCTTTTGTAATTAAGGTCATCACGCTCGGAAACTCTGTCCCCTTTTCTATCACTTTCTCTTTCTGCTTTTACTCCCAACTTTTCTGCCATGTCTTTCTGAGTATTTTTTATGCTTCCCATTCATTCTTCTTGGCTGTCTAGTCAACTGGTTGCCTGGCTAACTGAATGATGGATGAATGAATGGATGGATGGATGGGTGGGTGGGTGGATGGATAGGTGGGTGGGTGGGTTGGTGGGTGGATGGGTGGGTGGGTGGATGGATAGGTGGGTGGGTGGATGGATGGATGGATGGGTGGATGGATGGATGGATTAAAGTCAGTGGTGTATCAAAAGTTCATGTTGTCATCTTCTAGTCAAATTTATCCCCAACAAAATTTGCAGACACACAGTAGCTGGAAGAATCTGTAGTGCCCCTAATCTTTCCATGAACGCCCAAGACAATTTCTATCGTTCTTATTATGATAAGCACACAAACATACACATACACACACATACACACATACACACATACACACATACACACAGACACATACACACACATACACACACATACACACAGACACATACACACACATACACACACATACACACAGACACATACACACAGACACACACACACACACACACACACACACACACACACACACACACACACACACACACACACACACACACACACCACACAACATTGTCATTGCTCACAACACAAACACAGACACGAAGGTATCTATTCATTTAAACTCCCCCCTCCACTCCCCACCCCCAACCCCCTCGCTGGCCTCACTGTCAGCTGGTACCACCACCACCCCCATCCCCCCAATGCATGCTATTTCACTCTGATCCCCCCCCCCCAAAAAAAAAGACCATCACACACTAAAAGACTTGCAGAAAGAGAAGACCCAGGTAGGACTACAAGTCTCACAGACACATCAGCTGTTGGAGGGAATTGCTCCTACAACTTGACAATCCCACTGACCAGGCAGCACTGTAGAGATTCAATCGACATCAATATCATCAAAACACAAAGTAATAGCACGCACACACACACACACACACACACACACACACACACACACACACACACACACACACACACACACACACACACACACACACACACACACACACACACACACACACACACACACACACACACACACACACACACACACCACACAGCAAAACAAAGCAAAGCAAAGCAAAACAAAACAAAACAAAGCATCTAAGGACCATCAACAGTGGTCAGGGTGCTAGTCTTTCAGGTTATATTGAAATCGACATGATGGATGGGTGGCCAGGCGTTGCTGCACAGGTTTTTTAAAAGCGAAAAGTCGCAGGTTTATCTGGAGACTATTTTTATAATATAATATGGTATATTATGACACAATATAATAGTATGGTATGATACAATATAATATGGTATAATACGGTATAATATAAAATAATATAAAATGATATAAAATAAAATAAAATAAAATAACCCAACCTAACAGAACAGAACAGAACAGAACAGAACA
>CM060317.1:4605259-4630259 GCA_030674155.1 Stramonita haemastoma
CACGCTACACTCCCGCGCACATACTATGCGCATACTCATGCGCGCATGCACATATACACACGCACGCACACATGCACGCCAATGCACGCACGCAGGCGCACACACGCGTATACATACATACATACATACATACATACATACATACATACATACATACATACATACATACATACATACAGACAGACAGACAGACAGACAGACAGACAGACAGACAGACAGACAGACAGACAGACAGACAGACAGACATACGTACATACATGCATGCATGCATGCATGCATACATGCATACATACATGCATGCATGCATGCATGCATGAATACATACATACATACATACATACATACATACATACATACATACATACATACATACATACATACATACATACAGACAGACAGACAGACAGACAGACAGACAGACAGACAGACAGACAGACAGACATACACACATACATACATACACACATACATACATACACACATACATACATACACACATGCACACATGCATACATGCATACATGCATGCATACATACATGCATGCATACATACATACATGCATACATACATACATGCATACATGCATACATGCATACATACATACATACATACATACATACATACATACATACATACATACATACATACATACATACATACATACATACATACATACATACATACATACATACATACATACGTACACACAAACATACGTACATACATACATACGTAGGTACATACATACATACATACGTACGTACATACGTACGTACGTACATACGTACGTACATACGTACGTACGTACATACGTACCTACATACATACATACATACATACATACATACATACATACATACATACATACATACATACATACATACATACATACATACATACATACATACATACATACATACATATGGGAACGGATGACAAAATTTGCAAAACAGCATACACACGGGGACTGCGGGGAAAAAGCATATGAATGATCATTCAATTATCCCCCAAACAAACGAATAAATAAATAAATACAACACAACACAATGTGAAGGACTGCAACACCCCATAGTACTCAGTACAATCAACACACTATAATACATCGCAACATACAAGAATGATTCAAGATACAGTGCGGGACCATGCATCACAATGGAATAAATAGTTCAACAAAGCAGAATGCAGCGCAATACCAAAACACACACACACACACACACACACACACACACACACACACACACACACACACACACACACACACACACACACACATACACACACACACACACACACACACACACACACACACACACACACACACACACACACACACACACACACACACACACACCAACCACAACGCAACACAACACAACACAACGCAAAGCAACACAATACAACACAACACAACACAATACAATTCAATATGAATTTTCAGGGCGAATAAACATTATTTCTGAGAAGGTTTTTAATAAGAACACAGATACTGGATACTGTTGCATTTCTGAAAATTGCGGAAAAGCAAGGGCAGATAGAGACGTGCCCTTGTTCACGCCTAATGACAGATCTCTTGCAAGTCGGGACATATGTGATGATTTGTATCAGCAAGTATGTTGAAAACGAACTCAACCAACAAATGAAAGAAACAGCAATTTAACCCTCTGAGAAGTGAGGGTTGTTTCACATGCAGATTTTATTTTTAATAATAAAAAACATCGAATTTGAAAGACTGTGAGCATGTGAGCGTGCGTGCGTGCGTGCGTGCGTGCGCGCGCGTGCGGGTGTGTGTGTGTGTGTGTGTGTGTGTGTGTGTGTGTGTGTGTGTGTGTGTGTGTGTGTGTGATTTCTATTTATTTTTTCTATTTCATTTTTTTCTATTTTATTCTTTTATTTCGAGGATAAAGGAATAAGCACTGATGTGCTTTTTTACATCCAGTCCCCGTGTGTACGCAGTTTTGTAAATTTTGTCATCCATTCCCACCGGCGCACAATGGCCTACTCTTCCGTGTGTGTGTGTGTGTGTGTGTGTGTGTGTGTGTGTGTGTGTGTGTGTGTGTGTGTGTGTGTGTGTGTGTATGTGTGTGTGTGTGTATGTGTGTGTGTGTATGTGTGAAATCAAATAAAAATCAAATCAACACACTATAATACATCACAACACACGTGTGTGTGTGTGTGTGTGTGTGTGTGTGTGTGTGTGTGTGTGTGTGTGTGTGTGTGTGTGTGTGTGTGTGTGTGTGTGTGTGTGTGGTGTGACAGAGAGAGAGAGAGTGAGTGAGTGAGTGAGTGAGTGAGTGACTGAGTGACTGAGTGGGAGAGAGAAAGAAAGAAAGAAAGAAAGAAAGAAAGAAAGAAAGAAAGAAAGAAAGAAAGAAAGAAGTGGACCCCCCCCCCACCTCTCTCTCTCTCTCTCTCTCTCTCTCTCTCTCTCTCTCTCTCTCTCTCTCTCTCTCTCTCTCTCTCTCTCTCTCTCTCTCTCTCTCTCTCCGCCGCGCGCGCGCGCGCGCGCGCGCGCGGCGTGCGCTCTCTATGTCTCACACAGACACACAGACACCCCCCCCACCCCCACACACAAACACACACATACACACACAACACACACACATACATACACACACACAACACACACACACACAACACACACACAATATACACACAGACCCCCTCCCCCTACACACACACACAACACATACAATACACACACAGACCCCCTCTACCCCCCCCCCCCCCTACACACACACACCAGATAGAGGCAGGAGAGGGGTGGGTGGGAACAGGGCTGTGAGTGGTGAGTGCTGTGTAGCAGTGCACAGTGCAAGAAAGGGAATGACTAGGCCCCCAGAGACACGTGTCCCAGGCAGTACTATTAGGCCTACACACCAACCCACTGCATCGAGTAAATGACCTCACTGACCTGCGACCTATGACCTTCTAATCCCCCCCCTCGCCCCTCTGCCAATCCCTCCTGGCGCCACCCACCCACACTTTTGCCACAGAGCACCTGAGCTAGAGAGAGAGAGAGAGAGAGAGAGAGAGAGAGAGAGAGAGAGAGAGAGAGAGAGAGAGAGAGAGAGAGAGAGAGAGAGAGAGAGAGAGAAAATGAATGAATGAATGAATGAATGAATGAACTTTTTTTTTGACAGGAAAAATGAACATTTTGTTTTGACAGGACAGAGAGAGAGAGAGAATTTTATATATATATATATATATATATATATATATATATATATATATATATATATATATATATATATATATATATATATATATATATATATATATATTATATATATATATATATATATATATATTATACGTGTGCTCATGATAAATTCAATTCAAGGTAGCAGCTTTTTTTTTCTCGACACTGTCCTTTCCACTAATGTCTGATGCCGTTTATCTCACATCCGTATGGGTCTATCTGTGCGTCTGTCTGTCCGCCTGGAACTATCTTTCTTGTCTGTCCGTCTGTCCGTCTGTCTGTCTGGCTCTCTCTCTCTCATGACGATCTGTTACTCTGTGAGTCAGATGACTTGGTGTTGGAATTTTCATGCAAGTCACATACAGAAGAAGAAAATGACTGTGTGTTTTGGTACGTAAAACAAGAAAGGAAGAACATGCTGACAGAAGAGGTGACGAAACTGGACAACCTACGGAGGGGAAGGCGTGCTGGCAGAACTGCATACCCCGACGCACAGGCACGTGCTCTGCGGAAACTACAGGTGCTCCGTGACCTCATCTGCTTCTACCTGGGGTGATGACGGCTGTGTACCGTGGACCAGAGTGCTGCTTGATGTGTACATATGAAATGACAAGTCACTGACAGATATTGTCAGTTCCGATATAAAAAAAAGAAAAAAACATTGTTTGTTTTGGTTTCCATGTCAAACATTTCGCGTCGTGTTTGATTCGATCTTTCGCGATGCATGCTTGATGAGCTTTGTAAGCTTTAAAGCAATAAAATGTGTCAGTGTCAGTGTCAGTGTCTCTCTGTGTCTCTCTGTCTCTCTCTCTGTCTCTCTCTGTCTCTCTCTGTCTCTCTGTCCTCTCTGTCTCTGTCTCTGTCTGTCTGTCTGTCTGTCTGTCTGTCTGTCTGTCTGTCTGTCTGTCTGTCTGTCTGTCTGTCTGTCGTCTCTCTCTCTCTCTCTCTCCTCTCTCTCTCTCTCTCTCTCTCTCTCTCTCTCTCTCTCTCTCTCTCTCTCTCTCTCTCTCTCTCTCTCTCTCTCTCTCTCTCTCTCTCTCTCTCTCTCTCTCTCTCTCTCTCTCTCCTCCGTTGTTGTTCGCAAACCCGCACGTCCCGTATGTTTGTGTGTGTATGTATGTATGCATGTATGTATGTATGTATGTATGTATGTATGTATGTATGTATGTATGTATGTATGTATGTATGTATGTATGTATGTATGTATGTATGTATGTGCGTGCGTGCGTGCGTGCGTGCGTGTGTGTGTGTGTGTGTGTGTGTGTGTGTGTGTGTGTGTGTGTGTGTGTGCGCGCGTGCGCGCGCGCGCGCGCGGTTGCGTGTATATATGTGTGTAATTGTCTCTCTGTGTCTGTCTGTCTGTCTGTGTGTGTGTGTGTGTCTGTGTGAGCGTGTGTACATAGTAGACCTATCTGTGCGCACATGATTATGTTTTGCGTGCAGGTGTATGTTTCCACATCTATCATGATCTGCAACATGTATGTTTCCACATCTATCATGATCTGCAACATGTATGTTTCCACATCTATCATGATCTGCAACATGTATGTTTCCACATCTATCATGATCTGCAACATGTATGTTTCCACATCTATCATGATCTGCAACATGTATGTTTCCACATCTATCATGATCTGCAACATGTATGTTTCCACATCTATCATGATCTGCAACATGTATGTTTCCACATCTATCATGATCTGCAACATGTATGTTTTCACATCTATCATGATCTGCAACATGCAGCAGAAGACTGGACAGGCCTTGATTTTATTCTTTTGATTTATTCTTTTCTATCGAGGATAATGGAATAAGCACTCTTGTACTTTTTGACATCCAGTCCCCGTGTGTATGAAGTTTTATAAATGTCATCTGTTCCCACCGGCACTCGATGGCCTACTCTTACGAAAAGCGGAACAGGATTTAACGTGTGCGCAAGATGTTCTGCGTGCGTTCGCACACGGGGCCTCAGTTTAAAGTCTCATCCGAAAGACTTTTGGGGGGAGTGGAGTCAGCACTGATGTTAACTCCAGGAGAAAAATCTCCTCGACCGGAATCGAACCCGGGTCGTCAAATTGCGAGCGCAATGTTCTGACCACTAGGCTATCCGTCCCTCCCTTAACATGACATATATGGCTGTTGCTGCCCAAGGCCGAAGACTGACCAGCCTCTAACCACTGGCCACCAGCGACTCCCCCTACCCCCGTCCTCCCGAAGTCAAGGGACTGATGGTTTGATTGATTGATTGAATGATTAATTGATTGATTGATTATTTGATTGACTGATCAATCGATTTTAAACGACTGGTTGATTAATTGGTTGATTGACAGATTCTTTGATCGAGCGATTGGTTGATTGGTTGATAGTTAAAGTCTGTCCCGAGCCTAAGGCTCATCAGGCCGGTGCTTATCCCGGTTTCTGTGGCGTTAAGCGACTGAGAGTCATAGACTCCCCCCTGGATAGGACGCCAGTCTATCGCAGGGTTAACCCCCAACACAAGGTTGGTACCCCTTTTACACCTGGGTGGGGTGAGAAAATAGCCGTAAAGTGCCTTTTCCAAGGGCACAAAGCCATAGCCGAAAGCTGGGATCGAACCCGCAACCTTTAGATTACGAGTCCAACGTCCTAACCACTAGACTACAGCGGCGGCACTGATTGGTTGATACCGAATGTATTATTTTTTTTCCTGGCTGCGTTCCTTCCTTCCCGTGACTGACTTCCCCATTCTTTGAACTTCCAGGGAAGTCATCAGACAGGACACGGCACAGACACTCGTCGGGCAACGTCTTCTCGGGCAAGTTGAACATGGCGGAGCCCAGGCCTCTCTCCGAGGCTGCAGGTGGCATGCTGGGCATGCAGGTGGCATCCAGATGAGTCTTTCGGATGAGACGATAAACCGAGGTCCCGTGTGTTACACAGCATTACTTAGCGCACGTAAAAGAACCCACGACAACAAAGGGATTGTCCCTGGAAAAATTCTGTAAAAAAAAAAAAAATAAAAAAAAGCCACTCTGATAGGGAAAGATATACAGGTGCAGACAGGAAAAAGAAAAAAAATGGGAAGGCGCTGCCACTTGTGGGGATGCGCGTATTATTATTATTATTTTATTATTATTATTATTATTATTATTATTATTATTATTATTATTATTATTATTATTATTATTATTATTATTATTATTATTATTATTATTATTATCGTCATCATCATCATCATCATCATCATCATTATTATTATTATTATTATTATTATTATTATTATTATTATTATTATTATTATTATTATTATTATTATTATTATTATTATTATTATTTTATATCGAGGATAATGGAATAAGCAATCTTGTGCTTTTTTTCATCCAGTCCCCGTGTGTATGCAGTTTTCTAAATGTCATCTGTTCCCACCGGCACTCGATGGCCTACTCTTACGAAAAGCGGAACAGGATTTAACGTGTGTGCAAGGTGTTCTGCGTGCGTTGGCACACGGGGCCTCGGTTTACAGTCTGATCCGAAGGACATTTGGGGAGAGTGGAGTCAGCACTGATGTTAACTCCAGGAGAAAAATCTCTTCGACCGGACTCGAACCCGGGTCGTCAAATTGCCAGCGCAATGTTCTGACCACTAGGCTATCCGTCCCCTAGTCTTCCCAGGGAGAGCAGCCCGAATTTCACGCAGAGGGATCTGCTATGACATAAATAAAACAAATTACAAAATAATAATAATAATCCATACCATGGGTCACATCTGGCCTTGTCTTCCCTGACCAAGGGAGGGTGACAGGGGGTGATGGGGGTGATGGGGGCGGGCGCCAGACGTGAGGCCTGCCTTTTCACAGGGCTGCACGTGGCTGCACATGGCTGCACATGGCTGCACGTGGCTGCACATGGCTGCACATGGCTGCACACAGGCGTGTGAAGATCCTGCAGGGAACTGCCGATGAGATCCAGTGGACGGCAGCCAGGACAGGAAAGCACAGGACAAGTCAGGACAGGGACAGGACAGGACAGGGAGATGACAGGACAGGACAGGACAGGGACAGGACAGGACAGGGACAGGACAGGGACAGGGACAGGACAGGACAGGACAGGGACAGGACAGGACAGGACAGGGAAGGGACAGGACAGGGACAGGACAGGGACGGGACAGGGACAGGACAGGACAGGGACAGGACAGGACAGGGACGGGACGGGACAGGACAGGGACAGGGACAGGACAGGACAGGGACAGGACAGGACAGGACAGGGACAGGGCAGGACAGGGACAGGACAGGACAGGAAAGGGACGGGGACAGGACAGGGACAGGACAGGACAGGGACAGGACAGGACAGGACAGGACAGGGACAGGACAGGACAGGGACAGGACAGGGACAGGACAGGGACAGGACAGGACAGGACAGGACAGGGACAGGGACAGGACAGGACAGAACAGGGACAGGACAGGACATGGACAGGGACAGGACAGGAGCAGGACAGGACAGGGACAGGACAGGACAGGGACAGGACAGGGACAGGACAGGGACAGGACAGGGACAGGACAGGGACAGGACAGGACAGGGACAGGACAGGAGCAGGACAGGAGTAGGACAAGACAGGACAGGGAAAGGGACAGGACAGGACAGGGAAAGGGACAGGGACAGGACTGGACAGGGGTAGGACAGGACAGGGAAAGGGACAGGACAGGGACAGGACAGGAAAAGACAGGGACAGGGAGAGGACAAGACAGAACAGGGAAGGACAGGAAAGGGAGAGGACAGGGACAGGGACAGGGACAGGACAGGGACAGGACAGGAACAGGGACAGGACAGGACAGGGACAGGACATAACAGAACAGGGCACGCAGCTCTCTATGCCGAAGTGTCAGCAGAGACTGGAACCAGACCCTCAGTCTCCCTCCAGACCTGCAGTCCCCTGCTGTAGCCACTCAGCCACTGGCTCTCCCACACCTCCTGCACTGTTCACACACACGCACACTTCTGCTCTGGCCAGTGACTGACTGCACATGCCTTGCCATGCCTCGCCTCGCCTCACCTCGCCATACCTTGCCTTGCCTTGCCTTGCCTTGCCTTGTCTTGCCTTGCCTTGCCTTGCCTTGCCTTGTCTTGCCTTGCCTTGCCTTGCCTTGCCTTGCCTGAGGGGACGGAACAGTCTGGTGGTTAGAGTGCTGTGCATTGCGCTCACGATCTGCTGACCCGGGTTCGAAACCTGTTCAAGGGGATTTTTTTTTTACCTGGAGTTAACATCAGTGCCGACTCCACTGCCCCCCAAATCTTTCGGATGAGATTTTAAACCGACGTCCTTTGTGCGAACACACGCAGCACACCTTGCGCACAGGTTAAAATCTGTTCCGCTTTTTTGGAAGATTAGGCCATTGTGTGCTGGTGGGAATGGACGACAAATTCACAAAACCGTATGCACACGAGGACTGGATGCAAAAAAAAAACGGCACGTGAATGCTCATTTCATTTTCCTTGGAATAAAAGAATAGATAAACAAAAGGCCTAAAATAAAATTCCCTTCCCTTGCCAAACCCTGCTTTAAACAGGATTGTTTCAGATAGGCTAACAGCGCCCTATAGCCTACTCAACGACCTCTTCATTTCTCAGAAAATAAAACAGTGTGTGTGTGTGTGTGTGTGTGTGTGTGTGTGTGTGTGTGTGTGTGTGTGTGTGTGTGTGTGTGTGTGTGTGTGTGTGTGTGTGTGTGTGTGTGTGTGTGTATGTATGTGAGAGAGAGAGAGAGACAGACAGACAGACAGACAGACAGAGACAAAGACAGAGAGCGACAGAGACAGAGAGACAGAGACAGAGAGAAACACAGAGACACAGAGAGAGAGAGACAGAGAGATAGAGACAGACAGAGAGATAGAGAGACAGAGAGACAGACAGACAGACAGAGAAAGAGAAAGAAAGAGACAGAGAGAGACAGAGAGACCGAGAGAGACAGAGAGACAGAGACAGAGAGACAGAGAGAGACGGAGAGAGACAGAGTGAGAGCTGTGTCAGCCAGTGACGGCGTGATGCAACCGTACTGTGTGTAGACTTGTCTCTCCTCAGTAAACGGGATTTCCCGAAAATGGTGTAACTGGCTCCAACCAGGAAGTATTAAGCTTGAACACGTGGCTCATTCAGGATTTCCTGCCCTTCCTGCCCTTTGCAGATAGGGAGAGAGATGAAAGGCTCTGTGTGTGTGTGTGTGTGTGTGTGTGTGTGTGTGTGTGTGTGTGTGTGTGTGTGTGTG
Organism: Stramonita haemastoma; assembly: GCA_030674155.1. Classification (NCBI taxonomy): domain Eukaryota; kingdom Metazoa; phylum Mollusca; class Gastropoda; order Neogastropoda; family Muricidae; genus Stramonita; species Stramonita haemastoma. The sequence goes on from CM060317.1 coordinate 4,614,697, forward strand.
TGTGTGTGTGTGTGTGTGTGTGTGTGTGTGTGTATGTGTGTGTGTGTGTGTGTGTGTGTGTGTCTGTCTGTCTGTCTGTCTGTCTGTCTGTCTGTCTGTCTGTCTGTCTGTCTGTCTGTCTGTCTGTCTGTGTCTCTGTGACTGTGTCTCTGTGCCTGTGTGTGTATCACTGTAGTTTCTCTGTGTGTCTCTGTGTGTCTGTGTGTCTGTGTGTGTCTGTGACTGTGTCTGTGTCTGAGCGTGCGTGCATACGCACGCACGCACGCTCGCGCGCGCGCGCGTGTGTACGTGTGTGTGTGTGTGTGTGTGTGTGTGTGTGTGTGTGTGTGTGCTGTGTGTGTGTGTGTGTGTGTGTGTGTGTGTGTGTGTGTGTGTGTGCGTGTGTGCGTGTGTGCGTGTGTGTCTGTGTCTGTGTCTCTGTGTCTTTGTGTGTATCACAGTGTGTGTCTGTGTGTGTCTGTGTGTGTCTGTGTGTGTGTCTGTGACTGTTTGTGTCTGTGCGTGCGTGCGCGCGCGTGCGTGCGCGCGCGTGCGCGCGCGCGAGTGTGTGCATATGTGTGTGTGTGTTTGTGTTTGTCTGTCTGTTTGTCTTGCGGTCTGTCAGTCTGTCTGTCTTTGTCTTTGTCTTTCTCTCTGTCTGTCTTTCTAGATCTATCTTATTTATCAAAATCGTATTTGAGGGCAACGAAGAAGCATTTGTGCATTTTTTTTGCGCCGAGTCTCAGTGCGCATACGGTTGTATAAACTGTGTCATCTGTTCCTGCCAGCACGCGATTTAAGAAAAAGTATTTTATCTTTTACCTCTTTATGTCACAGCAGATTTCTCTGCATGAAATTCGGGATGCTCTCCTCGGGGAGAGTGCGTCGCCACAAGTGCAGCGCCACCCTTTCTCCTATTTGCAACTGTTTTTAGTTTCCCTCTCAGAGTGGCGTTGTTTGGTTGTTGTTGTTGTTGTTTTTACATAATTTTGCCAGGGACAACCCTCTAGTTGCTGTGGGTTCTTTTACCTGCGCTAAATAATTGTATGTAACACGCGGGACCTCGGTTTATCGTCTCTTCCGAAAGACTAAACCCCAGACCACTACTCCTGGTCTAATGGGTGGGGGGAAAGTTTTGGGCCCAAACGGGATTCGAACCACCGCACACTCACACCCGGACTTTTCACTTTCTAGGCAGGCGCGTTACCTCTGGATCACTGATCCACTATGGCCAACTCTTTCCAAAGGTGGAGCAGGTTTAACGTGTGCGTAAGATGTTTTGTTTGCAATTGCACATTGGACCTCGGTTTATAGTCTCATCTGAAAGACTTTTGGGAGAAGTGGAGTCAGCACTGATGTTACCTCCAGTACAGGGGAAAATCCTCTTGAACATGGCCATGGACATGGCTATCCCCTCCCCTGCTAACTACCAAACTATCCCCTCCCCTGTTAACTACCAAACTATCCCCTCCCCTGTTAACTACCAAACTATCCCCTCCCCTGCTAACTACCAAACTATCCCCTCCCCTGTTAACTACCAAACTATCCCCTCCCCTAATAACTACCAAACTATCCCCTCCCCTGTTAACTACCAAACTATCCCCTCCCCTGTTAACTACCAGACTATCCCCTCCCCTAATAACTACCAGACTATCCCCTTCCCTGTTAACTACCAGGCTATCCCATCCCCTGCTAACTACCAAACTATCCCCTCCCCTAATAACTACCAGACTATCCCCTCCCCTGTTAACTACCAGACTATCCCCTCCCCTGCTAACTACCAAACTATCCCCTCCCCTAATAACTACCAGACTATCCCCTCCCCTGTTAACTACCAGGCTATCCCCTCCCCTGCTAACTACCAAACTATCCCCTCCCCTAATAACTACCAGACTATCCCCTCCCCTGTTAACTACCAGGCTATCCCCTCCCCTGCTAACTACCAAACTATCCCCTCCCCTAATAACTACCAAACTATCCCCTCCCCTGTTAACTACCAGGCTATCCCCTCCCCTGTTAACTACCAGGCTATCCCCTCCCCTAATAACTACCAAACTATCCCCTCCCCTGCTAACTACCAAACTATCCCCTCCTCTAATAACTACCAGGCTATCCCCTCCCCTAATAACTACCAGGCTATCCCCTCCCCTGATAACTACCAAACTATCCCCTCCCCTGCTAACTACCAAACTATCCCCTCCCCTGTTAACTACCAAACTATCCCCTCCCCTAATAACTACCAGACTATCCCCTCCCCTGCTCCCCTCCCCTGCTAACCACCAGGCTTTTCGGATGAGACTTTAAACCGAGGCCCCGTGTGTGAACGCACATAGATCACCTTGCGCACACGTTAAATCCTGTTCCGCTTTTCGTAAGAGTAGGCCATCGCGTGCTGGTGGGAACAGATGACATTTACAAAACTGCATACACACGGGGACTGGATGAAAAAAAGCACAAGAGTGCTTATTCCATTATCCTCAATATAAAAGAATAAATCAAATATAAAAGAATAAATCAAATCTCTCTCTCTCTTCTCTCTCTCTCTCTCTCTCTCTCTCTCTCTCTCTCTCTCTCTCTCTCTCTCTCTCTCTCTCTCTCTCTCTCTCTCTCTCTCTCTCTCTCTCTCTCTCTCTCTCTCTCTCTCTCTCTCTCCCTCTCTCTGTCTGTCTGTCTGTCTGTCTGTCTGTCTGTCTGTCTGTCTGCCTGTCTGTCTGTCTGTCTGTCTGTTACCCTTGAAAAATAAAGATTATTCCTTCATTCATTCTTCAGGAAACTGTGAGGAGCAAGTTGCACTCAACTCTCCTAAAATCGTGCCCCGTTCCAGAAGACTGGGTCCATTGAGCGGCCTTCTGAAGATTTCCAAAGGAAGGGTGCATATTTTGTATTCGGTTTCGTTAAACGCTCGGACAGCAAGTATTGTCTGTAATAAGAGCGAAAATGCGTTGCACTGCCGTTAAGCACCTGACAAGTCAGGCCCAGTGCATCCTGCTTCAGTGTAGGAGAGAGCGGCTGTCTTTAAAGTCTTTCTGGAGAAACAAAAAACGGCTGGAAAAGGGACCGAGGAGTCAGAAAAGAGACGAGAAGGAGGGGACAGGGAGAACAGGAACAAGACAGAAACAAAGAGAAGGACAGACATCCTAGCACCGAATTTCCACAAGGTGGGGATGCTATTTATACAGACAGGTCCCCTGCAATCCCTAGGGGGTCATGTTCTGTATGAAACATGATGTGGTGACTACAGGGGAGCTTCTACATAATTATTGTATTCATGTGCTTACATGCACGCACAGATGGGTTGGGTGCACTTCTTCAGAATGAACCACCCTCATCAACTTTGCTTCTAGAGGCTAAAAAAAAAATGAACAAGTAAATGTTCTCTCTTCAGGAACAAAAAATCACTCCACCAACAACTGAGTAACACAAAGAGTAGATTTAATTGAGTCACACAAAGAATAGATTTAACCAAGTTACACATCGAGTAGGTTTAAATGAGTGACACTAATACATTTAAATGAGTAACATAAAGTGTAGTTTTAAATAAGCAACACAAAGTGTAGCTTTAAACAAGTAACAAAAAGTGTAACTTTGAATAAGTAGCACAAAGGGTAACTCTAGATAAGTAACACCAAGAGTAGTTTTAAATAAGTAACACAAAGGGTAACTTTAGATAAGTAACACAAAGAGCAGCTTTAAATAAGAAACACCAAGTGTAGCTTTAAATAAGTAGCACAAAGGGTAACTTTAGATAAGTAACACAAAGAGCAGCTTTAAATAAGTAACACAAAGTGTAGATTTAAACGAGTAACTTTAAGTGTAGCTTTAAATCAGTAGCACAGTTTAGCTTCAAATAAGCAACACAAAGTGTAGATTTAAATAAGTAACACAAAGCGTAGCTTTAAATAAGTAACAGAAAGGGTAGATTAAAATATATAACAGAAAGGGTAGATTAAAATGTATAACACAAAGGGTAGCTTTGAATAGGCAATACAGAGGGTAGCTTTGAACAAGTAATGCCAAGTGTAACTTTAAACAAGTAACGCCAAGCGTAGTTTTAAACAAGTAACGCCAAGTGTAGCTTTAAACAAGTAACGCCAAGTGTTGCTTTAAACAAGTAACGCAAAGCGTAGCTTTAAACAAGTAACGCCAAGTGTTGCTTTAAACAAGTAACGCAAAGCGTAGCTTTAAACAAGTAACGCCAAGTGTAGCTTTAAACAAGTAACGCCAAGCGTAGCTTTAAACAAGTAACGCCAAGTGTAGCTTTAAACAAGTAACGCTAAGCGTAGCTTTAAACAAGTAACGCCAAGCGTAGCTTTAAACAAGTAACGCCAAGTGTAGCTTTAAACAAGTAACGCCAAGTGTAGCTTTAAACAAGTAACGCCAAGCGTAGCTTTAAACAAGTAACGCAGAGTGTAGCTTTAAACAAGTAACGCAAAGTGTAGCTTTAAACAAGTAACGCAGAGTGTAGCTTTAAACAAGTAACGCCAAGCGTAGCTTTAAACAAGTAACGCAGAGTGTAGCTTTAAACAAGTAACGCAAAGTGTAGCTTTAACTGAGAATCGGATTCTTTTTTATTGGGTGGTTCTGTACTTGTGGCCATGCACTCTCCATGGGGAAAGCAGCCCCAACTTCCCACAGAAACATAAGCTGTATCAGAGAGTTATATGCAATACAAAACAACAGAATACAACACAATACAATCAAGGAAATACAAGTCAAGGCAAGGTAAAGAATGCAATACAATGCAATACAATGCAATACAATGTAATGCAATACAATGAGATACATTACAAATACGAATGCGTTTCATTACAAAACAATACGGTGTAATCCTACTCAATACAGCTGACACAACACAAGACCCCAAAAGACAATACAAAATGATACAACACAATATGATACAATACAACACAATACAGTGCAATACCGTGCAACGCATTACACTGCAATAAAATATAAAACAATGCAAACAAAAACCAACACAATGTAATACAACTCAACACAATACCATACAGCACAATACAATACAATACAATACAATACAATACAATACAATACAATACAATACAATACAATACAATACAATACAATACAATACAATACAATACAATAGGGGGCGGGATAGCTAAGTGGTCAGAGCACTTGCTTTCCCCCAGTCAAGTTAAGCAGCGTCGATGTAGTTACCAGTTGGGTGGTTGACTGCGCACCTTGGATTCAGTATAGTCCCCCTAGTTCACCCAGCTGTAAATGGGTACCTGCCCTCTTTATAGTCAGGGAAGGTAAAGCAGCGAGGGAGAGGAGATGGGCGCTGCCCTCAAGATGCTGGCCCCTAGAGAAGCTGAGGTCTCTGACGCCCCGCTCCCCTACGACCGCCTAGGTTATAGGACACCTTTACCACCACCTTCACAACACAAGACAATAATTATACAATACGCTGTGCAACATAGTACAACACATAGTCCGGGTCAGCTATGTTATCTGGTGATGGATGTGAGCAAGTTGGATTGGCTTACTTTCTTTTATAAGTTTTTTATTTATTTTATTTTTCATTGTTACGGTGCATTAAGAAAGTTTCCGTTTGGTACCAGCAATTCAGTGTGTAAGGTTTGTTATGTCCATTTGTATACCTGTAAGTGAAAGGGACTGTTGTTGTTGCTGCTGCTGCTGCTGCTGCTGCTCCTTCTGCTGCTTCTGCTGTTCTTGTTAATACTGTTGTGATTATTGTTAATATTGTTTGTTTAGTTTTGTGTTGTGTGTTTTTGATTTTCTTAAAGATAACATTTAAAGGGAAAAAATGGCCTCATCATTAATATCCTTCACCATTTCAGCATTTGTTTTTATCTGCCACATAGATCCGCAGAGTGTCAAAAATGGTACATATCCAGGCTCAGCCAAAACGCATGACACCTGGTGTACCAAGGACATAAAAACAAGAACAGGCATGGCTACATACAGAATGATCCAACTAGATGATAATGATAATAATAATAATAATACATGGAATTTGTATAGCGCTATATCTTGAAAAAACAAATCAAAGCGCTTGCATTCGACCTACACAACACACAATCAACAACAATTTACAGTTTTGACAAATGACATATTAACAAAAGTGTGGCATTTGTTATGAGCCGACAACGAAAATTTTTAAATGCCAGAAACAACCCGTCATAATAGGCTGCGAATCATGGACACAATGAAAATGCATAGTAGAAAGAGTTGAAGCAGCTGAAAGGTAGATTGTTTTAGAATGCGTCTCGGGTCAGTTAACAGAACACATAAAGCCAACTACAGAGACTGGGGATCAACGAGAACACTTCCTACAATAATGAAGGAGTTGTAACGGTTTCCTCCACTGTTCTCCTCTACCTCTCTGAGGGTGAAAAAAATACACACACAGAGATACTCCGCAGCAATTTTTTTTTTCAAATTCAAATTCTTTGTTTCCTGTTATTCCTTTAGGGATATAGGGGATTTTAAATAACAGCAATAAACAAAATCATAACTGAAGAACATACATGCAACATGTAACTGAATATTTGAACAATTACTATAGAACAAACAAAAAGTGTCTGTTTACACATATCAAACTAACAAAGTTAACATGTTATTTCTGATAATATCAATCATTGTAATAACATTGAGCAGAAAACAAAAACCCAGTTGTACTACAGACTGTGTACAACACAATGTCCACGGCGGCCCAGACGTCAAAAACTAATGCTCCCATTGGATGGTAGGACTTTTCCAACTAATACCTCGACAATGGACATTTTATTTTGCGCTTTTGAAAATAGAGAGGGCTGGGGAAGGAAAGGAGGCCAAGGCTCCAGGAATCAGCTGCAGATCAGCCCCTTTGGATTGCCACGAAAAACCTTGTAATCCAACACGTCATCTGTCACTTGTAAAAATAGTCTAAATCATGTGCAATCTTAACTCATTTAGACGGTTTCGTTTCCAAGCAGCCAATGCTCTCTATCTCCATAAGATTGCAAAATACTGAAACAGATATTTTTTCCAACACATGTTATTGCCTAAACTAAAGGGAGTTTTTCCTTGAATGACTGGCTGTTTGACGTGTCGGTCTGCGGATGTGGCGGTTTCCTTGGCTTCTTCAAGAGACTTCAATTGGTCTGACCCCCATCGGAAATGTCAGTACATAGTGACATCATACAGAAGGCCCTGTGTGTGTGTGTGTGTGTGTGTGTGTGTGTGTGTGTGTGTGTGTGTGTGTGTGTGTGTGTGTGTGTGTGTGTGTGTGTGTGTGTGTGTGTGTGTGTGTGTGTGTGTGTGTGTGTGTGTGTGTGTGTGTGTGTGTGTGTGTGTGTGTGTGTGACTGCGAACAGAGGTAAACTGAATACATCCCTGTCTGGAATCAAAGCACAGTTTGTTGCTTTTTATACATCTAACCCTCATGAAGAAAAAGTTATATCAATCAATCAATCAACCAACCAATCAATCAATCAACCAATCAATCAATCAACCAACCAACCAATCAATTAATCAACCTATCAATCAACCAATCAATCAATCAATCAATAGGTCGTTTACAAAGACTCCCTTGAGGGGATTCTGGGGGCCTGTCAGTATCAATAGCATCCCACCTTCTGGCGGTTCGGTGCTAGGAATTCCTTGTTTTCTATCCCTTTCCTTTGTTTTTGCCTTGTTCCTTTTCTTCCTGTCACCTCCTCCTCCTCCTTGTCTGTTTCCTGCCTTTTCAGTCCACTCTCCTGCCTCATTTTTAGGCTTGCAGGGAGACTTGGGATGTGACAGTTCTCTCCCATGCCAAAGTCGGATGTGCTGGGCTTGACTTGCCAGGTGCTTATCGGCAGCGCAAAACATTTTCGCTCGTCATGCAGATAACGGTGGTTGCCGTCGGAGCGTTGGATAACGACGACGACGAAGAATTTCCTAGGACAAAAACACGTTTCTTTGTGTATCAAAGACACTGAAAATAATAACATAGGCAGAGATAATCTTCGAACTCTTATACCAAGCGGAGGCGACAGCGAACACCACCCACTACACTCCAACAAAACAAAGGTCATTGAATCCTACTACAATACTGTGTTGAAAACATGCATTGATATTTTGTTAAACGGCAATACTGCTTACAGGTGATATTTCCTTCCGCTGTCCGCCTCTCGCTTAAAACAAGACATTTTTGTTATGTATTTATGTATTCTTTCGTTTCGTGGATAATAGAATAAGCACTCACGTGCTTTTTTTACAACCAGTCCCCGTGTGTGTGCCGTTTTGTAAATTTCGTCAACCGTTCCCACTGGCACACAATGGTCTACTCTTCCGAAAAGCGGAACAGGATTTAACGTGTGAGTGCGTTCGCACACGGGACCTTGGTTTTAAGTCTCATCAGAGAGAGAGAGAGAGAGAGAGAGAGAGAAGAGAGAGAGAGAGAGAGAGAGAGAGAGAGAGAGAGAGAGAGAGTCTTTGTAATTGCAGAGCAGAGGGAGAAAAAAAAGTAGTGTTTCCAATTCTAGTTCCAATTTTAAATACTTTATCAACTCAAAACAGAGAAATTTAGTTATGTAACTAAGCAAAGGGTTACACATCTAAGGGATAATTCATATTAGTTTTTTTAAAAAAAATGAAACAACGATAAGAAAGAACGAAAATAAGAAAGAAAAACAGTTTAAGCCTTAAAAAACAATGTTTCAGAACTCTCTCTCTCTCTCTCTCTCTCTCTCTCTCTCTCTCTCTCTCTCTCTCTCTCTCTCTCTCCTCTCTCTCTCTCTCTCTCTCTCTCTCTCTCTCTCTCTCTCTCACTCTCTCTGTACAACCGTTGCGTGGGTTGTGTGCACACTTCATGGGCAGGTGCATGTGTAATTGTGTAAGTAAGTGTGTGCATCCATGATTGTATGTCTGAGCGTGCGTGCGTGCGTGCGTGCTTCGTGTATATCTGTGCATAAGTTAAACGTGTGTGTGTGTGTGTGTGTGTGTGTGTGTGTGTGTGTGTGTGTGTGTGTGTGTGTGTGTGTGTGTGTGTGTGTGTGTGTGTGTGTGTGTGTGTGCGTGTGTGTGTGTGTGTGTGTGTGTGTGCCTTCATTGACTTTACAAAGGCTTTAGATTCCGTTTGGCCAGAAGGGCAAATTATTGTTGCATGGAATTCAAGGTAAAGGTTTTCAGTCATTGTCAACACGTATGATAGAATTAAGTCTTTTGTTTTTCTTAATGGTGAAACCTCTGATTACTTACGCTGTTGTATGGGTGTCAGACAAGGAGAAAATGTATCTCCTGTTCTCTTTTCATTACATCTAAATGATTTAGAAAGTCATCTCATTAAAAATAATTGTAAATATTTATATATTGAAGTAGCTGATGTGGAACTATGCAATTACCTGAAGTTGTTAGTTCTGTTGTACGCAGATAACACACTTTTACAAGCAGACTCTGCATACAATCTCCAGAAAGCTCTTAACACTTTGTGTAGATACTGCCAGGAGTGGAAATTTGATGTTAACATTGATAAAACAAAAATAATTATAATCAATGCTAAGAAAAGCCAGAAACTGCAATTTAGATTTGGAAGCAAATATATCAGTATTGTTGATTCTTATAGATAACTAGGGATAATTTTTAGTCAAAACGGTAAATTTTGCAAAGGTAAGAAAACAATATACTAGCAAGCACAAAAAGCAAATATTTTCTTTGACGCAGATGAGCAGAAATCAGAATATTCCTGTTGATGTTGTCCTCAATCTTTATCAAACAATGGTTGTTCCAGTATTGTTATGTGGCTGTGAAATTGTGGGTTATGAAAATATTGCTATTTAGGAAAAATTGTAACTAAAGCTTTTGAAACACTTCTTCAGACTTCAAAGGAGCACAATGACTAATCTGATATATCGTGAAACTGGAATATACCCCCTGTCTGTTCTGATTGGTGCAAGGTTAATCAGATTTTTGTCTAATATTATAACTGACAATTCTGACAAATCTTCTTCAAAATGGTATTATGTATTGTATGATTTCTATACAAAGGGTGTGTATTGCTCAGAATGGATTAAAAAAATCTAAAATTTTAATAGAAACAGGGTTTGACTGCCTGTGGGAAACACAGACTTTTGTAAACAAAGATAGTTTTATGTGGTAATGTCATTGAGGCTTTAAATGATAATTTTGTAATGTCACATCAGAAGAGCTGCAAAGAAGTAATAAATGTATATTTTACCGCAATTACAAAAAATGTTTTAAGAGGAAAAAGTACACCGGTGAGTTTCCGTATTACACTGTGATTTCATTATTTGGATTCAGGTGTATCAACCATTCTTTGCAGATTGAAACAGGACGAGTCAACGGCATTCCGCGCGAAAATCGCCTTTGTAAACAATGTAACATGAAAACTATAGGAGATGAGTTTCATTTCATAATGGAATGTCAACGTTTTCTGAGCTTCGGAATATTTGTATCCAAGATCCATGTTCACATATTGTAATTTGTTGTCTTCTGATAAAAAGATGTTATTAAAACTTAGCAAATTCATGGTTAAGAGTAAAGTTGCGTGACATTAATGAAAAGGTTGACTATATTTTTATTTCTGTGAAATTCTGTGTATGAACGTATTCTATTAATGCAAATTATATATGTTACAGTTGATTTTGTTTTCTGAAATCCTCCATGCCCCAAGAGGGTCAAAAGCGAATTAAATCTTGAATCTTGTGTGAGTATGTGCATGCGTGTGTGTATGTGTGCGCGCGTGTGTGCGTGCGTGCATGCTTGTGTGTGTGTGTGATGGGTGTGCAATATATACTTGCATGTGTATGTTGTGTGTACATGCGCGTGTATGCATGTTTTTTTTAAGAACAATTTGATTTTTTTTTAATTTCGAGGGTTATAGATAAGTATAATGTTGTGTTTTTTTCCAAAAAAAATTACTTGTGTGTATGTGTTTGTAGGTCCGCATGTGTGTGCGCGCACACACTTGCTTGTGTGTGTGTGTGTGCGTGCGTGCGCGCGCGTGTTTGTGTGTGTGTGTGTGTGTGTGTGTGTGTGTGTGTGTGTGTGTGTACACTGACAGATGATAGACGAAGAAAAAACATCTTTCCGTGGGAGAACAGAAGAAAGAAAGACTTTTTGGGAAAAGGTCACAGTTGGGATTTTTGCTAGTTCTTCTAGGAACTTTCCATCCCAATGTCCCTGCGGTCCCAGGAAACACATAGGGAGGAAGCAGCTGTGGAAAAGGAAGAAAATTCCAGAGGGAAAAAAACTGACATGCAAACGGTTTTTCTGGAAGAAAGAAAAAAACGTTTTCCGATTTTCTCAAAAGACGACGCACAAGAAACAGTCGCACTTTCCACCCCCCCCCCCCTTCCCTCTCTCTCTCTCTTGCTCTCTCGCTCGCTGTTCCCGGTGTTTCCGCATGGTTGCCGCACGCATTGTAGCATTGTACAGCCGTTAGTTAACGGACAGTTGCTTCTGCTCCCTTACCACCAGAAGTAGGCTAGCCTAGATTATCGACTTTTGCTCTCTCTCTCTCTCTCTCTCTCTCTCTCTCTCTCTCTCTCTCCTCTCTCTCTCTCTCTCTCTCTCTCCTCTCTCTCTCTCTCTCTCTCTCTCCTCTCTCCCTCTCTCCTCTCTCTCTCTCTCTCTCTCTCTCTCCTCTGCCCCCCCTCTCCTCTCTCTCTCCTCTCTCTCTCTCTCTCCCCCCCCCCCCTCTCCTCTCCTCTCTCTCTCTCTCTCTCTCTCTCTCTCTCTCTCTCTCCTTCTCTCTCTCATCTCTCTCCTCTTTCTCTCTCTCTGTTTTGTTTTTGGCCCTTTTTTAAGGGGGGGGGGGGGGTTGTGTTGATAGTCCCTTATCAGGGCAAGGGTCGGAGAAAAAAGCAACAACAATATGTCAATGTTTTATCTGTAACCCTTGAAAAATAAAGATTTTTCATTCATTCATTCATTCATTCATTCACATCTCTCTCTCTCTCTCTCTCTCTCTCTCTCTCTCTCTCTCTCTCTCATCTCTCTCTCTCTCTCTCTCTCTCTCTCTCTCTCTCTCTCTCTCTCTCTCTCTCTCTCTCCTCTCTTCCCCTCCTTCTCTTCCTCCTTCTCTTCCTCCTCTTCCTCTTCCTCCTCCTTCTCCTTTCTTTTTCCTCCTTCTTTCCCCGCGTCGGCGCTCAAGGCACAGGCTGAGAGAGGACGGATACAATCGACATCAATCGGGAAATCACTAATGACAGACCTCTATATTTACACACATACGCTTGTTTGGGTTTGGGTTTTAAACAAAAATGGGATCATCTACGTCGGATATGAAAGAGAGAGAAATACACAGGTCTTGATACCTCCTGGTTTTTGCTCTGCCTCAGGTAAAGGGTACACCTCATGATATTGGTTTTTTTTCTTTTTTTGTTCAGGGCCGATTGTGAAAGACATGCGGAAATGACCAGGGCTTGTCTTTAAAGCTCATTATAAGGTAGTCCCCCAATTTCCCCAATGTACTGAAAAAAATCGATAGTATTTTTAATAACACGCTTCTCCTGAGCTCAAACTGGGCCCCCCCTCTCCCCCCAGGACAGCAGTATTTATAAGGAGCAAGGGTGACCCATGGAGGTAGCAGTCACCCGCAGTGTATCCTCCAGTCAAGGACCAGGCTACCGTCAGTGTACACAGGCTCTGAAGATTCAGACCACGTCCACTTCCATTGTAGCAGCAGCAAAACGGGTGGAGAAGAAGAAGAAGAAGAAGAAGAAGAAGAAGAAGAAGAAGAAGAAGAAGAAGAAGAAGAAGAAGAAGAAGAAGAAGAAAGACTAAGAAGGAGGAGGAGGAGAAGAAGAAGTAGAAAGACTAAGAAGAAGAAAAAGAAAGACTAAGAAGAAGAAAAAGAAAGACTAAGAAGAAGAAAAAGAAAGAAGAAGGAGAAGAAGAAAGAAGAAGAAGAAGAAGAAGAAGAAGAAGAAGAAGAAGAAGAAGAAGAAGAAGAAGAAGAAAGAAGAAGAAGAAGAAGAAGAAGAAGAAGAAGAAGAAGAAGAAGAAGAAGAAGAAGAAGAAGAAGAAGAAGAAGAAGAAGAAGAAGAAGAAGAAGAAGAAGAAGAAAGACTAAGAAGAAGAAGGAGGAGGGGGAGGAGGAGAAGAAGAAGAAGAAGAAAATAAAAGAAGAAGAAGAAGAAGAAGAAGAAGAAGAAGAAGAAGAAGAAGAAGAAGAAGAAGAAGAAGAAGAAGAAGAAGAAGAAGAAAGACTAGTAGGAGGAGGAGGAGGAGGAGGAGGAGGAGAAGAAGAAGAGTGTGGTTCCATCTAGCGGCTGCACAAAGACATTCCCGGCCATTGCAAGTCATGACTTTCTGCAGTCACCTCATCTGGAAAGGTATTTATGCACGAGATCACGAACAAAACACTGCCACACTGGGAAACTTGATGAATATTTGCTGATGTTGTATGCATGTCGAATACATCATATTTAAACCAAACTTGTACAAAAAAATAATATAATAGCAGTTCTACTTTCTTCTTTTAAAATAAATTCACATATCAAAGTTCTCTTAGTATACCTGCCCCCGCCCCCTCCTCCGACAAAAAGTTCTGAATATATTTTTAGATTTGTGAACAGTTTGGAAAAAGTAAACAATCTGGGTGTTTAGGTACATACCGTTGGTCTGTTTCATCTTTTTCATCATGTATGTAAACATTAACAACAGAGTGGAAGAACAAAAGAAAGTCGAGTATTTTTTTTAGCAATGAATTTCTTTCCTTCGTCTTTTATTGTCGTGATTTCACTCTGAAAGGAAACAATCAAAGTTTTCTGGGCTTCGAAAGAATGTCCTACCTCATGAACACCTGTATCTAAGACCTATGTTCACATTAATATTTGTTTTTTTTTTCGACAAAAATACCATATCAAAACTGAGCTTGTTTATAGACAAGAGTAAAGTTGCATGACATTGATGAAAAGGTTGAACATATTTCTATTTCTGTTACATGCAATGTTGTAATTTTTCCTGTTAATGCAAATTATATCATATCCGTTACGATTGATTTTGTGTACTGAATTCCTCCATACCCCATGAGGGGTCAAATGCGAATTAAATCTTAAATGTTTGTGATATCGACGCCCCGTATTATCCATCGACTATTCCAGACATGTATTATTTCAAGTCAAATGGAATAGAATTGGAATACTGATGAAATTCTATGTGCAGATATCATTTAAAACTTTTATTAAATCCGTTTCTTCTTTAAAGGTATTGCACGGTTCTACGGTTTTCTTACAATGCGGGTAAAATATCAGAAACACTGGTAGTGTTTGATTTTTTAATTTCTGAAAGAAACTGTGACAACAATATGCTTATGAGTAAAGCACGCTTTTCGGCAGATGTCGTTATTCTGCTTTACGGCACAAATCTGCATTAAAAAAATATTTAAAAACGGGGTAAAGTGATAAGAAGTAAAGATAGATCAAATGTTTTGAAAGCAACATAAAAGAAACTACAAATCGTTTGTGACGTCAGAACCAAAATGCAATTCTTTCACACAACTTAGGGAAATACGTGCCCAACGTATTTCTTTTTGTTGATTGGTTTGGAGTTAGGCCATTTGTTTTGGTTTAGTTTGATTTTTTTTTTTTTTTTTTTTTTGGGGGGGGGGATTATTTTGTTTGTTACCTAGCGGCTGTCTTATTATAACGGCAGGGGGGAAATTGTTGACCAAACATGACCTGTTTTTACAACACGGGTCTCAACGGACAGGCGGTGACAGAGAGAGCAACGAAAAAGGGAAGGTAGTGTCACTTGGGTCCATTTTAATTTTCATCCAACATGGCTTAAATCATTAACTGAATTCCATATTTTCGTTCCTGCAAGGGGTGTATTCCATCAAAGAATGTGTTATAATGTATTTGGGTCGACACACCCTACAGAAGTTTTCCAGTTTAGTTGATGGAGCACAATAATACTTTTCGATCACAATAATACTTTTCGATCACAATAATACTTTCCGATCACAATAATACTTTTCGATCACAATAATACTTTCCGATCACAATAATACTTTTCTTGTTCGTTCCTTGGTAAGAGCTCCAAGCCTCACCAATGGTGAGTTTTTGTGTATGCGAACGTGTGTACCCACCATGAAGGCAGCCATATTATGATTTCGAGGATATAATCATACTTTATATACACCAGGCAAAATGTCGTAGGCAAAATCAACTCTCTCATGTCCCCTCTACGTCCTTTGGGACATGGGACTGAGTGAGTGAGTGAGTGAGTGAAAATGTCCCTCTCGCATTGTGAAGAATGTGTTGGTATGTGTTGAGTCAAAATGTTCCATACTCTCTCAAAAAATGAAGTAGCATTTGTAGGCATGACATTGCCTTTGACATTCATTCGATGATAACTCGTTGGGATTGGTCAAGGTGTACTGCTGTGGACTCTGACCGATCCCCTGACACTGTGGATTATGTGGAAATGAAGGTGCGATAGCTTCACAGAGAGAGAGACAGAGACAGAGACACAGAGAGAGAGAGAGAGAGAGAGAGAGAGAGAGAGAGAGAGAGAGAGAGAGAGAGAGAGAGAGAGAGAGAGAGGCAAGGCAAGGCAAGGCAAGGCAAGGCAAGGCAAGGCAAGTTCTTTCATTTCGAGGATAATGA
>CM060317.1:4635259-4640259 GCA_030674155.1 Stramonita haemastoma
AAGGGTAAGGCAAGAAGACAGGGGGGAGGGGGAGGGCTAGGGAGGCAGGGAAAGAGGGGAGGGGAGAGGGAAGGGGGGTGGGGGCAAAGAGGCGTGGGTCTCATCAGCATCTCGGGCTGAATTCCTTCTCCAGCCTCTTCCCCTCGTATCCTCCCTCACCTGGCCAACAAGACCGTGCACTGACTGACTGACTGACTGACTGACTGACTGACTCCTCGCTTCCTTAGCCGCGTTTAACACTGATGTCTTTCTCTCTCTCTGTCTCTGTCTGTCTGTCTGTCTGTCTGTCTCTGTCTGTCTGTCTGTCTGTCTGTCTGTCTGTCTGTCTCTCTCTCTCTCTCTCTCTCTCTCTCTCTCTCTCTCTCTCTCTCTCTCATGTACTTAAGACTATATTATTATTATTATTATTATTATTATTATTATTATTATTATTATTATTATTATTATTATTATTATCATTATTATTGCCTCTGTGAAGTTCTGTCGAAATCCATTGTCTATGACAATGTCCCTAAGAACCCATGGTCATCAGCATTTCTGAAAGCATATTAATTATTGTGCAAAGGTTGCCAGGTCAGTGTTCAAGTTTTCATTAAGTGCATGGTGTTCTGCTTTGCATGTGTGTGTGTGTGTGTGCGTGTGTGCGTGTGTGTGTGCGTGTGTGTGTGTGTGTGTGTGTGTGTGTGTGTGTGTGTGTGTGTGTGTGTGGTGCGTGTGTGTATGCGTGTGTGTGTGTGTGTGTGTGTGTGTAAATCTGAGTTGATGTATGATGTATAGAGTTGATGTGTGGAGTTGATGTATAATAATTATATGGAGTTGATGCATGCTTTGCACCTTTGCCTGCTGTTCCATTTGAAGAGTTGACTTCCTGCTTATTGCCCTTGTTCAAAGTGCATGATGGGTTTGTTTTTTTTCTGTGAAAAAGTTCCCGTGCATGTTTTTTCCTGGTATTCAAACCCAGTTGTTTTTTTTTTTTTAATCTTGACATTTTTTTCCCACATCTTTGGAGAGTTTTGAGCATTTTGTGCATAACGTACCGCTGCTTGGAACTGCTGTTGTTGTTTGTGTGTGTGATTTTTAAGCCCACCCTTTTTATGAGTGATGTTGAGTGTTTGATACAGAAGAGTGCTTTGTTGTCTATCCATGCTGGTTGATTTGTCAACACGTTGTGTGCCTGTGTTCCTTGCTGTCAGGTTGCTTCATGTTGTAGCTTTACTCCCAACGTCTATGATGCCGTGCATGCATTGTTTCCAACTCTGGAGTTTTCTTTTTTTTTCCCTTTTTAAAAAAAAAAAAGAAAACCTACATTGTGATTAATTTTGTTGCTTGGTTGCCTGTTGTTGTTGCTCAGTGCTTTGCTAGGAATGTGTCCATTGCATTGCGCAGTGAGATGCATCACGGGGGTTGATATCCTTTGTCTGTTGTTGTGAGTGACATTTTTGCAATAAAAATTATGGATTCTGTACAGACCTGACCGGGTGTGTGTGTGTGTGTGTGTGTGTGTGTGTGTGTGTGTGTGTGTGTGTGTGTGTGTGTGTGTGTGTGTGTGTGTGTGTGTGTGTTTTGCCTTGAGTGTCATATTGGTTAAGGGCTTTAGTTCCTGGTTTGTGGGGGGGGGAGGGGTATTTTTGTAATTGCACATGTTTGTTTCTTTGTTTGTTTAGCTGTCTGTAGTGTGTCCATCTCTCTGTTTCTATCTCTCTATGTCACATTGATATAATCATCTTCATCGTTGTCTTTGTTGTCGACGTCATCATCTTCTCCTTCTTCATCATTATCGTCATCATCATTCTCTCTCTCTCTCTCTCTCTCTCTCTCTCTTCTCTCTCTCTCTCTCTCTCTCTCTCTCTCTCTCTCTCTCTCTCTCTCTCTCTCTCTCTCTCTCTCCTTCTGGCTGGCTGGCTGGCTGGCTGGCTATTTATCGGTCACTCTGCCTGTCTGATAATGACCCCTCTATTCAGAGATTCTCTTTGTGAATTTTTTCCCTAATCATTTCGAGAGAAAAGCAATTCGGTGAATTCATAGGAAAGCGCGAAAAAGGACATTACAATGGAAAGTAATCAGCGGCAGTAAACAGTTTTTGTTAGCTAGGGTTTACTTTTACAATTGAAATCAATGTTTATAAATGAACCAAACATTTAGCTGTTATCAATAAAGTTTTTAGTAAATACAAGGAAATGACACCAAATGTTTTCTTTAAAATTATTTATGTAAAAATCCAGCCCATCCTGATATATTCATCTGAAGTATGGGGCTTAAACAGACTCGAACACTTAAAAAAAAAAGTACATGTCATGGCATGTAAAAGATGTCTGAGGATCCCAGTGAGAAGACCAAATAAATAAAATGATGTATGGAGATTTAGGGCGGTACCTATTGCATATCAATTCTTATGTAGCTTGTTTAAGATGCTGGTTGAAACTGTTGCGAATGGGTTTTGAAAGATTGCTTCATATAGCACACAAAATGTTACTTCAGTTAGACATAACTGGCAAAAGCTGTGGGGTTTCAAAGGTAAGAGCCATTTTGTTTAAGATAGGTTTAAACATTGTATGGATGCAACAAGATGTTGGAGATGGAAAGGTGTGTCTACGTGTGATTAAACAGCGACTTATTGATATGTTTATCCAAGAATGGGATGGAACGATCAGAGAACGTGAAAGGTATAGCATCCATAGGTCCTTTAAAGCAATGTTTCCAAAAGGAGAAGTACATTGATGACACGGAGATGTATTGTGTTTTCATCTGGCTATTACGCACTTAAGGTTTAATGTGCTTCCTATCAATAATAATGCCAACGGATATAGTGAATCTATAAGAGACAAAAGCTGTCCTTTTTGTGTGAACAAAATAGAAAATGAATGTCACTGTATATTTGATTGCAGTTTATATACAGATTTCAGAGAGAAACTTCTTGGAGAATCAAAATGCATGCCTCTATCCAGACTGCCGAAAGGAACAATCTCTCCAGTTATGTTTTTCCATGCTATCCACAGACGAAAGAAAAGCATTTTGTAATTGTCTTGTTATTTATATTCTTGACACCGTTATAAGTCCTTATGGCTGCTTGATATGCCATTCTCTTGATTATTCTATATTCACTGACTTAAAGTTTTGCTTTCAAGGTTTATTGTCTTATTGTTATGTTTATTTGGATGATGTACTTGGAGTGATGCAACGAGGAGAGCCGGCTGAGATGGATATTGTGACCATTTCTTTTTGCAATTTTTTCCCTCGCTTGCCTTACTGCTTTGCTCACTGTATGTTCTGTGACTAAAAGCCAATGTACATTAAGCCTGTCCAGTGTGTTTCTCTCTCTCTCTCTCTCTCTCTCTCTCTCTCTCTCTCTCTCTCTCTCTCTCTCTCTCTCTCTCCTTTTTTCTTTCTTTCTTTCTTTTCCTTCTTTCCTTCTTTCTTTCTTCCTGTCTTTCAAACAAACCCTCTTCCCTTCTTCCCTGCTCCTTTTCCCTGACGCAGAGGTGCAGAATTGTCCATGCTGGTTTCTGGCTAGTCAGGGAAGGGCGGGCAACAGCCAACCCAGGAATAAATCAGAGGACAGGACTCTAATCCCAGGAGCCCCGGGGTTTGAATCTGGGCAGAGCCTGATGGACTAGACTGAGATTTTTGTTTAAAGCAATCTTCCTGGTGTAAGTACTTGCAAACCTGCTACTGCTTTATCTCCTATAGCGGTCTTGGGGGGTCGGGGGGGGGGGGGGGGGGGGGGGGGTCGGTGGTCTAGAGATAACGCACCTGCCTAGGAAGCGAAAAGTCCGGGTTCAAAGTGTGTTGCTGTTCGATCCCCGTTTGGGCCCGAAGCTTTTCCCCCTATCCACTGTACCGTGAGTGGTGGTCTGAGTGCTAGTCTTTCAGATGAGACAATAAACCGAAGTCCCGAGCGCAATATTGATTTCACCTTCACCTTCACCCGTCCTGTAGCCCCGTGGACCGTGGGCACAACTGAAGATTTTGAAACCAGCTTCCTCCACTCCCCACGGTCCTCTGCCCTCCCTAGTAGATCGTTCCACCCAAGGGGAGGAGGGGGTCTGCAGGGTCATGACAAATTTAGTGCACGTAAAAAAACAACAATGGTAACAAGAGAAGTATCAATGGCAAATCTCTGTAGAAAAAAGTTACTCTGATAGGGAACTAGTTTTTATACATATGCAGACAGGAAAAGGCCCCGCTCTTTCCCTTGAAACTTCAGCCGATGTAGATAATCTGTTCTCTGCCTGTCCAGCTCTCAAGGCCGTGACCGCCGCCATGTTGAAGCAGCGCTCTCTGCCGGCCTGGAGCGTCGTCTGTGAGCCAGGGAAGATGACTCTCACTGTCGTGGCCAATATGACATCGGCGTCCAAGATGGCGGGGGATAAATCCAAAGACGCGGGAAAGAATGATGGAAAGAAGGGAGACAATTTGGAACGTTTTTGTCCCAGGGCTGTGTAACCGTGTGTACAGGGGGGTGAGGGGGGGGGGGGGGGGGCAATCCATCAGAGCTGTGCTGGACAGGACATGGGAAGAGAATACTACCGTGATGACAAGTTGGGTGGGGGGGGGAGGAGGGGGTGTCTGCAGGGTCATGGCAGATACGGAGCGACTCTCAGGTTTGATATGGGGGTGATCACACACACACACACGCACGCACGCACGCATACACACACATATATATACACACACATGCACACACACATATATGCACACACACATGCACACACACACACACGCACACGCGCGCACGCGCGCGCGCGCACAAGGGTCAACAATGACAAAATTGAAAAATGTAGATTGAATGGTAACAAATTTAATGTGTATAATGATAAGCTTTGAAAAAGACAAAGCAAACCTTTGGATTGCGTCTGCATTCTAAAAGAGAAAATGCCTTATTTTCTTGTATTTAATCATTTTGTTTATTTTTTATATCGTGGATGATGGAATAAGCACTCATGTGCTTTTTTTACAATACACAATGCAATATGTATGCAAAAGGATATTGTAGATGTGTC
>CM060317.1:4647759-4650259 GCA_030674155.1 Stramonita haemastoma
TCAGTACAATCCCCAGTTCACCCAGCTGTCAATGGGTGCATACCCTCCTTAGGGTCAGGGAAGGGAAAGCAGCGAGGGAGAGGAGATAGGCGCCGCCCTCAATATGCTGTCAAATAGAGAAGCTGAGGTCTCTGAAGCCTCGCTCCCCTACATACGTTATAGGACACCTTTACCTGTTTTACCTTTAATTAAAATCTACACTCTCGTGTGCTTTTATTCACTTAAATTCTCCTTGCGTGGGGAGAAGGGGGTGTTAATCAGAGAAAAAAAGGCAGAACAAAGAAGAAAGATGAATTGCGATGGATGATTTGTGTTGTTGTTGTTGCTGGTTGGTTTACATGTTGCAGCTCAGCAGGTGTCATGTCCATGTTAATTGTTCATTGTTTAATTCAGCACACCATAAGCTACAAGCTTCTTGTTGCTATAATTCCACAAATGCTGTTTGTTTTCAATGTTGATTCTCATTTCTGAATAAATAAGATAAACACTATTGAAAGGAAGATGAACGGTGGCAGACAGGGCCAGCAGAAGGGACAGAAACACACAGAGAGGGAGGAATGAGGAGAGGGGGCTGGAACAGCGTAAACAAGAGACAGACAGACACAGAAACTGAGAAAGACAGACAGACATGGGGAGACAGACAGGACTGTATGCTTAGAGAGAGAGAGGAGAGAGAGAGAGAGAGAGAGAGAGAGAGAGAGAGAGAGAGAGAGAGGGGGGGGGGGGAAGATGTAGAAACACACAGAGATAGTCGGGCAGACAGGCGAACAGACAGGCGGACAGACAGACTGACGGACAGATAAACCAAAAGGATCAGAATGACAAGAAGGAGAGCAAGGTCCATTGATCTGGAATGAACTTCCTCTCTCCCTTCGGCCAAGCCTACATATAACACTTTTAGATCCAACATTAAGACACACTTATTGCAAACCTAAGATTTTCGCCTTCTGTTTCCATCTCCTATCTGTCTCTGCCTTCAACATCTGTAATCCCCATTTACCTGCCAAAGTGTATAACCTTTATAATGGTGTGCGTGTGCACGCGCGTGTGTGTGTGCGTGTGTGCGTGTGTGTGCGTGTGTGTTGTGTGTGTGTGTGTGTGTGTGCGTGCGTGCGTGTGTATGTGTGTGTGTGTGTGTGTGTGTGTGTGTGTGTGTGTGTGTGTGTGTGTGTGTGTGTGTGTGTGTGTGTGTGTGCGGGCGTGCGGGCGTGCGGGCGTGTGTGTGTACATCCAGATTTGCTAAAACTATTAATCGTCATTGGTCGCTTGTGTGTTGTATAGGTCGAATGCAAGTGCTTTGATTTGTTTTAGCAAGATATAGTGCTATATGAATTCCATGTATTATTATTATTATGTAATGTGACATATGTTAATGAGAGAATGAATGCAGCACACCATCAATCACGATTTTTATTTACCCATCCTTCAAAACAAAGAAGGGGGGTGGGGTGTATTCCCAATTTTCGGATCTTCATCCTGTAGGCTATTTTCGCCTCGTAAAATGAAAAATGAGGATGAGGAATATTTGCATCAAAGCTGACAACACCTAAAGAAGACAGACAATGTATGTGCACTGGTGAGATATTTACATGAGATGAAGAAAATAATAGGCATAAACACTATCGTAAATGTACGATTCAAAATTAGACATAGCTTCTTTGCCGTTTAAGGAGGAGGAAGAAGAAGAAGAAGAAGAAGAAGAAGAAGAAGAAGAAGAAGAAGAAGAAGAAGAAGAAGAAGAAGAAGAAGAAGAAGAAGAAGAAGAAGAAGAAGAAAGAGAAGAACATTTTCAACAACAAAAATTACTCAGTAGGAAATCTAGGAAAGGGCGACTGGGGCTTTAAAACCGAAGAGGAAGTATCTGTGTGTTTGCTATGACAAATAAAAATGGCAAAACTTTGGCAAACTGGCTGGCCTGCTTGATTTAGGACAGAGAATCAGTCAGGCTACTGTCTAGGCAAACTCGGTCAACAACGCTCCCTCACAATCACTTGAAACACTTCACGGCTAACATTGCTTACTTGGTAGCAGACGCGAATCTAGCTTTTTATCCTGTAGAGTAGAGGAGTGTTAAAGATATTTATATAAAATAAACAACAACTTCGACCTAGTAACTATCCCAAAAGACAGTAGTGATTGTTGGATTCGCGTCTCACTAACGTGCCTTTTCTGACAGAGGAATTTTGTATAAGACGAAGAATAACAGGGGGAAAAAAACAACTAAACAAGGCAAAACAAGTTCTATATGCAGAAATGTAACCGAAATACAAATTTACTGAACTGGGATAAAATTGGATTGACAGGAAGTGAAGAAAAAAAATTGTAGGGCAATTTTTCCTCTGACTTCCTGTGAAAATTAAATATAAAATGTTATGTGCGTGTTGACTTTAGTGCACCAGAACTAAGATCGAAAATGGATTTTTGATAGATACAGTTCAATTTTCAGCACAGTCTTTAATCCCAGAAAAAAAGAAAACGAAAAGAAAACCACCTTGACTTA
>CM060317.1:4662759-4672759 GCA_030674155.1 Stramonita haemastoma
ATCATCCAAAACATCAACATTGACATCTTCACTCTCAACAGTCTCCCCATTCATACAAAAAACTTCTTTAAAGTAATGAAACCAATCTTCATTGCTGATGTTGTTGCAAATGATGTCCCGATTGCCATATCCCATCCTTTTAACTTCTTTCCAGAACTGAGAAGAGTCTGCAATGTTTTCAGCTAAAAGTTCAGTTTTCTTTTTCCTATAATTTTGTTTTTTTGCTTTCAATAATCGTTTATACTCTTTCCTTTTTTCTACATAAATCAACCTGTCTTCCTCATTTCTGGTTACTCTAAAACATTTTAACTTTGCTCTACTTTCTTTTTTTGCGATTTCACATTCATCGTCAAACCATTCCGATCTTATGGTTTTGTGCATGGGTACTTTTCTAGACATGCAGGTACTTGCCTCTTTTAGGCATTTAACAAAGATTTCCAAAGCAGTTTCTTTACTGTTTTCCAAAGCATTTGTGGCGAATGTAAGTTTTTCTTGAATGTCTTTGCTATTTAATGTGGTTACAAAATCATTTTTCTTAGTTTCGTCCCATACTAACTTCTGACAGACTTTTTTGCTTGATTTCTGTTGAGATGTTGTTTCTGTATAATTGCTATTAGTTTCCATCTCCATACAAACTGGCAGATGGTCAGATTCTGTTAAGTTTTTAACCAGCAAAGATAGAACTCTAACCGAACTAAATAAACCCAGAGATGCAATGAAATAATCCACAACACTTGAACCTGAAGGTGATATAAATGTATAACTTTCATCAAAGTCTGGATCACAGAGACCATTTAATATGACACAGTCAAACATGTTGCATAACTCAATGAGCTGATTACCAAAAACATTTGTATACATATCATGTGACTGTCTGGGCAATTTTGAACCAGGATAATGATGTAAATGCTGCAAGTTATCATAGTCATCATCTAAACTGTAATTTTCACATGCGGTTCGTGCATTAAAATCCCCCATTATCAGCAATCCAAAATCATCATATGCATTCTGTAGATCTAATATACACTGCTCCAAAACTTCTAAGCCATAGATATTTTCTGTTGTTTTCCAAAATGTAGAATCAGACGGAGGAATATACATGCAAATTAACATAGTATCATTAGTGGTACCAAGTAAATTCTTGTGCATTTTTAAAACCACAGTATTCCTTGTCTCAACATGAACTGTATCAACACATGAGCTGAATTTCTTTTTAACCATGACAATTACCCCACCAGAGTATCTCCCTTGATGAGATAACTTTTTGGCTTTAGCAGTAAAAATAGAGTAGTCATGAAAAATGTGAGACTCAAATTCAGTCCCAATAAATTTGTAGACTTCAAAAAAGCATTTGATTCTGTACATCATGATAAACTTCTAAAATGCATGAAAAACCAGGGTGTTAAGGGAAAGTTTTTAGCATCTTTGAAATCTATGTATTCTTCATTGCTTTCATGTGTGCGTGTAAATTGTGAACTCACAGAATTCTTTGAATGCCCGGTTGGTGTCAGACAAGGCTGTGTCCTGTCTCCTACATTATTTTCTGTTTATATAAATCAGTTAGCCAACCACATAGATTCAGGGGGAAAACATGGTATCCAAATGTTACCAGGTCTAATGGAAGTGTTTATCCTACTTTTTGCTGATGATGTAGCGTTATTATCAACAACAGCGGGTGGTCTACAAAACCAGCTTAATATCCTACACAGATGTTGTGATGAAATGAAACTAAATGTAAACACTGATAAAACAAAAATAATGGTATTTAGAAAGGGGGGATATTTAGGTCGACATGAGCAATGGTATTTCAATGATAAAAAGTTAGATGTAGTTAATAGTTATTGTTATTTAGGTTTTCAGTTTACAACAATGCTTAGTATGAAGAGAGGCACAAAGCACTTAGTAACTAAGGGTAAGAAAGCAGTTGTACAATTAAATAGAGCATTCCAAAAGTATAAAGAAATGACTGCTAATACTTTCTTTAAGATTTTTGATACAAAAATGCAGCCTATCTTGCTTTATTCATCTGAAATATGGGGGTTATCAAAATTAGATCATGTGGAAAAAGTTCATATGATGGCATGCAAACGGTTCTTAGGTGTTCCTGTCAAAACACCAAATAAAATGGTATATGGCGATTTGGGACGATACCCTCTGTATGTGAATTCTTTTGTATCTGTTTTAAGATACTGGTTTAGATTACTGCAAATGTGTACTGAAAGATTGCCATACAGGGCATATCAAATGTTGCTTGAACTAGACAGAACTGGAAAATATTGCTGGGTGTCTAAAATTAGAGAAATTTTATGTGAGACAGGGTTTAATTTTGTTTGGTTGCAGCAAGGTGTAGGTGATGTTAAAGTGTTTTTGAGATTGTTTAAACAAAGGCTTATTGATATTTTCATACAAGAATGGACAGGTACAATAAGAGATCGAGACAGGTACGACTGCTACCGGTCCTTTAAAATACTCTTTGAAAAAGAGAAATATGTTTGCAATATTGATACGTATTGTTTTAGGGTTGCCATATCACAAATAAGATTTAATGTTCTCCCACTGAACGCGAATGCACACCGCTTCAGCAGTTCAATGCAGAAAAAAGCTTGTCCGTTTTGCAGGACAGCAAGAGAAGATGAACAGCATTTTCTTTTTGTTTGCCCTACATACATCAATTTGAGGGACAAATTCCTGAAAGACCTAATTAGAACCCCAATCCACAGATTGCTACAAGTCTCAACTCAACATGAAATGCATAAATTGTCCAGGTATATTTTTCATGCAATTAATCTAAGGAAAAAGCGTTTGATCATATTGTAATTTCTTTTCAAATTGATTGTGTTCAACATAACAATTATGTGGCAAGATTGCATGGTGTATGCTGCTGCTTAAACGATGTTTATTTGTTAAAACATATTGCTTGATGTGTGCTGTAGTTTAAACAATAGTTATCTGTTTACACGTAGTCCTGGGTGTGTGCTACAGTTAAAAATGGTAGTCACAATATGTGAAGAAATCCTGAGACGTTGGTACATGTGCTAACCAAAGTGAGGTATGAAGTCTATCAGTTATGATTGTATGTAATTGTGTGTGTGCGCGCGCGCGCGCGTGCGTGCATGCGTGTGCGCCCGCGCGCGCATCCGTGTATATATGTCTGTGGAGAGTGTGTGTGTGTGCGTGCATGCATGCGTGTGTGTGTGAGTGTGTGTGTGTGTGTGTGTTTGTGTGTGTGTGTTTGAGTGTAATAATGATGTAATGATTGAGATGACAACAGTAATAATGATGAGATGATGGAGAGGATAACTGGGTCAATGATAATGATGATGAGAAGGCTATGATATGTATGTGCACTACATTTTGTATATGTATATTGACAGTTAGTATGAGGATATGTGTCATCACCGTACCACGCTACCACCCACCTACTTTATTTTTGTTGCTTGTATTGTGGCCTATGGCCGAAGTACATTAAAGCATTTCAGTGTTCAGTGTTCAGTGTTCAGTGTTCAGTGTTCTCTCTCTCTCTCTCTCTCTCTCTCTCTCTCTCTCTCTCTCCTCTCTCTCTCTCTCTCTCTCTCTCTCTCTCTCTCTCTCTCTCTCTCTCTCTCTCTCTCTCTCTCTCTCTCTCTCTCTCTCTCTCTCTCTCTCTCTGCCAATCTGACGACCCGGGTTCGATTCCGGTCGAGGAGATTTTTCTCCAGGGGTGAACATCAGTGCTGACTCCACTCTCCCCAAGTCCTTCGGATGAGACTTTAAACCGAGGCCCCGTGTGCGAACACACGCAGAACATCTTGCGCACACGTTAAATCCTGTTCCGCTTTTCGTAAGAGTAGGCCATTGTGTGCCGGTGGGAACAGATGACATTTACAAAACTGCATACACACGGGGACTGGAGGAAAAAAGCACAAGAGTGCTTATTGCATTATCCTTGATATAAAAGAATAAATCAATCAATCAATCAAATCTCTCTCTCTCCCTCTCTCTCTCTCTCTCTCTCTCTCTCTCTCTCTCTCTCTCTCTCTCTCTCTCTCTCTCTCTCTCTCTCTCTCTCTCTCTCGGTGGGGTGTGTGTTGGGGGTGTACGTTTGTTATCGTTGCATTCCATCAAGCCAGTCGTTGCAGAGGTCATGCTGTCCATGTCTTTTTTTTTCATTCCTGCTTGTGCACACCTGTGTAGCAGCCTGTTCACACACCATAGCCCTCAACAAACCAACAGCCATTCCGACCTACAGCCAAACAAACAAACAAACAAACAGACGGACAGACAAACAGCCCTTCAGAGAGACAAACCAGCTCCCCTTTGTCACAGTAAAAGTCACCGCCCTTCTCACGAATTTCGATGTTGTTGTCTGACTGTTCGTAAACAACACTTGGCCCCTTCTCCCTCGCCCCCCCCCCCCCCGCCCCCCTGCTCCCATCCCCCTTTCCCATCTGCCCGACACTATCCCCCCCCCCCTCCCTCACCACCACCACTACCTTCCTCACCCCCACCTTCAAACTATTTGGCAATGTTGTTCTACACATGTAATTTATTTTATTACCAACCCTTGACCCCCCCCTCCACTCCCATCCCTTACCCCCCCCCCCCCCCCCCCCCCCCCCCCCCCTTTCATGAAAAAAGTGGCGAATCGTTGTCATGGGCAAACTGTCAGCTTTCGCCCTAATAACCACAACTATGCCATAAGTCAGGACCTGCCATCACTGTGGTGTGCTGTGGTGTGTTGTACTGTGTTATACTGTGTTACACTGTGGTGTGCTATGGTGTACTGTGTTATATTGTGGTGTACTGTGTTATATTGTGGTGTACTGTGTTATACTGTGTTACACTGTGGTGTGCTGTGTTATATTGTAGTGTACTGTGTTATACTGTGTTACACTGTGGTGTGCTGTGTTATACTGTGGTGTACTGTGCTGTACTGTGCTGTACTGTGCTCTGATGTGCTGTAGTGTACTGTGTTATACTGTGGTGTACTGTGGTGTGTTGTAGTGAACTGTGGTGTGCTGTGGTGTACTGTGGTGTGTTGTAGTGAACTGTGGTGTGCTGTGGTGTACTGTGGTGTGTTGTAGTGAACTGTGGTGTGCTGTGGTGTACTGTGGTGTGTTGTAGTGTACTGTGGTGTGTTGTGGTGTACTGTGGTGTACTGTGTTATACTGTGGTGTTACTGTGGTGTACTGTGGTGTGTTGTGGTGTGTTGTGGTGTTTGTGGTGTGTGTGGTGTGTTGTGGTGTGTTGTGGTGTACTGTGGTGGTTGCTGTGGTGTGTGTGTGGTGTGTGTGTTGTGGTGTGCTATGGTGTGTTGTGGTGTGTTGTGGTGTGTTGTGGGTGTACTGTGGTGTGCTGTGGTGTACTGTGCTGTACTGTAATGTGCTGTACTGCGCTGTACTGCGCTGTGCTGTACTGTACTGCACTTTGCTGTACTATACTGTCCTGTGCTGCACTATACTGTACTGTGCTGTACTGTGCTGTTCTGTGCTGTGCTGTTCTGTACTGTGCTGTTCTGTACTGTACTGTACTGTTCTGTGCTGTTCTGTACTGTACTGTTCTGTGCTGTTCTGTACTGTTCTGTGCTGTTCTGTACTGTTCTGTACTGTTCTGTGCTGTTCTGTACTGTGCTGTTCTGTGCTGTTCTGTACTGTTCTGTGCTGTTCTGTACTGTGCTGTGCTGTTCTGTACTGTACTGTTCTGTACTGTACTGTACTGTTCTGTGCTGTTCTGTACTGTGCTGTTCTGTGCTGTTCTGTACTGTTCTGTGCTGTTCTGTACTGTGCTGTTCTGTACTGTACTGTTCTGTACTGTTCTGTACTGTTCTGTGCTGTTCTGTACTGTGCTGTTCTGTGCTGTTCTGTACTGTTCTGTGCTATTCTGTACTGTGCTGTTCTGTACTGTGCTGTTCTGTACTGTACTGTACTGTTCTGTGCTGTTCTGTACTGTGCTGTTCTGTGCTGCATTGTACCTACCTGAACTGTGGTGTGCTGTTCTGTGTTGCACTGTGTTGTGCTGTAACGTGCGGTACTGTGCTATTCTGTTCTGTACTGTACTATGTTGTTCTGTTCTGTACTGTGCTGCATTGTGCTGTACTGTGCTGTACTGTACTGTGCTGCACTGTGCTGTACAGTGTTGTACTGTGCTGTATTGTACTGTTTGTGCTGTTAGTACTGTGCTGCACTGTGCTGCATTGTGCTGTACTGAGGGCACGTTCCAGATGCTCACTCTGTTTCCATCTCTATTTCTCCGCCAATCCTTTGAACCAGGCCAGAAACTGTGTAGCAATGATACCAGAAACTGTGTAGCAGTAACACCAGAATCTGTGTAGCAATGATACCAGAAACTGTGTAGCAGTAACACCAGAAACTGTGTAGCAGTGATACCAGAAACTGTGTAGCAGTAACACCAGAATCTGTGTAGCAATGATACCAGAAACTGTGTAGCAGTAACACCAGAATCTGTGTAGCAATGATACCAGAAACTGTGTAGCAGTAACACCAGAAACTGTGTAGCAGTGATACCAGAAACTGTGTAGCAGTAACACCAGAATCTGTGTAGCAATGATACCAGAAACTGTGTAGCAGTAACACCAGAATCTGTGTAGCAATGATACCAGAAACTGTGTAGCAGTAACACCAGAAACTGTGTAGCAGTGATACCAGAAACTGTGTAGCAGTGATACCAGAAACTGTGTAGCAGTGATACCAGAAACTGTGTAGCAGTGATACCAGAAACTGTGTAGCAATGATACCAGAAACTGTGTAGCAGTAACACCAGAAACTGTGTAGCAGTGATACCAGAAACTGTGTAGCAATGATACCAGAATCTGTGTAGCAGTGATACCAGAAACTGTGTAGCAGTGATACCAGAATCTGTGTAGCAGTGATACCAGAATCTGCGTAGCAGTGATACCAGAATCTGTGTAGCAGTGATATCACTAACAACAGTTTATGCACAGGTTGAAAGTACATCCCATCTTTCATCCTCTGAAGTCGGAGTGTGACTGCCTGATGTGGCAGGGTATTTGAAAAACAGTCAGACCCCTACACTCATCCACTGTGTGTATAAGGCCTTACAGTGAGTCTATGCTGGGGGGAGTGAGACCTAGTGCATGTTCTGAATGACCGCTATAGTGCTCCAGCTGGGGAACGCTCAACAACACAACAACAAGCAACAACAACAAGCAACAACAACAGCAACAACAACAACAACAGCTATAGCGGCAACAACAACAACAACAACAGCTATAGCGGCAACAACAACATCCATCTTTCGCAGAGAGAAACGCCATCTATGGCCGGTGGTATGGGCGAGGCGAGCAGATCCTGCTTGCCGTCTGTGCTCCAAGAGTTTTCCCTGTCAACATTCAGCATACAAAGCCACGCCCAAGGTGGCAGGATAAAATAAAATAAAATAAGATCAAATAAAATAAAATGACATTAAAAAAGATAAAATAAAATAAGATAAAATGAAATAAGATCAAATAAGATAAAATGACATTAAAAAAGATAAAATAAAATAAGATAAAATGAAATAAGATCAAATAGGATAAAATGACATTAAAAAAGATAAAATAAAATAAGATAAAATGAAATAAGATCAAATAAGATAAAATGACATTTAAAAAGATAAAATAAAATAAAATAAAATGAAATAAGATAAAATAAGATAAAATGACATTAAAATAGATAAACTAAAATAAGATCAAATGAAATTTAAAAAGATAAAATAAGATAAAATAAAGTAAAATAAGATAAAATAAAATAAAATAAGATAAAATAGAAATAAAATAAGATAAGATAAAATCAGATAAAATAAAATAAAATAACATAAAATAAACTAAAATAAGATAAAATAAAACAAAATAAGATAAAATAAAATAAAACTTACGGCACACTCACCAACAGAAACTGACACTGTGTAGGTGGCCTCCTCACTCTGACCTTGAGAGACCTGGCAGCCCGTATTTCACAGAGAGAAAATCATTCGTCACGGCAAAGTGTACAGTACAATGTAACACGATACAGAGGTGTCCCTGTCGTTGGCTGTTCCTCAACTTAACAGCGATGGGAGGGAGGGGGGGGTTGACACCTGGAATATGCACTCTCTCCTACTCATGATACCTGGGAACCTCTGTGAAACTGCAGACGTACACTCTGGGTGATTTTTTTGTTGTTGTATTTTTCGTATTTTGTACCACTTTATGTCACAGCATATTTCTCTGCGTGAAATTCGGGCTGCTCTCCCCGGGGAGAGCGCGTCACCACAAGTGCAGCGCGTACCCTTTTTTTTTTTCCTGCAGGCAACTGTATTTGTTTCCCTATCAGAGTGGCTTTTTTCTCTACAGAATTTTGCCAGTGGATGACTATTTTTAAGCGCCTTGACATAATATTATAGGCAGCCATACTCCGGCTTCTGAGGATTTTGTTTTTACAAGTTGTTATGATAACAGCTGGTCATGGATGTAGATGATCTGGACAAAGAAAGCATCGTCATCAGCATCTGCAGCCCCCTGACCCAAGAGGGTCCTCGGGGGAACAGGCCGCTCAAGCTGGTCGACATTGACTCCACCCTGGTCTGTCTTCAGCTTTTCACAGCAACAGCACAGCCATGTCAAGGCTGGTCCAGTCTTTGATGTTCTGCATCCTGTTCTTCCTCCATCAAGAATAAAAGAAGGAATAAATACGTAAATAAATTAATAAATAAATGAATAAATACATAAATGAATAAATGAATAAATAAATAAATAAATAAATAAATAAATAAATAAATAAATAAATAAATAAATAGATGAATAAATAAATAAATAGATATTTTAATAAACAAATGATAGGTGTTCCACGCAGGATAGTTTGGGCAAGAGAGTTATGACTGGTAACGTAGCCAAAACCACGCCAGCTGTGTCCTCCTCACAACAGGCTGAAGATGTTCGTTCCTGTCGCCCAGCTCTGACAGGCTTCTCTTCCCACACTGACTGGCTGAGGTTGTGGAGTAAAGGGCAGTGGAGCGACTGATCCTATCTACCTTCTCTGCCCTCAGGGCAATGCATCCACATCCCTGCCCCTCCACTCACCACCGCAATGTAATACATTACAGCGCAATGCTATCCAAAACATGACAAAACTGTACAAAGCAATTCGATGCAATGCAATACATCGCACCGCAATACAAAGTCAGATGATGTAATGGAATACAATACAATACATTGCAATACAATACATGATATGTAACATACATTGATGAGATACACTACAACGCAATACAATGTAATATAAAACAGCACGGTATACTAGTATACAGTAAAACACAATAGAGCGGATGGCAACTAAATATAAAAACCCCAGCATGCAGGTGTCGTGTATAAACACCATCCTCGAGGGAAAATCGAGTTGGAGTCTCCAGGTTGGTTCGGGGCTGTGGGCTTATAATTATTGCAACGTTCTGGCGGCTCCTGCGACGGCACTGGAACTATAAGTATCGGTGATTGCCTTTCCAATAAACCATTCCAGTGACGTGGAGAGGGGGGGGGGGGGGGTTCTGCTGCATAGGTAACAGCTTGCCCTCCATACTTACTTACCCAGGTTTTACGCTTTAGAGCCTAGAGCTCAACTCCGTAGTCTTCCGATACTGACAGATGCGTGCGACACAAAACAAATCAATGCAACAGACGGACTGTAGCCCTGACCCATTGTACAGTTTGTAGCTGGCTAGATATCCACAGGGGGGCGGGATAGCTCAGTGGTCAGAGCGCTCGCTTTCCCCAAGTCAAGTTAAGCAGCATCGAGCGTGGTTACCAGTTGGATGGGTAACCGCTTGCGCACCTTAGCTTCAGTACAGTCCCCCCCACCCCTACCCCCCACCCCAGTTCACCCAGTTGTCAATGGGTACCTGCCCTCTTTATGGTCAGGAAAGGTAAAGCAGCTAGGTAGAGGAGATGGGCGCCGCCCTCAATATGCTGGCCCTTAGAGAAGCTGAGGTCTCTGACGCATCGCTCCCCTACGACCACAAAAGGTTATGG
>CM060317.1:4682759-4695259 GCA_030674155.1 Stramonita haemastoma
GCATCACAGAAGATGATGCAGCAAAAAACAAAACCAACTTATCTGTGATTGTCCGAATTCTCATAAAGTAAGTTACCCGTGATCATCAGAATTCTCACCATAAAGTAAAGTAAGCGTATCTATGATCATCAGAATTCTCACCATAAAGTAAAGTAAGCGTATCTATGATCATCAGAATTCTCACCATAAAGTAAGCGTATCTGTGATCATCAGAATTCTCACCATAAAGTAAGCGTATCTATGATCATCAGAATTCTCACCATAAAGTAAAGTAAGCGTATCTATGATCATCAGAATTCTCACCATAAAGTAAGCGTATCTGTGATCATCAGAATTCTCACCATAAAGTAAGCGTATCTGTGATCATCAGAATTCTCACCATAAAGTAAAGTAAGCGTATCTATGATCATCAGAATTCTCACCATAAAGTAAAGTAAGCGTATCTATGATCATCTGAATTCTCAGCATAAAGTAAAGTAAGCGTACCTGTGATCATCAGAATTCTCAGCATAAGGTAAAGTTAGGCATCTATGATCCTCTGAATTCTCAACATAAAGTCAAGTATACTTACATGCGACTGTCTCTGTACCCAAGTGAAAAGATGTGTTGTATGTAAATGCTGTTTAGGTATGTGAAAAACAAATGTGCCCTCCTGCATTGATGCCATAATTAATCATTGTTATCCACTGGGATGGCGTGTTGGAGTGGCAGGCTTCTCATTTTCATCGTGTATCTCTTTCCCTGTTGTCAGATCTGGCCGGTATCCATTTGAGTTCCAGTTTCTGATCTCAGACAGATGATGATGATGATGATGATGATGATGATGATGATGATGATGATGATGATGATGATGATGATGATGATGATGATGATGATGATGATGATGGTGATGATGATGAATAGAATTTACAAAGCGCTCAGCATTGTAAAGCATCGAATCAAAGCGCTTGCATTCAAATAATTCACACTCATGCAATCGTCCATTACTAAAATAAACAGATATCAATATCAAACATAGATACTTGCACGCACGCACGCACGCACGCACGCACGCACGCACGCACGCACGCACGCACGCACACACACAGATAGATAGATAGATAGATAGATAGATAGATAGATAGATAGATAGATAGATAGATAGATAGATAGATAGATAGATAGATAGATAGATAGATAGATAGATAGATAGACACGTGCGTGCGAGATGCGCACACAGCATGCTTAGCAGAGTGATGGAGAGGGGTGGCTGATGAAGAGTATGGACAGGTCAGGTGGGGAAGAAGGAAAGAATACTGGGCTTTGAGGCTTGATTTGATTTGATTTATTTGATTTATTTGATTTATTCTTTTATACCGAGGATAATGGGATAAGTACTCTTGTGCTTTTTTACATCCAGTCCCCGTGTGTATGCAGTTTTGTAAATGTCATCTGTTCCCACCGGCACACGATGGCCTACTCTTACGAAAAACGGAACAGGATTTAGCGTGTGCGCAAGATGTTCTGCGTTTGGCTGGGTTTTAAAACATCGCCGAATGTAGGCTTTGGGCGAAAGGAGAGAGGGAGGTGGATGGGAAACGAACCATTCGACCCGAACAGAAACCAAAATAGACAAGGGATATCTGTCTGTTTCTCCATATACTAACGAAGTTGAAGTCGTACGCTTTAAACGAAAGATATAATTTAAATTTTTTTAAATTACACATACATGGTGGATGGACCACAAAGAATGAAAGAGCGACGCACCTCGGAGGTGTGTTAGAGAGAATCTGGGTGGTCGAAAGTACATAATGAAGGGATCGGGATGGAGTGTACCGGTGATAAACAGTTGTATAGAGATAAGAGGATACAGATTTGTGACGATATTTGAAGCAGAGGGTGCTATTCTTGTACTAATAATTGTCATTTTCTTTCATATATACTGATTTTTAAATAGTGTGTTTAAGAATTTTATACTCTAGCTGTACCATAGTTTCACAAAACGAGCAGCAAACCTATTTTTTAAAAATCCAAAAAAACCGATAATGAGGATTGGTATAATCAAACGTGTTGCGGATTGCCTTTTTCGGGGTGGGAGAGGGGGGGGGGGGAGAAGAGGAGAAGGAGGGGGAGACAACTTGTTGTTTTTCATGGGTTGGTTTATTGGA
The DNA here is from genome assembly GCA_030674155.1 of Stramonita haemastoma. Classification (NCBI taxonomy): domain Eukaryota; kingdom Metazoa; phylum Mollusca; class Gastropoda; order Neogastropoda; family Muricidae; genus Stramonita; species Stramonita haemastoma. The sequence goes on from CM060317.1 coordinate 4,684,907, forward strand.
TGCATGACTGCTTTCCCCTGCCCTACTAAAGGGCACAGAACTGTGCACTCCCTTCACCTGTGTGTAGTGGTGTTCTGTTGTTTTTTTCTTTTGAGGTGAGGGCAACATTGAAAAACAAGGCCCAGGTCAAAGAAGACATCATCCATCATGGCTGGCGATGGAGACATAACATGCAGCTGATGCCTACTGCCACATTCAGATAGATCACAAAACAGGGCGGCGCGGGAGGAGGGGGGGAGGGGGGGCAGGAGGCAGGGGAAGGGGGGAGGGGTGGGGGTTGCAAGGTCTTAGAGTGACTGACCCTATCCTTTTGTACACGTGTGTGTGCAAACAACGTGTTTACCTCCAAAGTTCTTCGTCGTCTTTTTAGGCTTGTTGTCAAGATTGGCAATCCTGTTTGCACAGGTAATAACACAAGTGCGCCCAAATCTGTGTGTGTGGGGGGGGGGGGGGGGGGGGTGTGGTGAATGTGTGTGTGTGTGTGTGGGCGTGTGTGTGAATGTGTGGGGGGGGGTGCGCGCGCGTGCGCGCACGCACGCACACACACACACACACACACACACACACACACACACACACACACACACACACACACACACACACACACACACACACATGCACCTTCAGCTTTCAGAAATTTACACCGCGAACATTTGTCAAGGTGAATGCTGTACACTGATTGTGGTGACATCGCAGGGCGGGGCGATTGTGTCCCCTATAAATGAAGGAGGCGAGATGGAGATGGAGCTGTCCTGTGGATGTTGGTCTTTTTGAACACAAGTATGTAAGTATGTTGGTCTGTCTGTTCACCAATGTCTTTCTTGACCTAGTCTCTTTTTTCGTGTCTTTATAATGTTCTTTTTTTTTCATTTGGATTAATTTTTATTTCAGGTTTTATTTTTCATTTAAAATTCATTTTATTTGTTTTATCTTATCTTTTTTTCCTAATGTTATTCTTTTATTCCAAATAAGTCTAGTTCAGTTTAATCTAGCTTAGCTTTGGTGATATCAGTTTGGTTTGGGTTATGTCTTTTTTTTAACCAAAATGATCTTCTGGAGTTGTTTTGTCGTCGGAGCAACCGCACCATCGTCAGAAGTAGCAACATCATCATCATCAGCAGCAGCAGCAGCAGCAGCAACAACAACAACAACAACAGTAGTAGTAGTAGTAGTAGTAGTAGTAGTAGTAGTAGTAGTAGTAGTAGTAGTAGTAGTAGTAGTATGTAGTAGTAGTAGTAGTAGTAGTAGTAGTAGTAGTAGTAGTAGTAGTAGTAGTAGTGAGAAGTAGTAGTGGCACTGGTAATGGCAAGGGTAAGGATGATGGTACCAAGTTGTGGTGGTTGCGGTAGTAGGCTAGTGGTGGTGGTGGTGGTGGTGGTGGTGGTAGTAGAAGCTGTAGCAGCAGCAGCAGCAGCAGCAGCAGGAGAGAGGAGGGAAAAGATGCTCCTAATCTTCTTACGCGTCTGGCGATCTGACGTCAGGTTTTACAGACTGTCATCAAAGGTTTGCCTTTCGTGATTTTTCTTTTTAGTCCAAACACTGAACAGACTTCTGGGTGTTTGGTGTTTTGACCAACAAGATTCAGACTTTACTGACCAGCCACTGTCTGGAATTGCGCACTGGAGATCAGGGGGGATCATTTCCGGGTCATGATGGACTATGACTGCAAGACAGGGGGAACAATGGCTGATTCGTAGGCCGGTTTGGAACTTTCTGAGGAAGGATCGCTTTATACAAAGCCACTGAGAACAATCAATACAGTGAATTTTCCAGGCGGGGTGCCGGGGACCTGTCTGAATAAACAGCATGTTCACCTTCTGGGAATTCTCTGCTAGGAACTCCCTCTTTTCTATCCCTCTCTTTTTCTGCCTTGTATTTTTTTTTCTCTTCTTGTCACCTCCTTCTTATCTATTTTCTGCCTTCTTAGTCCATTCTCCCGCCTTTTCATCCGAAAAGACTTGAAAAATAACCATTCTCAGCCTCACCGAAGTTGGATGTGCTGGGCCTGACTTGTCAGGCGCTAAACGGCAGGGCAACGCATTTTCGCTCATATGACAGACAACAGTTGCTGTCTGAGCGTTCGACGACAAAGAAGAGGATGTACAGCAACTTTGAGTGGGGAAGAGGCAGCCTGGAACATGACACCCATCCTGGTCGGCCCCTTACAGCCATCAGCCCAGAAAGCACCAGCGCTGTAGGGCAACTCACAAGAGAAGATCCCTGAATGACAGATATATGCCTGACATCGTATGCATTGAAATTCTGCTGTTGATATGATGAAAAGGAGGAGGAGGAGGACGATGATGAGGACGATGACGATGACGATGACGATGATGATGAGGATGGTGATGATGATGATGATGATGATGATGATGATGATGATGGTGATGATGATGATGATGATGATGATGATGGTGATGGTGATGATGACGACGACGACGACGACGACGATGACGATGACGATGATGATTGTTCACATTGATATTGCCGCTGCTATTGTTGTTGTTGCTGTTTCTGCCGCAGCGGTTATTGCTGTTGTTATTGTGATCGATCATTGTGAATGTTGCTGATGACACTGTGGTGTTGTGACTGACACTGGCAGTGATGGCTGGGTTTCAGATCACAATGCAGAAAGGGGCTGTACTCGTCCTGACTGTCCTCCTCCTCTTCTTCCTGACAGGTAAATAGATACAGATGTAACACTCATATACATACATACATACATACATACATACATACATACATACATACATACATACATACATACATACATACATACATACATACATACATACATACATACATACATACATACATACATGCATGCATGCATGCAAACATGCATGCATGCATGCATGCATACATACATACATACATACATACATACATACATACATACATACATACATACATACATACATACATACATACATACATACATGCATACATGCATACATACATACATACATACATACATACATACATGCATGCAAACATGCAAACATGCATACATGCATACATGCATACATACATACATACATACATACATACATACATACATACATACATACATACATACATACATACATACATACATACATACATACATACATACATACATGCATACATCCATCCATACATCCATCCATACATACATCCATCCATACATACTGTCATGTGCGCACTATTTTTGGTATGGAAATATATGTATGTAGGCGTCAAATGTGCAAGACATTTTGGTGTGCGCTTGTTTGGTGTGTTTTTTTAATAGAAAAATGACCAAATTTATTAGTAAGTCACTACCAATATTTTTCCTGAGTGACACCTAGGGCCTTTTCCCTAATTAGGCAATAGGGTCCTGTTTCCATAACTACAGAGGTGATTGGGCTATCACTCCCCCATTTGAATGGTCTGTATCCTCTCATCACTACTCAGCCGTGATTGACTGCCGTTTTTCTAAACACAACACTCTGGTGCTTCGCTCCCGTACGATCACAAAGGTTATGGGACACCTTCAACTTTTTTTCTGTTTTACTCACCCAAGTTGTTGTTTACTTCAACACTTTTGCCTTAAATTTGACCAGGGCATGTCTCGGATCTGACGATTGAGTTTTCCTATCTAGTGAGGATGCAGGGACTTAGATGTAATAAGTTCAATTTTTTTGTTTGTTTGTTTTTAGCTGAGACTTGAATTTTTCAAGTTAAACTCATGAAGGAAACTCAAAAAAAAAAAAAAAGAAATAAGAAGTTAAATGAAAAAGTATACAAAAACAAAAAGAAGAACATATAAATACTTATATAAATAAATAAGTAAATAAATAAATAAATAAATAAATAAAGGAAAAAACTATGAATGGGAATACAGGATGAGTACAACACGCAATTCTTTAACTTACTCTGGTCCTGCTGTCTTGTCACAGAGACACAGAACATTCGGGGCGAAATACATTGAGTAACGTGGGTAGCCTACAATCCAGACGTGACGAATATATCCATCCTTCAGCGGTAGAGGAGGAAGACGCCTACTAAAGGAAGCAAGGACACTTTTTGTGAACATGGAATCCACTCCCCTGTGAAAATTCAGGGTGTCTGGTCCCGCCTTGAAAGGATAGAAGACGTTCTTTGAAGACTTTAAAATCAATATTATTGATGGCCACCTGATCAAACTATTGGCAGCGGGGGAAAAAATTCACACAAAAAATGAATGTGTATTATGTGACATATTGATATGTACTACCATGTACAAAGTTAATCATGAAATGTTTTTAACAAATAAATCCCTTGCATGAGTAAAGGGAACTTTCACGTTGTGTGACCTCTGGTTGATTGGAGAGATTGCGTGAGTTTACTGGAGGTTGCTGCAAGTATATGTGTGTAAATGCATATGACTGGCACAGACACACACACACACACACACACACACACACACACACACACACACACACACACACACACACACACACACACACACACACACACACACACACACACACACACACACACACACACACACACAATTAATGATAAACACAAAAAAAAACAATCATAAATCTTGTCTGTGGCATTAAACCCAACATAACAGCTCTTTAATATCCTACTTGACATTGTAATGGATAACACTGTATGACCCTCGTCCCGTGTGTGTGTGTGTGTGTGTGTGTGTGTGTGTGTGTGTGTGTGTGTGTGTGTGTGTGTGTGTGTGTGTGTGTGTGTGTGTGTGTGTGTGTGTGTGTGCAGGTCACGTGAGCAGGGCTGATGACACAAAGGCAACTACCGCCAAACCCCCTCAAAGTAAGACTGGAGGGGGAGGGAGGGGGAGGGGGTAGATGGAGGGATGAAAGGAAGGAGGGAGGGAGGGATTGGTTGATAGGTTGCAGGGCATGTCATTTATGTCCCTCCCAACTGAGGACCATGGGGAAGAAGAGATGAAGTGTCTCAGCGGTCTAGAGGTACACAAACTCAATTGTGTTAATTCTTGGTATCCCTTTAGGGACATGGAGAACTTTTGCATGATACCAAGAAACAAAACCATGGCTAAACCACCGAGTTTCCATGCACATTTTTAGCAAATGAATCTCCACATTGTCAAACTACAAAACAAAATTTCTGTGTACATATTTCAAATTCTTTGAAGAGGTTGTTGTTGTTTTTTTAGCATGTGATTTTTGACAGTATTAGTCCTTTTAAGGTGGCATGATGGTTAAGACGTTCGCCTGCCAATATGTAAACCGTGAGTTTCTGGGTTCGTACCCAGCCTCGCCCTTTCTTCCCAGTTTGACGAAAAATCGAACTGAATGTCGAAGTCATTCGGATGAGACTAGAAACCGAGGCCCCGTGTGCGAACGCACGCAGAACATCTTGCGCACACGTTAAAACCCAGTTCCGCCTTTCGGAAGAGCAGGCCATCGTGTGCCAGTAGGAGCGGATGACAAAATGATATTAAAAAAAAACCCAGCATGCAAACAGGTGTCGTGTTTAGACACCATCCCTGAGGAAAAATCGGGGAGTTGGAGTCCCAGAGTGGCTCGGGGCTGTATATGGCAACTTTCTGGTGGCTCCTGCGACGGTACTGGAACCATTCGTATCGGTTATTGCCTTTCTAAAAAATCATTCCAGTGGCGTGGAGAGGGGGGGGGGGGGGGTCTGCTGCATGGGTAACAGCTTGCCCTCCATACTTATTTACCCAGGCTTTGCGCTCTAAAGTCTAGAGCGCAACTCCATAGTCTTCCGAGACTGATGGGTGCCTACTAGTCCTTTTAGCAACACTGATCAGAGTCTGTCTGTTTGTTGGAGAGAAGAGCTCTTCCCCTTTCAGAGTATTGGGATGTTTAACACGATATTTTGGCAAAACTTTATGACTTTCATTCAAGAATGAAGAGATAGAAAGATAACAAAATTCGCCTCCCATTCTACCATTATTCTTTTATTTTAAGCTCTCCCGTGCTTTTTACAGCCTGTCCCCATGTGTTTCCAGTTTTATCAATTTTGTCATCCGTTCCCCCCGGGCACACAATGTCCTACTCCTCCGAAAAGTAGGAAAGGTTTTAACGTGTGCGCAAGGTGTTCTGCGTGCGTTCGCACACGGGACCTCGGTTTATAGTCTCGTCCGAAGGAAGGATTGTGTGTATAACCTTTTCTTTGAATTCCCGCAGAATGTTTTGTGATCTTCTGTCAGTGGTGTACAGTGTGTGTGTTATGTGGTGTTCTCTAAGTGGTGTATGTATGGTGTTTCCCTAAGTGGTGTACGTGTTATGTGGTGTTCTCTAAGTAGTGTATGTGTTATGTGGTGTTCTCTAAGTAGTGTATGCATGGTGTTCTCTAAGTGGTGTATGTGTTATGTGGTGTTCTCTAAGTGGTGTACGTGTTATGTGGTGCTCTCTAAGTGGTGTATGTGTTATGTGGTGTTCTCTAAGTAGTGTATGTATGGTGTTCTCTAAGTGGTGTCTGTGTTATGTGGTGTGCTCTAAGTGGTGTACGTGTTATGTGGTGTTCTCTAAGTGGTGTATGTGTTATGTGGTGTTCTCTAAGTGGTGTACGTGTTATGTGGTGTTCTCTAAGTGGTGTATGTGTTATGTGGTGTTCTCTAAGTGGTGTACGTGTTATGTGGTGTTCTCTAAGTGGTGTATGTGTTATGTGGTGTTCTCTAAGTGGTGTATGTGTGATGTGTTCTCTAAATGGTGTACGTGTTGTGTGGTGTTCTTTAAGTGGTGTACGTGTGGTGTGGTGTTCTCTAAGTGGTGTACGTGTGGTGTGGTGTTCTCCAAGTGGTGTATGTATGTGTGGTGATGTGTGATTTGGTGTTCTCTAAGGGGTTTATGTGTGGTGTGGTGTTCTTTATGTGATGCATGTGTGATGTGTAGTTCTCTAACAGCGCATGTATGTGTGTTGTGTATGTGTGATGTATGTGTGGTGTTCTCTAAGTGGTGTATGTGTGGTGTGGTGTTCTCTAAGTGGTGTATGTGTGGTGTTCTCTAAGTGGTCTATGTGTGGTGTTTTCTAAGTGGTGTATGTGTGGTGTGGTGTTTTCTAAGTGGTGTACATGTGATGTGGTGTTCTCTAAGTGATGTATGTGTGATGTGGTGTGGCGTTCTCTAAGTGGTGTATGTGTGATATCGTATTCTGTAAGTGGTGTATGTGTGGTGTTCTCTAAGTGGTGTGTGTGTGGTGTGGTGTTTTCTAAGTGGTGTATGTGTGGTGTGGTGTTGTTTAGGTGGTATATGTGTAGTGTGGTGTTCTCTATTAATTTTTATTTATTCATTCTTTTATATTAAGGAAAATAGAATAAGGACTCTTGTGCTTTTTACATCCAGTCACCTTGTGTCTGCAGTTTTGTCATCTGTTCCCACCAGCACACGATGGCCTACTCTTCCGAAAAGCGGAACAGAATTTAACGTGTGCGCAAGATGTTCTGCGTGTGTTCGTACACGGGGCCCCTGGGGGACGGATAGCCTAGCGGTCAGAACATTGCGCTCGCAATTTGACGACCCAGGTTCGAGTCCGGTCGAGGAGATTTTTCTCCTGGAGTTAACATCAGTGCTGACTCCACTCTCCCCAAAAGTCCTTCGGATGAGACTCTAAACCGAGGCCCCTTGTGCCAACGCACGCAGAACATCTTGCGCACACGTTAAATCCTGTTCCACCTTTTGGAAGAGTAGGCCATCGTGTGCCGGTGGGAACATATGACATTTGCAAAACTGCATACACACGGGACTGGATCTATAAAAGCACAAGAGTGCTTATTCCATTATCCTCGATATAAAAGAACAAATAAAATCAATAAATCGGTGTATAGTCTCATCCGAAGGACTTTTGGGGAGAGTAGTGTCGGCACTGATGTTAATTCCAGGAGAAAAATCCCCTTGAACGGGAATCGAACTCGGGTCGGTTTTTTTGTTGTTGTTTTTTGTTTTGTTTTTTGTTTTTTATTCTTTTATATCGAGGATAAGCAATCATGTGCTTTTTTTCATCCGGTCCCCGTGTGTATGCAGTTTTGTAAATATTGTCATCTGTTCCCACCGGCACACGATGGCCTACTCTTACGAAAAGCGGAACAGGATTTAACGTGTGCGCAAGATGTTCTGCGTGCGTTCGCACACGGGGCCTCGGGTTAAAGTCTCATCCGAAGGACTTTTGTGGAGAGTGGAGTCAGCACTGATGTTAACTCCAGGAGAAAAATCTCCTCGACCTGACTCGAACCCGGGTCGTCAAATTGCCAGCGCAATGTTCTGACCACTAGGCTATCCCATCCCCCTAAGTGATGTATGTGTGGTGTGGTGTTCTCTAAGTGGTGTATGTGAGGTGTGGTGTTCTCTAAGTGGTGTATGTGTGGTGTTCTCTAAGTGGTGTATGTGTGTGTGGTGTTCTCTAAGTGGTGTATGTGTGGTGTTCTCTAAGTGGTGTATGTGTGGTGTTCTCTAAGTTGTATATGTATGTGTGGTGTTCTCTATGTGGTGTATGTGTAGTGTGTCGTTTTCTAAGTGGTGTACATGTGGTGTGATGTTCTCTAATTGATGCATGTGTAGTGTGGTGTCCTCTAAGTGGTGTATGTGTGGTGTCCTCTAAGTGGTGTATGTGTGGTGTCCTCTAAGTGGTGTATGTGTGGTGTTCTCTAAGTGGTGTATGTGTGGTGTCCTCTAAGTGGTGTATGTGTGGTGTCCTCTAAGTGGTGTATGTGTGGTGTCCTCTAAGTGGTGTATGTGTGGTGTTCTCTTAGTGGTGTATGTGGTGTGGTGTTGTCTAACTGATGTATATGTGGTGAGGTATTCTCTAAGTGGTTTATGTGTGGTGTGGTGTTCTTTAAGTGGTGTTTTTGTGGTGTGCTGTTGTCTAACTAATGTATATGTGGTGTGGTGTTCTCTAAGTGGTGTATATGTGGTGTGGTGTTCTCTAAGTGGTGTATATGTGGTGTGGTGTTCTCTAAGTGGTGTATATGTGGTGTGGTGTTCTCTAAGTGGTGTATATGTGGTGTGGTGTTCTCTAAGTGGTGTATATATAGTGTGGTGTTCTCTAAGTGGTGTATATGTGGTGTGGTGTTCTCTAAGTGGTGTATATGTGGTGTGGTGTTCTGTGGTGTAGTGTTGTCTAACTGATGTACGTGTGGTGTGGTGTATATGTGGCGTGGTGTTCTCGAAGGGGGGGGGGGTGTTCTCTAAGTGGTGTATATGTGGTGTGGTGTCGTCTAACTGGTGTATGTGTGTTCTCTAAGTGGTGTATGTGTGTTCTGTAAGTAGTGTATGTGTGGTGTGGTGTTGTCTGATGTACGTGTAGTGTTCTCTAAGTGGTGTATGTGTGGTGTGGTGTTGTTTAACTGAGTGTGTGTGTGTGTATGTGGTGTTGTCTAACTGATGTATGTATATGTGGTGTGGTGTTGTCTAACTGATGTATATGTATGTGGTGTGGTGTTGTCTAACTGATGTATGTGTGGTGTGGTGTTGTCTAACTGGTGTATGTGTGTGTGGTGTGGTGTTGTCTAACTGATGTATGTGTGTGTGGTGTGGTGTTGTCTAACTGATGTATGTATATGTGGTGTGGTGTTGTCTAACTGATGTATGTGTGTGGTGTGGTGTTGTCTAACTGATGTATGTATATGTGGTGTCGTGTTGTCTAAATGATGTATGCATATGTGGTGTGGTGTTGTCTAACTGATGTATATGTGTGTGGTGTGGTGTTGTCTAACTGATGTATGTGTGTGTGGTGTGGTGTTGTCTAACTGATGTATGTATATGTGGTGTGGTGTTGTCTAACTGATGTATGTATATGTGGTGTGGTGTTGTCTAAATGATGTATGTATATGTGGTGTGGTGTTGTCTAACTGATGTATGTGTGTGTGGTGTGGTGTTGTCTAACTGATGTATGTATATGTGGTGTGGTGTTGTCTAACTGATGTATGCATATGTGGTGTGGTGTTGTCTAACTGATGTATGTGTGTGTGGTGTGTGTGTTGTCTAACTGATGTATGTGTGTGTGGTGTGGTGTTGTCTAACTGATGTATGTATATGTGGTGTGGTGTTGTCTAACTGATGTATGCATATGTGGTGTGGTGTTGTCTAACTGATGTATGTATATGTGGTGTGGTGTTGTCTAACTGATGTATGTGTGTGTGGTGTGGTGTTGTCTAACTGATGTATGTGTGTGTGGTGTGGTGTTGTCTAACTGATGTATGTATATGTGGTGTGGTGTTGTCTAACTGATGTATGTATATGTGGTGTGGTGTTGTCTAACTGATGTGTGTGTGTGTGTGGTGTGGTGTTGTCTAACTGATGTATGTATATGTGGTGTGGTGTTGTCTAACTGATGTATGTATATGTGGTGTGGTGTTGTCTAACTGATGTGTGTGGTGTGGTGTTGTCTAAA
>CM060317.1:4697759-4702759 GCA_030674155.1 Stramonita haemastoma
GGCATCGCTTTCTCAGACTCCTGTGACCGTCAGAGGTGGTAGAGACAAGATCTTTCTGCATGACAGCAATTACAGATTTTATCTGCATGTTCTAGAGAAACTGAAATGTGTTCAAATGTAATCACAGAGAGTGATATCAGACATCACAGGAATCTATATGTTTTGTTGAAATGTAATTACTGCAAATATACTGATCTAAATGTATGTTTTCTTTGTGTGTGTGTTTGTGTGTGTATGTGTGTGTACGCATAATCTGTATGCATAATGTGTGTGTGTGTGTGTGTGTGTGTGTGTGTGTGTGTGTGTGTGTGTGTGTGTGTGTGTGAAGGGCAGATGTGATGAAATAGTAAGACACACAAACACGCCAGCAAACCGACTACAAACGAAACATTTATCATTAAAACTTTATGCACAAAGGGAACAATAAAAATAGGAAAACAAACTCTCTCTCTCCCCCTCTCTCTCTCTCATCAAATGCAAACAACACATCTTGTTTTCTCAGTTTATTCATTGATCTGTCTGGCAGGATTTCACATCATTATAATATTCACATTATACAACCTTCAATCCAACCTTCCCACTCACACTATATGTTGAGGCATGTGTCACAGTGTGTGTGTCATTCTCTGTGTGTATGTGTGTGTGTGTGCGTGCGTGTGCGCACGCACATACACATGCATGCATGTGGAGTCGTGAATGAATGAGTGTGTGTGCATGCTTGTTCATATACGCCCGAGAGTAAGCACGTGTATGTGTTAGCAAACATGTCTATAATTATGCATGCTTATGTGACAATCTACACATGCATACACTCCAATTCTAATTCCAAATACTTTACACACACACAGATTACACACACTGCATATTTGATAACCAAACCATCAAGAAGCTGCCTGGAATACATACATATATATGTTATGTCAACACTTTGGAAAACAGTAAAAACACATGCTATCACATCAGCTGACTTTTTTCATTAAAAACTTGATACCAGAGATGAAGTAGTACCACTGACTTTTCTGCTATTCAAGAACAACTCCATAACATCTTCAATACCCCACCACACACAGCCACAACCTAGTTTCATCCAAAGTTTTTCTCTGCTTTCTGCTCTTCAGTTTTAGCTGACAACTGCTGCTGTAGCAGTAATTATCAGTCAGTTTGAAATGAGCTTTGCCAAGTGTTACATTCTGTTAACAATAACGGCATGCATGCCTGGAAGTGCCCCTTCCCTCCCCCCCCCTCCACACACACACTCAGTCACAGTCACACACACACACACGCACGCATGCACACATGCACACACGTACGCACTTACACACACACACACATATGCACGCATGCACGCACACATGCACGCACTTACACACACACACACACACATACACACACACGCACGTACGCACACACCCACCCATGCACGCACACACACATACACACACACACGCACGCATGCACACATGCACACACGTACACACACACACGCACACACACACACACACACACACGCACGCATGCATGCACGCATGCACACACGTACGCACTTACACACACACACACACGCGCACGCACGCATGCATGCACGCATGCACACACGTACGCACTTACACACACACTTACACACACACACAGACACACACACACAGACACACACACACACAGACACACACACACACACACTCACACATACACACACACACATACACACACACACACACACGCACACGCACACGCACACACTCAAACAAAATGAAGAACATAAATTCATTTTTGCCAACACTGCTGAATGCAAAAAATGATACAGAAATATTGCGTGGATCACAGAAGAGGAGAGAAATGGCCAGTCATTCAGCCTCAACATCCATACTGTAGGAACAGCAGTCGTCCATTTCCCTGAACATTATAGAAACGACCTTTTCATTCATCCATATCATGCATACCTAGGGAGATCTTTGTCTCCCTTCAGTTTCAGCCTTTTTCGTACATTTTACACAGTGCTTTCTATCAGATGTCATTTTTTGTTGGGGGGGGGGGGTTTGTTTTTTTTTTTACTTTGAATCATTTTTAAAAAAATCATTTATCTTACACCATTTGCACATTGTTTTTGGTATTTTATACTTTCTAAAAGGATTCACTTCACAGTATAAGTCTATTATTAGGAATCCTATCTGCATATTCATTATTCACTAATTTCATAGCATTAGCACGTGATTTGCATAACATCAATCTATTTTGAATTGATCCATTTCATAAAATGAGTCCACTTTTCTGAGTTCCTTTCAAACGGCTAAAAACTCACAAGCTTCACACTACTAGTGCATCATTTTCCACTGCATCCACACATTTTTAACACAGATATTTCAAACAATCAGTTCAACACACAGAGTTATTACTTTACAGTGACCATCTCTAACCACTTCAATAGATGCACACTTTATGGAATCATTGCCCTATTTCTATCATAAATCCATACATTCCATCACACCCCACAGAGGCTTAGAAATCACAGTCTTTTCTGATTATTTCATTCCTAAAAGAGTGTGGGGATTTGGGGGGGGGGGGGTTAAAGTACTGAACTTACAATCTGACAGTGCGTGTTCGACCCACTTCAGAGGCACCCATTCAAGGGGATTTTTACCCTGGAGTTAACATTAGCACAACTCCAATCCCCCAAAAGTCTCTTGGATGAGACTAACAAACTGAGGACCCTTGAGCAAACACATGCAAAAAATTCTCTGCATGTGTCAAAACCTGCACGGCATTTCAGAACAGTAGGCTATTGCATGCCAGTAGAAACGGGTGACAAGATTTAATCAAACACATGCACTCAGGTGTCGTGTTTAGAGGCATACACAGAACCTCCCCATTGGTGAACCTTGCACCTCTTGCTAAAAAACAACCCCCCCCCCCCCCCAACCCCTAAGAAAGAAATGACTGAATAAATTAATTAATGGCGAGATAAATGGTGAAGGTAGAAAGACAGAAGATAATAAATAAATAGTGGCTCTAACTGACCAAAGACAGAAGATAATAAATAAATAACGGCTCTAACTGACCAAAGACAGAAGATAATAAATAAATAACGGCTCTAACTGACCAAAGACAGAAGATAATAAATAAATAGTGGCTCTAACTGACCAAAGATAGAAGAAAATAAATAAATAATGGCTCTAATTGACTAAAGACAGAAGATGATGAATAAATAATGGCCCTAATTCACCAAAGTCCACTGTCTTTTGGAAGCAGTCTCCCTCACTAATTATTCACCTCTCCTCCTCCTCCTCCTCCTCCTCTACTTTGCTCCTCTAAAGCTCCTTCTCTCAGTGATCCCAGGCTTGTTTCTGTGATGCTCATTTCTTGATGGCGTAGTTGAACTGGTTGCCGAACTTGTCGCGCACACGCTTGAAGTCTGCAGCGTCCAGGGCAGTGGACACACGTTTCAACGCCCGCCTGTAACAGCACACATTTTTTTATATAACTTTCTTTTTTTTTTTAATTTATATATATATATTTTTTTTTTAATTTATATTTATTTGTATTTATTTATTTTTTTATTATTTTTTTTTTTTTAATTTATTTTTGTTTTTATCATTTTTTTTTTATATCAAGGATAATGGAATAAGCACTCTTGTGCTTTTTTACCGTCCAGTCCCCATGTGTTTTGCAGTTTTATATATGTCATCTGTTCCCACTGGCACATGATGGCCTACTCTTACAAAAAGAGGAACAGGATTTAACGTGTGCACAAGATGTTCTGTATGCGTTTGCACACGGGGCCTCGGTTTAAAGTCTCATCCGAAGGACTTTTGGGGAGAGTGGAGTCAGCACTGATGCTAACATCGCATGTTGTATTAACTAAAATTCATTGGGGGACAGGATAGCCTAGTGGTCAGAACACTGTGCTCACAATTTGATGACCCAGGTTCGGTTCCTGTTCGAGGAGATTTTTCTTCTGGAGTTAACATCAGTGCTGACTCCACTCTCCCCCAAAGTCTTTCCGATGAGACTATAAACCAAGGCCCCGTGTAAGAATGCGCGCAGAACATCTTGCGCACATGTTAAATCCTGTTCTGCTTTTCGTTAGAGTAGGTCATCGTGTGCTAGTGGGAACAGATGACATTTGCAGAACTGCATACACACGGGGACTGGATGTAAAAAAGTACAAGAGTGCTTATCCCATTATCCTTGATATAAAAGAATAAAATAAAAAAATTAATAAATAAAATAAAATACATAAATCTACCATCTTTTCACTCACATGTACAGGACTGAATGGTCTATCAAGTTCAATTTACTCCTCTCTCTCTCCAGCATAAAATTCATACTAATTCAGTGTTGTGTACCTGTGTGTGTGTGTACTATTTACACATTATACTGTTAACCTGTTTCATTTCTAAGATTAAAAATAAAAGAAGAAGAAGAAATGTACACAACGATTAGCCATGTAAATGTATGTATCCTGTAATTTCCTTACAGATCATCCATTCATTTTGATTTGATTTGTTCTGATCTGACTGGAATGGATTGGATTGGATTGGATTGGATTGGATTGGATTGGATGTCTACCAAGCCACTTACCTGCTGAAGACCTTGGCTTCCAGGCGTGACCTTGAGGTGTTTTTGGACTCCTTTATGTTGGTCAGACCTTCGTACTTTGACTTCTTGCCCTTGCCCTTGCCTTTGCCTTTGCCCTTTAACCCTTTGTCTTTGTTGTCCTTGGCTCTTGACCTCTTGGAGCCGAGGTCATGGCCAGTGGCAGCCTCAATCTCTTCCTGCAGGGCTGCATCCAGCCAGGGTGGTACCTCTTGTGTGTCAGCGTCTGGGTGAGGAAAACATCACAGTGTTCAGCATTCAGTACTGAAGGGTGGCAGGATGGGTAAGACATTCGCCTGCCAACAAGTAAACCGTGAGGTTCTGGGTTCGATTCCCAGCCTCACTCTTTCTTGTCAAAGTCATTCGGATGAGACTATAAACCGAGGCCCCATGTGCGAGCGCACACA
>CM060317.1:4712759-4717759 GCA_030674155.1 Stramonita haemastoma
GTGTTTGTAATGGGTCGAGTTTCTGTCTGAAAGTTTGTAGCTCACATCCTCTCCACCCTGCCCCCTCCCCATTCCCACCACTGCACTAATGTCTTTCCCCCCAGGTGTTGCATGCAGTCAGGCCTGTGCATGCGGAGGTAGGGAGGTAGGTAGGTAGGTAGGCAGGTGTGTGACCTATACCTCACACAGGTACACATGTTTCCATTCACTCTGCACAGTTCTGGGGGCCACTGACCGTACTCTGACCGCAGGTGGGCAGGAATGACCGGCTCGTAACCCTCCTTCTCCGGGACTTCTTCCATCTCCTCCTCTGTAAACCATCATCATGGTCATGGTCATCATCATCATCATCGTCGTCGTCATTGTCATCATCACCATCGTCGTCATCGTCATCGTCATTGTTGTCATCATCATCACCATTGTCATCACTGTCATCATCATCGTCGTCGTCATCGTCACCATCATCATCATCATCCTCATCATCAGGTGGGGAGGAATGACAGGCCTGTAGCCCTCCTTCTCTGGGACTTCCTCCATCTCCTCCTCTGTAAATCATCATCATCGTCGTCATCGTCATCATCATCATCATCACTGTCATCATCATCACCATCATCATCATCATCATCACCAACATATTAACAACAGTAAGAACCAAGAACAGATTTCTGACACAGAAGAACAAACAAAACACTTTTTTTCTTAAGAACAGGCAAGCAAAGGAACAAGCAGCACGGATAAGGGGAGGGAGGCAGAGAGTAAAGATGAAGTATCCCTCTCTCAAACTGGAAAATGCTCACAGAAACGGTTTCATCTTTGTTCAATGTAACCTTTTTTTTTCCAATGTGAATGACTTAGAACTAACACTGAGACTGAGAAAAAGATCTAAGAACTAACTCTCCATTGCATCAGAGACTCTTGACAGACTGGGTCCACACCTGCTCTTCCTTTTCTTTCTGGTCTTCCTTCCTTTAGCTATTAATGAAGTCTTCTATAATTAAGCAACACACACACACACACACACACACACACACACACACACACACACACACACACACACACACACACAGAGAGAGAAGAGAGAGAGAGAGAGAGAGAGAGAGAGAGAGAGAGAGAGAGAGAGAGAGAGAGAGAGAGAGAGAGAGAGAGAGAGAGAGAGAGAGAGAGAAAGAGAGAGAGAGAGAGAGAGAGAGAGAGAGAGAGAGAGTAGTAATAGTAGGCACCCATCAGTCTCGGAAGACTATGGAGTTGCGCTCTAGTCTTTAGAGCACAAAGCCTGGGCAAGTATGTATGGAGGGCAAGCTGTTACCCATGCAGCAGACCCCCCCTCTCCACGGCACTGGAATGATCCATTGGAAAGGCAATGACCGATACAAATGGTTCCAGTACCGTCGCAGGAGCCACCAGAACGTTGCCATATACCTACAGCCCCGAGCCACTCTGGGACTCTAATTCCCGATTTTTCCTCAGGGATGGTGTCTAAACACGACACCTGTGTGCATGCTGGTTTTTATTATAATTTTGTCATCCGCTCCTACCGGCACACGATGGCCTACTCTTCCGAAAGGTGGAACGGGGTTTTAACGTGTGCACAAGATGTTCTGCGTGCATTCGCACACGGGGCCTCGGTTTTGAGTCTCATCTCATATATATATATTATATATGTATATTATATACATATATCATATATATATAATAAACAAAATAATGTATACTTCTTTATCTATAATTCTGTTGCACCTCATTGAAACATGCAAAAGAAGAGAAGAGACGAGGGGACAGGACAGGAAGAAAGGAGGAGAGAAAAGAGAGAGAGAGGAAGAGGAGAGGAGAGAGAGAGAGGAGAGGAGAGGAGAGGAGAGGAGAGAAGAGGAGAGGAGGAGAAGAGGAGAGGAGAGGAGAGGAGAGGAAAGGGAGGTGAGGGAGAGAGATAGACAAGCAGAGCAGAGAGAGAGATAAGAGAAGAGGAAGGGAAGGGAGGAAGGGAGGGAGGAAGAGAAGCGAAGAGAAGCGAAGAGAAGCGAAGAGAGAGCGAAGAGAAGCGAAGAGAAGCGAAGAGAAGCGAGGAGAGCGAGAGAGGAGAGGAGAGGAGAGGAGAGGAGAGGAGAGGAGAGGAGAGGAGAGGAGAGGAGAGGAGAGGAGAGGAGGAGAGGAGAGGAGAGGAGAGGAGAGGAGAGGAGAGGAGAGGAGAGGAGAGGAGAGGAGAGGAGAGGAGAGGAGAGGAGGAGGGAGAGGAGAGGAGAGGAGAGGAGAGGAGAGGAGAGGAGAGGAGAAGGAGAGGAGAGGAGAGGAGGGAGAGGAGAGGAGAGGAGAGGAGAGGAGAGGAGAGGAGAGGAGAGGAGAGGAGGCGAGGCGAGGCGAGGCGAGGCGAGGCGAGGCGAGGCGAGGCGAGGCGAGGCGAGGCGAGGCGAGGCGAGGCGAGGCGAGGCGAGGCGAGGCGAGGCGAGGCGAGGCGAGGCGAGGCGAGGCGAGGCGAGGCGAGGCGAGGCGAGGCGAGGCGAGGCGGAGGAGAGGAGAGGAGAGGAGAGAGAGAAGAGAAGAGAAAAGAGAAGAGAAGAAAGAGAAAAGAGAAGAGAAGAGAAGAGAAGAGAAGGAAGGGGAGGGAAGAAGAAAAGAGAAGGGAAGGGAAGCGAGGAGAGAAGAGGGAGAGGAGAAGAGAGGAGAGAGGACAGGAGAGGAGAGAGGAGAGGAAAGGAGAGAGGAGAGGAGAGGAGAGAGGACAGGAGGGGAGAGAGAGGAGAGGAAAGGAGAGAGGAGAGGAGAGGAGAGAGGAAAGAGGAGAGGAGAGAGGAGAGGAGAGGAGAGAGGACAGGAGAGAGGAGAGGAGAGGAAAGGAGAGAGGAGAGGAGAAGAGAGAGGAAAGAGGAGAGGAGAGAGGAGAGGAGAGGAGAGAGGACAGGAGAGGAGAGAGGAGAGGAAAGGAGAGAGGAGAGGAGAGGAGAGAGGAAAGAGGAGAGGAGAGAGGAGAGGAGAGGAGAGAGGAGAGGAGAGGAGAGAGGACAGGAGAGGAGAGAGGAGAGGAGATGAGAGGAAAGGAAAGGAAAGGAGAGAAGAAAAGCAGGTTTTAAAAAAGAATATATATATATAAGCAAGGATCTAGCACGGCACGAAATTCTGACACATTTGGCTTCTATGTTCTCCACATCATGAATAATAAACAAGGCACATCTGCAAAAGAACCCCAACCAACACAAAGAAGGAAGTTGTGTGTGTCTACCTGAGTCTGAGGCTTGTGGCAGAGAGGTGGGGTCAGGCACCACCCGAAGCTCTGCACACTTGGCCTGGATGTCTTCCAGACGCCGCTTCAGGTCAATCATGGCCTCCAGCTCCTTCTGACTGCCCCCCGCCTTGCTCAGCCCCTAGCCAGGAGTGAGGGAAGGAAAGAAGGAAGGAATGAATGAATCAATCAATGATGGAAGGAAGGAAGGAAGGAAGGAAGGAAGGAAGGAAGGAAGGAAGGAAGGAAGGAAAGATCTGAATGAACATACGAATGAATGAATGAATGAATGAATGAATGAATGAATGAATGAATGAATGAATTAGGAAGGAAGGAAAGGAGGAAGGAAGGAAGGAAGGAAGGAAGGAAGGAAGGAAGGAAGGAAGGAAGGAAGGAAGGAAGGAAGGAAGGAAGGAAGGGAAGGAATGATGAAAGAACTAATGAATGATCAAACTGCCTGAATTGATGAACAAACTGAAGAAAGAATGAAGGAATGATTGAAGAATGACTTAACTGATGAATGAGTTGACTGATGAATGAATGAACTGAAGAATAAATGAACTGATGGATGAATGATGAATGAATGAAGATATATACTGAACACTCAAAAATCTCCACCCGCCAAATGGATGACCACAGCGATGGTAGAGAAAGACAAAACTCAGTTACATCAGATCAAATACAACACAACGCAACACAACACCATACCATACAAATCATTGCAACACAACAACCGAACACATACAATGCAGTATAATGCAATATAATACAATGCAATACAACACAACACAACACAATACAATACAAATCATTGCAACACAATAATACAACACAATACAACACAATACACACAATACAATTCAACACAACACCATACAATAAATCAATGCAACACAATAGCACAACACAATACAATACCCACAATACAATATAATATAATGCAATACAATACAACTCAACGCAATACAAATCAATGCAACACAATAATAGAACACAATACAACACAACATAACGCAATGCAACACAACGCAACACAACGCAATACAACACAACAACACAACACATCACAACACCACATCACACCACAGGACATTACTGGCCTAGTCCTTCAGATGAGACTATAAACCAAGGCCCCGTGTGCGAACACACCCTGAACATCTTGCGCACACGTTAAATCCTGTTCCGCTTTTCGTAAGAGTAGGCCATTGTGTGCCTGTGGGAACAGATGACAATATTTACAAAAACTGCATACACACGGGTACCAGATGAAAAAAAGCACAAGAGTGCTTATTCTGTTATCCTCGATATAAAAGAATAAAAAGATAAATAAAAATCCTTGACATAAAAGAATAAAATGAATTTTTAAAAATAAAATACCTCCAGCCAGCACAGGACCTGAGGCAGAAAGCGCAGAGTGACCAGACAATTTAACACAACACAACACAATACAATGCAACACAACGCAATACAACACAACACAACGCAACACAACACAACGCAATGCAACACAACACAACGCAACACAACGCAATGCAACACAACACAACGCAACACAACACAACACAACACAATGCAATACAACACACGACAAACCAATGTAACACAACACAATAACATCACACTTCAACACAACACAACAACACACCACACCACATAACACCACAGGACATTACTGGTGTACCTCCAGCCAGCGCAAGACCAGGGGCAGGAAGCGCAGAGAGACCAGACAATTCAATACAACACAACACAACACAACACAACGCAACACAATACAACGCAACACAAT
>CM060317.1:4722759-4757759 GCA_030674155.1 Stramonita haemastoma
GAAAGTGGAGAGGCGGATCTCTGCGTGTTCTTTGGCCAGCTGAGTCATCAGCAGACGATAGGCCCGCTCCACGTACAGGTCCGACAGTCTGCACAGGTAGAGGAGGTGTCACACGGATAGCCTAATGGTCAGAACATTGCGCTGGCAATTTGACGACCTGTGTTCGATTCCGGTCAAGGAGATTTTTCTCCTGGAGTTAACATCAGTGCTGACTCCACTCTCCCCAAAAGTCCTTCAGATGAGACTTTAAACCAAGGCCTCATGTGCAAATGCACGCAGAACATCTTGCGCACACGTTAAATCCTGTTCCGCTTTTCGTAAGAGTAGGCCATCGTGTGCCGGTGGGAACAGATGACATTTACAAAACTGCATACACATGGGGACTGGATTAAAAAAAAGCACAAGAGTGCTTATTCCATTATCCTCGATATAAAAGAATAAAAGAAAAAAACAAAGAAAAAGAAAGATGAATAAGAAGACAACAGTGCTCTATGGCAAGCCATCAGACAAGTTCTGTATGAATTTGTGTACACATGTATGTGTATGAATGTGTGTGTAAGTGTGTGTGTGCATGCATGCATGCATGTGTGCGTGCATGCGTGCGTGCATGCGTGCGTGCATGCGTGCGGGCGTGCGTGTGTGTGTGAGCACATGTATATTTAATCATGTGCAAGGAAACTCAAGTCTACAGATCCATAATTTTCTACAGATTTTCTTTTACAGTATTTTCCAACACTCAGTGAGTAAGTGACTCATCCAGAGCATTGGTTTTATCAAGATAAAGGAAAGGATTATCAAAAGCTGTTTATCTTAATAACTGGTAAGCAGACAAAGAAAAGAGCCACAAAAAACTGGAACAAAGAACAACAGTAT
The DNA here is from genome assembly GCA_030674155.1 of Stramonita haemastoma. Taxonomy (NCBI): domain Eukaryota; kingdom Metazoa; phylum Mollusca; class Gastropoda; order Neogastropoda; family Muricidae; genus Stramonita; species Stramonita haemastoma. The sequence goes on from CM060317.1 coordinate 4,723,633, forward strand.
CTAATCTCTTGAATAGAACTGAAGGTCAACTAACTTACTGAACCTATCACATCACCCAAATCAGTGTAGACACAACAACAAGTTCAACAAAACTAACCGCAGCCAAGAAAAATTCACTCACTTGCAAATCTTCTTCAATTCTTTCATCAGCTGAGCATCCAGCGTAAGAGCGCCAGTTGTGGTCAGTTTCTCCACCAGTGTGGCCAGCTGTCTGGCCAGCTCAAGGTCCAGCTGACCCTCGCTGCTCATTTTCCACACCTGTTGTGTTGCCATCACATTGATTGATCGATCAACAGTAAATTACTCTCAGATCTTTCTTGATCTTAGGTTGGTGGAGCAATGCACTGCCCCTAATACTACAGTGAAATTATCATTGACCATTATTACAAAAGTACATTTTATGTTTGTACGTCATGTTTAACAATGACCTCTTAAATAGCAATATAGCTAATAGCAGAGATGGCAGCTGATGTTTTGGACATTGGGTAGAAATTTGACAATAGTGGATGTCCCTTGCCCATAGCACACCCCCACTCCCTCTGCCAACAGAATGTATAACGGACAGTCAGAGCTGGAGATGTTCTCCAAAGGCCAACTAGCCCCCTGGGCTGCAGCACACGCAGACTGTGCAAGTCAAGCCTCCTAGTCAGAGTCATAGTTGATTACTGAAGACCAAGCTGTGAAGTGGAATTCCATGAGTGGGAAAGCCACTGATCATACAGCCTCTCACTTCACTGGTGTCCCTGGTGTCACAGATTTAACCATGAAATATGATAAACCCAAGGCTATGAAGGCAACAATACTAGCATGCTCTGAAGTAGCATAAAGACTGCATGTTGAGTATGTTGCTGTCAGCTACAGTACAGCCTACAAGTCATGGCTACCAGGCTAGTCCACACCTCTACATGGGGTGCATTACTAAATGGGTTTTTAACGTGTGTAGTTTTTGCACATCTGGGGCTTCACCATACATGCTACTCTAAAGATGAAACAGACCAAATCTGAAAACATATTTGCATTATATATAATATGTATTAATTTATCACCGAATGTCTGGGTGTTTAAACCCAGCCATATGGATTAACGATTAATCACATTCGATCACAGGAAAATATAGTAAGCTATACATCACATGCTTTGCGCATGGCACTTTGCAATGCACAAAATATAGAACCATGCAAACACATGTTTACATACGTGCTCACACACTAAAGTGTTCCCAACCCCAAATCCATTTCAAAACATACCACTACCAGTAATGATAGCGTTAATGGTGTTTATCTTGATCATAACATCATGCATGCATGCATGCATGGGCATGTGTGTGTGTGTGTGTGTGTGTGTGTGTGTGTGTGTGTGTGTGTGTGTGTGTTTTATTTATTCTTTTATTTATCCATTCTTTTGGGTGTGTGTGTGTGTGTGTGTGTGTGTGTGTGTGTGTGTGTGTGTGTGTGTGTGTGTGGTGTGTCTGTAAACTGTGTGTGTGAGCAAGCAAGAGATTCTGTGTGAGGGAGAGAGAGAGAGAGAGAGAGAGAGAGAGAGAGAGAGAGAGAGAGAGAGAGAGAGAGAGAGAAATTTACATGTATTTTTGTTGTTCCTTATTAGGTCATTATAAGTAGAAGTTGCTGTAGTCTTTAATCAGGGCAAGGGCTGGATGGCTAATGCATGAAAAGTATGCCATGTCAGTATGTGTAGCTTGAAAATGAAAATAAAGATCATCAATGTCCGACAATGATCAATAGGCATAGACGATTCATTCACATTCGATATTTCAGTTTTGTTCTCAAGATATATCACATTAGCTTGTAAGCCTAATTATATAAAGATCATGAACATTTCATATGATGGAAATACCAAAATAAAAATGGATTGTCTACTGGCTCTCACGTGAGATGGATCTGTCCGTTCTCACTGATCAAATGCACCGCATTGCACAAACACCAAACAATCACGATCAAGACAAGTGTGCAGATGTGACGTAAACCATTCTAGTGTCGTAAAACAAAACACAAACTATAATCTGTAGTTTAAAACAATTCTTGAAGTTCAACATATCCATAATCTGCGTACCCCCTTCTTTTCTATCTATAGTATTTTGTACTTCAAAGAAAAGGGTGAGGGTATGGAAATTGAGTTTTGGGGGAAAGGACATGATGGGCCTCAAGTAAACGTCTTTTTACATTGAATTGCCAAAAATATTACTTCATCGAACTTACAAAGCCGGCTTGATTACTTTTTGCTTGAAAGTATTGAAAGTCATTTAAATTGTCCCACTTAAAGTCTTATTGTTAATTATTTCTTGTTGCTACTGTTCCTTATCTCTTTCAGTAAAAACGTAATACAGTCGATTTTTGTAAGAAGATGACAATATTTACTTCCGGCATAACAATGAAAATGGCGTCTACTGTATGGAATCAAGAAACCAAGCACAGATTAAATGAGAAAATCAATTCAAATATCAATGATATGGGATCTCTTGTCCGTCAGATCACAAGAGGCTCAAAATCTACTGAGGTCAGTACATGTGTCATGCAATTATGGTTGTTCTGAATAGCAACACACTCGGGTCTAAACAGTCTGCACGGTCACTTCTATACATACTACATAGTGAAGACTCACGCTTGGTGACTTATGTAATAAATCTCAATTCTCAGTATTTGCCACTCTTGCAGTCACTCTGGAACTGTGAAAGAATCACTTACATATTCAGCAAGTCCAACCTCCAATGTCAAGGGCAACAGCTTGTCTGATCGGGTAGAGGTGTTTGGTCTGTCAGTCCTTCCCCAAAGTCTTCATTGGGACCATTTTATTTTTAATGATCATAATGTTAAAAATAAGTGATAAGCTAAAGCAAGTATTCAGGATAAGTTTTCATGTCCTTCACACCACCGGCCATGGCTTGCATCCTCTTTTTGGAAAGATAGAAGAGGTTTTTATAATGTGTGCCAGACTTTTTTATGTCAAGTCAAAGTCAAGTCAAAGTCAAAAATACTTTAATCATCCCTGAAGGGCAATTACAATACTGACAGGCATATTGCTACAAATTCATAATCAAACACACGAAGGAGCTACATTTCTTTTTTGTTCAAACATTATATAACTTCAAATAAAATGTCACAAACACTCACACTCTACGCGCGCGCGCTTGCACACACGCAAACACACGCATACACACACACCAATGTTTAGATACAATGTTCTTAAAAACCATTGACTAGAAAAGACATATGATCACCATTATTTACACATTATACGCACGCGTTCACACCCGCACATATACAAAGCCAAAAATAAGACATACTTATTTTATGGGTACATATGCATGTATGTGCACACCTGTATGCATTGGCTACATACATAACAGTGGCAGGTAAGTAATTCAGAGAAGCTTATACACACGCACACACACACACCACACACACACACACACACACACACACACACACACACACACACACACACACGAGCAAACAAACAAACAAAAACAAACAACCTCAGTCAGTGTTATTATGAGTTTAGAACTCGGATAGCTACTGGCACAAAGGAATTCCTTTTTCTGTTTGTTTTGCTGTTGTGGCATTGAAAACGACGTCCTGAAGGCAACAATTGAAATTCTGAAAACAGAGCGTGGGAGGAATCGGCCAAAATGGCTCTTGCTTTACGTACAAGCTGCTGATTACAAAACGACCTGAGGTCTCTTTGTTCTTCTCCGATAATTTTAGAGCAGATTCTCACAATTCTCTGAAGACCATTCTTGTTCTTAATGCTAAGGTTATTGTACCAGCAAATGAAAGCAAAACTTAAAACGCTCTCTATATAAGACTTGTAGAACAAAGAAAGAATCTTTTTGTCGACAAAAAATGAGTTAAGCTTCCTCAGAAAATACACACGTTGTTGCCCCTTTTTGACAATGGCGTCAGTGTTAGCATCCCAATTTAGCTTGTGGTCAAAAACAGTTCCCAGATATTTGTATTTCAAAACGTTTTCAACTTCTTCACTATGGATGATGGAACCTCAGTTTATATTTATTATATATATATATATATATATATATATATATATATATATATATATATATATATATATATGTGTATATATATATATATATATATATATATATATATATATATATATATATATATATATATATATATATATATAATATAGTCTGATCTAAAAGACTCAGGACTTGGGAACGGAGGCAGGAACTGTGCTTATTAAATTAATCATCACAATACTGTCTCAAGGGCATCAGCACTGGTATCAGGGTGAATGACCAGAAGCTGGAAACAGTTCAAAGCTTCAAGTACTTGGGAGCCAAGTATCAGACAAGGGGTCCAAGCCAGAGGTAGTATGCAGGATTGCACAGACAATATCAGCACTGTCAAAACTGAACACCATCTGGAAAGATAAAATATCTCACTCAAGTCCAAGATCAGACTAATGCGCTCCCTTGTCATATCCACATTCCTGCATGCCTGTGAATAAATAAGTATAACACCATTTGTGTTGGCAGAAACAGACATTTATTTAGTTCAAACCACACAATGTGAAATAAAGTCAACAGCGATGACAGGAATGACTGATGGGGTTACATCAAGATGACTATGATGGGGTTATACTGAAACAAAGGAAAGAGAAGCAGATGTGAATTAGTAAAGCAGAAGTAGAAGGGATCTATAAGACATACAGCATTAATACTAAGTGAAAGTAAAATATATTCCTCTAGTGAACCATGGATCCTGACTGCAAATTTGGAGAGGAGAGTACAGGCAGTAGAGATGAGATGCTTCCAGAGACTCCATGGCATCTCATACACAGACCACATAAGCAATGAAGGCATGCATAACAGAATCCAGCAAACCATTGGTCACTACGAAAATCTTCTATCAATTGTAAAGAAATATATAACTTAAATGGTACGGGCATGTCACAAGACCAAAAGGACTAGCAAAAACAGTAACTACAACTGTGCAACTACAAGGCACTGTCCAAGGAGGGAAAAAAAGAGGCAGACCAAAGAAGAGATGGGAGGACATCAGTGAAGGACAGGCCTAGAACTCAACAAAACCTTGAGAAAGGCAGGACAGAGAGAGGAATGGAGGGAACTGGTTGTCAAGTCTTCATGGGTGCCCCCATGGTCACTATGCTAAGGGAGAGAGAGGGAGAGAGAGAGAGAGAGAGATTAGATTAGATTAGATTAGATTAGATAGATAGATAGATAGATAGATAGATACTGTCTTCAGCCAGTCCAGGGGAAAAAGTAATCCCTTAAGGGTACATTCACGCTAAACCCGCCAAATTGGCGGCGGCAGCCATCAGCAGCCGCCAGCAACTGGTTGGAATCTGTGGTTGTACCCTTTTCTTCTTTCCTGCTATGAAAACCGGCGATACCCGTTCACGCTGCCAGCCAGCTGCCGTCAGCTGCTGTCAGCCAGCAATTTGCTTTGCCTCGTGTACACAAAAAAATCGGCTGGCTGGTCCAAGGGAAGTAATTTCCCAACATACTGACAGAGTGAATGCACTTGGTTTGCAGGAAAGCAGTAGGCCTATACAGATTCGTGGCAAAAATTGAAAATGGATGAAGACAAACTCATTGTGGCTGTACAGAGGAGATCTGTCATCTACGACAAGGAAGACCGGAGAGAGTGATAGAGAGAGAGAGAGAGACACACACACACACACACACCCACACACACACACACACACACACACACACACACACACACACACACACACACACACACAGACTGACACTGACACAGTTTTATTGTTCATACAGCATTACAGTCCTGTAGACAAGGGGGGAAAAACAAGTTCAGATAAATTTGTGTAACATAACATTTTTCAAATTTTCCTCTCACTCGGCACTTGCATATTATACCACTGCACAATCTATTTGCGAGCAGGTTACACACACACACACACACACACACACACACACACACACATATACACACAATCTCTCTCTCTCTCTCACACACACACACACACACACACACACACACACACACACACACATACACACACACACACAAACACACACACACACACACACACACACACACACACACACACACACACACACACACACACACACATAAACTATAATGGACCATCTAGTCCTCTAGTTACTCTGTTCTGTTATCTTTTTCCTAATATTCATTGATTCTCCCATAAATTTATCTAGACTTTCTATTTCCTCTTCATTGCTGACAGACAGTATATTTGCAACAGAATTCATATCAGCAATGTCTGAAAACACACTTAGCGCCTAACATTTTTTGCGTTTATCAAATTACGCCATACAGTTGAAAAGAGAGAGAGAGAGAGAGAGAGAGAGAGAGAGAGAGAGAGAGAGAGAAGAGAGAGAGAGAGAGAGCATCTTACATGTTACATCATCATCAAAATAGACCAGTCTACAAAGTCTGACAAAACACCCACCTAAAACCCTTCTTTAAAATAATATTATCAATGAAGCATATCAAATCAATGTCTGTCAAAAGAATTAATTTTAAGCAAAACACCATCTCAAATTCCAACTTACAGAATATACATAAGACAAAAAAAAAGAGAGAGAGGTATAGGGAAAGAGACAAAGACAGAGAGACAAACAGATAGAGACAGACAAACACACAGAGAAGGGCATTTTCAGGTTATTTCATTATTTTTTAAAAAAAAACACCAACAAAACACCCACAAGAAACACTTCCTTAAAATAATATAATTATTAATGAAACCTATCCAGTCACAATGTGGCCACAAGCCTAATATTTATAATACAACAATTTGCCCGACAGCAACTTCAGGCTCTACCGTGAACACTGGTGGCGGCAATTTGCTGACGGCAACTGGCTGACAGCAATTTGGCAGGTTTAGCGTGAACGTAGCTTAAGTCAATCAGGCATCTCAATGGCAACACAAACCAGTGTCTCATATTACTTTAGACCATGATTCAGGTAACCAGCGTTGACACCAAGGGAAAAAAAAACCCAATCACTTCAGACACATCCATGACAAGTCAAACCGCATCTCACATTCTCAGACTACCTGAAGTAACATTAACACAGTAACAGTTGCTAAGTTAACTTAATATTATTCAAGTTATCAAATCAGTCATCTGTGCCATTTTCCTTTCCTCGTATATATTATAATAATATAAACTGATATGAAGACAGAAGAGGATTTCAGGTGTGTTGAGTGCAGAAATTCAAATGATAACAAATTGAGTCTGTTTTGTGTGTTTGTTTCAGCTGCTTGCTCAAGCTGCAAAGAATTTTGCTTCCCAGGAACAGCATATACAGAACTCCTTGGAGGTAGTTTGCTTTGTTTTCTCATATATATCACATGCCATATCTCATGGCGTTGTCCTCTGTATCACTGATCAGCCATTGTGCTGAAGAAATAAAATGACAATTGTGAAGTTTCCTTATAATTAGGGTTTAGTTCTAGTATATATATATATCATTCCATTCATTATTTTTGTACATAACCATTGACTCACCCTGCATTTTTCCCTGGAGTTGGTATAATTCCATGTATATATATATATATAAAATGATGCATACATGCATGCATTATTTATTTATTTATTTATTGTTTTATATCGAGGATAATGGAATAAGCTTTCATGTGCTTTTTTACATCCAGTCCCCATGTGTATGCAGTTTTGTAAATCTTGTATCAATGTAACATTGAATATTGTATACATCAGAAGTATGTTAAATAGGACTGGATAGCTTGGCGGTTAGAACACTGTGGGTTGCTCTGAAGATCTGATGGCCCAGGTTCAACTTCAAGCCAAGGTTTGAACCAACACCAAGACACTCATTCAGGGGGACTTTTTACCCTGGAGTTAAGAGAATTGCCAACCTAACTCCACTCCCCAAAAGCCCTTCAGATGAGACTATTAACTGAGATCCAGTAAGCAAAGGCATGCAGAACATCTTTCACACATGCTATTAAAACCTTCTCTGCCTTTGAAGGGACCTAGGCCATTTTGTGTTGGTGGGAACAGTTCACAAAATTTACACATTTGGGTGCACTTAAGGACTGGATGTAAAAATTTAAAAAGAATATGATACTCATGAACCCAATGTTAATTAATATTGATATCATAATTTTAATTTTGAGACAGAGAGTAATGAATGTGTGTGTGTGTGTGTGTACATGTGTGTGTGTGTGTGTGTGTGTGTGTGTGTGTGTGTGTGTGTGTGTGTGTGTGTGTGTGTGTGTGTGTGTGTGTGTGCTTGCGCTCCGAGTGTGGTGTGTGTGTGTGTGTGTGTGTGTGTGTGTGTGTGTGTGTGTGTGTGTGTGTGTGTGTGTGTGTGAAATGGTTCTTTTCTTTTTATTACTATCAGATATTTTAGTTCTGGTTTGGGAGAAGGTTGTGGAAAGCACAGTTTAGATTTTATTTAATTTGCAAACTGTTTTCAGCAGGAAAACTTTTCTGTGTGAACCCTGGGTAAAAATAAGCCATACCAAACATGGCAAGAAAATTAAACTTTTAGAATCTTTGCAAACAGGAACAAAGTCCTTGCATTCATAACATTTAATCAATTCTTACTAAATAAGGTAAATTTCTTTTTTCAGGCTCTGAAGAAAATGGAGATCATGAGAACACATTTAGAATTTCAGTAAGTATTGACCAAGTATAGTTATTATTGTAAATGTTGCCCTAACTGTAAAAGAAAAGCAAACAATAGTTCACAGATAGGACAGTCTGGTAGGTCTGGCTGGCTTACATCCAGAGAATGTATGATGGAATCAATAACTGCTGAGAAAGACAACAGTATACTGCTAGGAACCTTTTTTTTTGTGTGTGTGTGGGGGGGGGGGGGGGGTTGTTGTGGGGGTGTCTAGTATCTAATATTATTACAATCTCTGAATCTAGTGAGGCTTCATTTTGACTTCATGGTGATCTTAGTTTTAGAAGTTGGGGCTTTTTGTTGTCTGTTTCATTGTTGTTGTTTTGGTTCTTCTTGTTGCCTTTTTTGGTTTTTATCATTTAAAAGAAAATGAGACGTGCTGTGATTGTCTTTTTATTTTATTTAGTTTGGTTTAATTTTTTGGTGGGGGGGGGGGGGGGGGGGTTGCTTATGATGTAGTCAAACCGATTTTAAATTTGAATCTTCTTCATGATTTTATTCAGTCTGTTTGCCAGTTTGCAATGACTTTGTAAAGTAGACTTTTATTTTGATAAGTGGACAATAAAGGTTGTATCTTATATCTTGCATTTTGTATCTCATGATGTATGTCTGTTCAACATTTTTTTTTTACGATCTTTTTCTTGTGTACAGTGTAAAATGTGTAATTCAAATACTGAGCAGTGTAGTGCTGTGTTTTTTCTGCCAACTGTGGCAGCTTTGAGAGATAAAGCAAAACATGAAGCCATGCTTTATTAAGTAGTCTGGAGAGGGGGTGGTCTAAGTTTTGATAAATAGGGTAATAGGCAACCAGTTGTTTTTGTGCTTACATCAAATTTTTTGTGTGAATTTTTCTCTGTCCCAATAAATCAGATTACTTGTGAGTCTTTGTTTAATTTAATGCTCTGTAATTTGACTGAAAACTTGTTTGCCCATCTCTGTCATTTGATTGAGAGGAGGGTTATTGGGGGGGGGGGGGGGGGGGGAGTGTGTTTATATATAGGGGGAGGAGAGGGTTAGCATTTGCTCATCTGTGCACCTCAGTTTTTTGTGTTTTTGTTTCAGGGAAGCCGCAATTGAGAGAAGGTATGTACCTGAATGGGATGGGACGAGATAAATCAGAGGTCAAAGCATTCGCTTTCCCCAAGCTAATCAATGTTTAGCAGCATTGAGTATGGTTACCAATTGGATGGGTGACCATTTGCATGCCTTGTACAGTCTCCCAGTTCACCCAGCTGTAAATGGGTACTTCCCCTCTTTAAGGGTCAGGAAAGGTGAAGCTGCAAGGGAGAGGAGATGGGTCCCACCCTTGATATGCTGGCCCTAGAGATGCTGAGGTCCCTGACATCTTGTTCCCCAACAACCACATAGGTTGTGGGAAAACCTTTAACTTTTATGTACCTTAACATCCATTTTTTGCTTTTTTGAGTTAAATATCTTAGTGCTAGCACAGGCAGTGTTAGCACATTGTACCTGTATGTCTTCTCTTATTCCGCTTCAGTTTGCAGTCGGCAGTTTTATTCTGTCATTACATCAGTGTTTCTAAGGCTGGTTTGTATGAACTGTTGTATTGAGGATTGACCGTTGTTTGCTGATGATTTTTACATCCTCCACAAATCATTCTGGTACTGTCTTTTTTCCAATTCAGTGTTAAGACTTGTCACTTTAACTCTAAATGATAAAAACTCAATGATTATTTCTCCCTCTAGTTTGTATAGTGCCTTTGCTGGTAACAGTGTGTTTAGCCGTGTGTGTTTCTCCTTAATGCTGGCTCTGTGTGTGTGTGTGTGTGTGTGTGGTGTGAGTGAATTATGTAAATTTCCATCAAGGTATATATAATGTTGTGATAAACATATAATACCTTTAGTTTTATGTTGTTTGTTGTATTTTAATACCTTGGATATTTATACATACCTATGTTATTTCCATAATTTGTTGGTGTGATGTGTTGGTGTGATACTGTGTAGGTTTTGTGATGTTTTGGTGTTACAGTATGCATTACATTGTGTGATTACAGCTTTCTGGTGTTGCAGTATGCATTACATTGTGTGATTACAGCTTTTTGGTGTTACAGTATGCGTTACATTGTGTGATTACAGCTTGGTTCATCTGGACGAGGTTCAGGACCAGCTGGCCACAATCAAGTGATGGACATTGCCGAGGTGATAGATAATGACGACGACAGCCACTGTGATGGATGCTGACTGAAGGTGGCGACTGTTGTGATGGCCTGTGATGGTGACGTGGCAGTGTTGCTGAGCACTGACATGCAGGAGGCTGCAGGTTCTGCCTCAGAGAGTGACATGTTGCCTTCAGTGTGCATTGTGACATGACAGCACTTCTGTTCTGCTTGTGTGCGTCTCGTGTGTCATTTTTCTTTCGTGTGAGAATGGAATTCATCATGAATGAAGAGGTATTAGTGATTGATGTGTAGATTTTTGGGGGGGTTCAATTGTCGTAGATTGTGGAAAAAAATGTGTTCATTATTTCACCAGAAGAACGGATACAGTTCTGTCCATGCTTGCGTTTGGCACCGTTTTCTTCACACTGCTAGTGTTACTGTGTTGTGTTTTTATGTGTTATCAGTGTTTATTTATTCTATCTTTGTTTTTCCTTACTACTTCTCAAACATTCAGATATTGCTTGTGCCCATGTAGGCTACTTCTTTTTCTTTTTCTCTTTTTGTTGAGGGCTGGTTGAAAAATGTGTTTGTACTTAATCTACAGACAGGAAAAGAAAAGAAAAAAATAATGGGTGGCGCTGCTTTTGTGTTGACGTGCTCTCCTTGGGGAGAGCAGCCCGAATTTCACGCAGAAAAATCTGCTTACAATATAATACAATACTACCCTTAGTAAGTAAAATTTTGTAATTTGCAATAGGTGTCCATAATAGATTAAACAACCGTATCCTGTGTTTCTCAGATTTCCCTGCTCCATGCCCAAACCCACCCTAATTATATATATATATATATATATATATATATATATATATATATATATATATATATATATATATATGGGGGGAAAAACAAAAGGAACATAATGCAAAGAAAAAAAACTATGCATTAATTCTTTTTGGACAGAAAGCATCCTTACCAGTGTGTTGACCTAGAGTAAAGTTAGCACATTCTTTTATGAGTGCAGTTAGCAAAGGAGTCTGTTTATAGACAACAGTTTCCAGATCAACTTGTTCATAGATAGTGAAGTTAGATTTCTACATGAACAGTTTGCAAATCAACCTTTTATGTGTGCCCCATACTTCTAAAAGCCTATACTTTTAGTGTTGACCATTTTTCCATGTTTCTTCCGTACATAAGATTGTGTGAAAGAAGATAACTGGCTCTGGCTCTTCTCTTTCCCTGGTTATGGTGTAGTTGTTTCCCTTGGAGAGTGGCATCATGTGACACCTCTCTTACTACAATGGGTTCTTTTATGCGTGATGCATGTATGTTGCACATGGAACCTCAGTTAATCAGCTGTTCTGAAAGACTGGCACTGTCACCATCACTCATGATGAAGCTGATTGGAGGAAGGTCGGTCTTCAGTTGAGAATCGCAATCTGCGTTTTTCACAACAGCATGCTTTCTAGGAGAGTTCTTACACCCAGTCTGCTGATTTGGGGTGGCGGGGGTTTTTTGTGTGTTTTTTAAAGGTCAACTGTGTTGAAGTTATCCGTGTTCTTAAAGCACTGAAGTTTGAAGTCATCCCAAATCCTGATTGACGCCTCAACTTCTATGTTCTGTCAAGAGTCTGAGGATATAGCTTTGGGATCTTCACCTTAACACTACTTTTTACTTCTGCTACTGATAATCATAATGAGAAATCACTGTACCACATACTTATCCATTGATGAGATGCACAGTATTCATGGACAACAATGACGCTGTGGAGAAATGACTGCTACCAAGATTGTAGAGTTTGAAGTAGTTATTTTGTTTGAAGGATATCTAAGATTTGATGTGGTTCAACAAAAACGTTAATTGCTTTTTTTCATATAAAGAGAAAAGAAGCTTGTGGACCAATAAACCAAAGTGATAACCCATGTCAACCTTGTAATTTGGTTTTTCTTTCTGAAAAGAGGTATGCATGTGTTCACATATATCACAAGAATATGAGAGGGAAAATAAAGATTTTTCTCTTTTGTTCCAGATGAACATACATGGTTGTACCATGGCAAACAAATGAAGAAACAAAAACATCAAGTCCTGAGAGATTTATTGTGGAATCAAAGGATGTGTTTCCAACTTGGACAATAAATCAAAATCATTATGGAGTAATACTGATATGTTTCCAACTTGAACATTAAATCAAAATCATATATGCTTCCGGCTTGAACAATAAATCAAAATCATTGTGAAGTAATACTGATATGTATCCAGCTTGGACAATAAATCAAAATCATTATGGAGTAATACTGATATGTTTCCAGCTTGAACGATAAATCAAAATCATTATGGAGTAATACTGATATGATTCCAGCTTGAACAATAAATCAAAATCATATATGCTTCCAGCTTGGACAGTAAATCAAAATCATTATGGAGTAATACTGATATGTATAACTGTTTCCAGCTTGGACAAGAGATCAAATTCATTATGGAGTAATAACGGCTGGACAATAAATCAAATTTACCTTGCAGTAATACCGATGTCTGTTTCCAGCCTAAACAAAAAATGAAATTCATCTTGGAAAAATACTGATATTTGTCAGCATATTCCAATACTAACTTCCAATAAAGCAGCTCCAGTACCTGTCCAATGACTACTGAATTTCAGATGTAAAACAAAATGAAAAGAACATGTCAATGCACTTCCCGTCTTGGCAAAGAAAGCAAAATAGTTTGTCAATACTCTCCCAGTCATGAACTGATTTAAACCAAAACAACAGCAACATGGTCAGGCGATAGATTTCTACTGAATTTGAAAAACCTAGCAAAAACACACAACTAGAACAATATGAGTGAATACATTTCCTGCACTCAAGTGAATAAAATGCAAGCTTTGCAATAAATCGTATATATCCAAACATTTTCTAGAAGTAATGTTTAAAAGAAAAAAATAATAGCAGTAGCAATATGTATCAATACATTTCCTGAAATAGATTTTTAAAAATCAAAACAAAAAAAACCCTTCAACTTAACAGTGATAATATGTATCTAACCATTTACAGCATTGAATTTTAATGAACACATTTGAAATGGCAGTAAGTATCAATACATTTCCAGCACTGAATCTAAATGACCAAAAAACAAAAAACAACAACACTTACAACCAAAAAAAGACAGTGGTAAAATGTATCAATGTTTCCAGTCAATGAGAAATAGCACCACCAATATTTGTCAATACAACTACACCTACAATAAGTCATATCAAACAAACAATAAATTATACTCACTATCAATGATCAAAACATAACCAGGACTGAATCTTCTATGGCAGACAAGAGAAACGATTCACAGACTGAGAAAGTCACTAAGAACTATTTTCATCCTTCAAACACCACTGATATTAAACTATTTTCAGCCTTCAACCAGAACTGATACTGAACAATTTTCAGCCTTCAACCAGCATTGATATTGAACCAATTTCATTCCTCAATCAGCACTGATATTGAACTATTTTCAGCCCTCAATCAGCACTGAACTACTTTCAGCCCTCAAACAGCACTGATATTGAATTATTTTCAGCCCTCAATCAGCACTGATGCTGAACAATTTTCACCATTCAAACAGCACTGATATTCAATTATTTTTATCTTTCAATCAGTATTGAACTATTTTCAGCCCTCAAACACCACTGATATTGAAATATTTTCAACCCTCAACAATGTTGACATGACAGACAACCCTGTTGACATGAAAGACAAAAACCACCAAGTTGAAAGGAAAAACAAAATTTTTCATTACAGAAATATTTCTTACTGTACTGTCTGAAAGGCGCAAAATAACAGCACCATTACTGGTCAGCACACTTACAGAACATTGTTAAATTGACACAAAAATTTCCAAAACAGAACACAAAGCACCAATACTGGTGTATACAAGAGCCCTTGTCATTTACAAGTTGTAAGGCACATATGTGTATACACGCACTCTACATTATACTCCGTCTCTGTCACTTGCTCTACTTCTTTTCCCTCACACGTACATATCACTCACTCGCACACAAGAAAATTCTTTCAGGAATGCACAAAAAACACACAATCACTGACCAGAGAGAATTATAACACTTGATATCTGTTGAGAAATGTCTAGCCCCATATTCAATCAAACAATATGGAAATGCACCAGCATTTTCAATACAGCTGCTGCACTAATTCTGGATGAACAAAAAAAATGACATCATCATTTGCCAGCACCTTTATAACACTGTATTTAAGTAACCAACAAGAACAAAAAAGGGAAAAAAATCACTACGATTTGTACACATATTACCAGTAGTGGCTTCAAATGAGCAAACAACAGCAATCATTATATTTGCAGCACTGAATTTATATGACCAACTTGATGACTGTGCCAATATTTGTCAATATATATTTCCAACACTGATTTTACAAAGCTAACCAGCAGTTGCAATAACTGTCAAAATATTTTCAGCACTGAAATTCAATTACCAAAACAAAAAGTACCTGAAATTGTCAATGCACATTCATTACTACATTTAGATAAACCACAAGCCCCACAGATCATTGGTCACCACATTTCAAGCACTGAGATTAAATGCCCACACACAGAACAGGACTTCTGAGTTAAACCCCAAACAACAGCCCCAATAGGTATCCAGTACTGCATGTAGATAGATAAAAAAAAAAAAAAAAAAAAACATCATCTGTTTATCAATACATTTCCAACACTGAATTTAAACAAACACACACACACACACACACACACACACACAAAAGCCAGTCAAACACATCAATATCAATCAAAATATTTGTCGTTCAATTTCAATGAAAAAGAGTAAACCCATATTTGTCAACAATCAGATCACCTTTCTATACACTAACCCGATTCAAAATAAACCATGAATGCAACACCCATTCATCTGAAAGCAAAATAAACATTCACAATTGACACCACATTAACACGAATGGATTTCTTTCATAACAAGAAAACAAGCACAAGTAATCAGTTACATTATATTACAATGAAAATGATTTATAAAAAGATTTTACAGAAAGAAAAAAACAAACTCCCACAAGATAGATGTTTTTTCAACGAGAGCTCCAAATTCATGCCAAAACATGATCAGAGAGAGTTTTTCTCATAATGAACATCAGTTTTATAATAATCTGATGTTGATCCAATTTCCAATAGCCATGTTCCCACATAATCATTATCATGTCAATTTTCAAAACTTAAGTCACATAATTTCAGATGCATGGTTCATTAAACAGTCCATTATTCAATCCTCAGATCCTTTATAGTCCAGCAACACTTAATAAGACAGTAAAAATCAGATCCAAATAGCATAAATATGAATGACCTTGTATAAACCACCTTGGAATTTTAAAAAAAAAAAAAAAAAAAAAAACTGGGCCATCATGGAATTAAAAAAAAAAAAAGAAAATTCTATACATCACCATGGAATTTTCAAAAACCAAAAACAACTTCTATACAACCATGGAATTTTCAAAATAAAAATTAAAAAATTCATATATCAACCTGAAATCTGTAAAAAAAAAAAATCTATACATTGGAATTTCACAAAAGCCATGATGTATAAGCCATCCCGGAATTTTCATAAGACCATTGCGAACAAACCACCATGGAAATGTCAGAAAAGCCATTATAGATAAACCATCTAGGAATTTTCAGAAAAACTGAGTATTTTTTAAAAAATCCAAAAAAGCCATTATATAAAAAACCAAGGAATTGTCAGAAAATACATGTAATTAACAAAGGAATTTTCAGAAAAGCAATAACACATAAAAGAATTTTCAGAAAAGCCATTACATATCAACAACAAAGGAATTTTCAGAAAAACCATTACTTATAAACAAAAAAAGGAATTTTCAGAAAAGCCATTACATATCAAAATACAGAATTTTCAGAAAAGCCACTGCACATATATAAATTAAGGAATTTTCAGTTAAGCCGCTATGTGCAAACACAGGAATTTTCATAAAAAGCTATAACATAGACACTACCAAGGAATTTTAAGAACAGTTGAAAAGTAAACCCCATTTTTTCTGTTGGTCTAACAGAAAGCCACATGTATACATACACACCCACACACAAGCACTGACGATGGCCCTAGTTGTGGTGTGCAGGGTTTGCACAGCGCCCAGCAATGAATGGGCGGCGCAGGGCTCCCACATAGGGGTCCTGGCTGTAGTCCGCCCAGGAGCGGAGGAAGAGGGCGGGGGCTGGATGCTCTGGCAGGGTGAAGCCTGCAAAGCCTTCCTGCTTGATGCAGGGAGGGCAGGCCTGGTCACAGGGCTGCCAGTTTGCAGAGGTGAACTTCCCCTGCTTGCTTTTCCCTCCCTCAGGCAGAGAGGCCCGGTTAGCAACACCTTTAGTGGCAAAGTTTTCCTCTTTGATGTTCCTCAGTGCAGTGAGAAGAGGCCGGTCAGTGTGGCTCTTGTGTTTACGAGTCGACTGTTCTTGTTTGACGTTCCTTAGAGCAGGGCGCGATGGCTGATTAGAGTTACCCAAGTTTTCACTGGTCAAATGTTCCTGTTTGATATTCCTCAGCGCAGCCAAAGGAGGTTGATTACAGTTCCCTGCCTTACTTTGGCTGCTGTCACATCTCAAGCCAGCGGTTGTGGAAGAGGAACTCTGGTAACGAAGTGACTGTGAGACAGGTGTCTGTCTCAACTGCTTTGAGGACGATGATGTCTGAATCACTGACTGTGAGGAAGGTGTCATCTGACTGGATGACTGTGCAACAGATGTCTCAGCAGACAAGTGTGAAGCAGGCGTTGTGTGACCCCATGACCACGAGGCAGATGCAGGCAGGCTGGCAGGTGCTGACCCTGAACTGCCCCACTGCAGTCCTGGGGGCTGCTGACAGGGGGACAGGGGCTCCGACTTGATGGTGCTGAGGAGAACCTCACAGCTGCCTGTCTGAACCCACAGCGGGGAGACTGCAGCAGGGCTCTCTTCACTGGAAGAAAGGGGCTCCTCTTTGACAGTGACCACATCTGGGGTGCTGCAGCTGGGGGCATCACTGGAGGCGCTGCCTTGATGCACTGCAGGCAGGCAGGCTGGAGCAGCCTGGCTGAGGGGTGGAAGAGAAGCTGGGGCCACCCTACCAGGGGGGCTGTGAGCTGGGGGGTCAAGGAGAGAGGTACACCTCTCTGACGTCTGGGGACTGGAATAACTGGCCTTCACGCACCAGTCTTGCTCCTCCCACCAATAAGGCCCAAAGTCGTCGTTGACAAAACCACTGTCATCCAAGATTTCTGGCTGCTGATTGACACACCAGTAGTTGGGCTGCTGTTGTACACACCAGTTGTTGTTGAAGCCATTGTTAACACTGTGAGGGATCCCGTCTCCCCACCAAGGGGACATGCTTGGCGGAATCCTGTCACCACGTCTGCTGAAGCCTCCAGAGAAGTGGGAGGACATCTGGCCACAGCCAGGCTGAAACAGTGGCCGTGGCACAGGGACGTGATAGGGGACTGGACGTCTGTAGGGCGTGGCCATGGTGTGACAAGGGACGTGCCCATACTGCTCCATGTCCTCCTCAACCATGCTTCTTCCCCCCATGCTGGGCCCCCTGGGCATGACGAAAGCGTAGGAGAGCAGACAGGCCAAGGGCAGTAACCTCTCCCCCCACAGGTGCGACACCACCGTCAGCAGCAGCTCACTGATGTAACGATGGGCTTGACCGCACCTGTTGACCGACCACACAAACACACCTAACTACCTTTGACCACACCTGTTGACCGACCACACAAACACACCTAACTACCTTTGACCACACCTGTTGACCGACCACACAAACACACCTAACTACCTTTGACCACACCTGTTGACCGACCACACAAACACACCTAACTACCTTTGACCACACCTGTTGACCGACCACACAAACACACCTAACTACCTTTGACCACACCTGTTGACCAACCACACAAACACACCTAACTACCTTTGACCACACCTGTTGACCGACCACACAAACACACCTAACTACTTTGACCACACCTGTTGACTGACCACACAAACACACCTAACTACTTTGACCACACCTGTTGACCGACCACACAAACACACCTAACTACTTTGACCACACCTGTTGACCGACCACACAAACACACCTAACTACCTTTGACCGCACCTGTTCACCAACCACACAAACAGACCTAACTACCTTTGACCACACCTGTTGGTCACACAAATACACCTAACTACCTTTGACCGCACCTGTTGACTGACCACACAAACACACCTAACTACCTTTGACCACACCTGTTGGTCATACAAACAGATGTAATTATTTGACATACCAGGCCATTACATGAAAGCATCAAACTATGATTGCAAAGTGCACACAAATATCTGACATACCTGGCTGGAAAATGATGGAATGAATTTAAGATTGACAAAAAGCACTTCAAATATCTGATACACCTGGCTGGAAAATGAAGGAATGAATCTACAATAGACAAAGTGTACAGAATTGGCCAAAATATTAGCAAACATAGCTAGCATCTGTTTGATAAACAGAAAAATCATGTGTGTTATCTTTAAAAAAAAATATATATATATATAAAAAAAAAGAAAAGCCAACCAATCTGCTTTTTCTCTCTCTCTTTTTTCTTTAAGCACTCACTTGGATTCAGCTAAGCCGAATGCCTTGATTAGATAAATGTCATTTATGTGATGGAGTAAAGCACACTAAATCAATATAAAAACAAAGCAATTCATCTCTTTGATTAATATCACAATAGGAAAGTACATATATGCCAGGTGCAACAATGCATAACTGGTAAGCCACAACAGCAGATGACATAATATGCAGGGACCAATCTCCCAGGAAAAAAGCGGAGGCTTGCAGTAGGGTAACTACAGCACTATACAAGGAAGCACTGTGACCCGAGGCACAGTGCACAAATCCAACATCACCCAGTAAGGCCTTGTCAAGAGTGCTGAATTCAGCGCACCCCTTCCTTCTACCTCGTCCAGGTGTGGTCAGCTCCTACTATAAATAGCACCAGCTGGGATGGGACGGGATGGGATAATTAGCCGCCGAGAGGAGCTAAAAGTGGGGGAAACAGACAGACAGCTGTGTGGGGGAGGGGTGCCGAGGGATGGACTGACCAGTGCACTCCGTCGCTGCCGCGCAGGTGAAGCTTGTTGTGCAGCCAGGCCTCCAGGTCCAGGTAGCGCAGGCCCTGCCCCCCCACGATGCTGCGCGCTGCACTGTTGCCCTCCATCACCTCCAACGTCAGGCGCCGGCTCCGCAGCCTGACCTCTGGGGTCAGGACCCCGCCCCGCGCCTGCTTGGCGATGGGGAGGGTGGTGGTCCACAGGAACTGGGTGCCTGGCGGCAGCAGGGCCACCAGCTGGCTGCACAGGGTCACCATCCTGTCCCTGTAGGAACTCAGGGCGTTGGTCCCGTACCTGCAGCACCCACACACCACCCACACACTTCACACCTTTCTGTCACCTGAAGCCATGTGCCAAATACTTCATGTACCTGTATCACCCACACACCACCCACACACTTCACACCTTTCTGTCACCTGGAGCCATGTGCCAAATACTTCATGTACCTGCATCACCCACACACCACCCACACACTTCACACGTTTCTGTCACCTGGAGCCATGTGTCAAATACTTAGTGTGTACAAGACGACAACATTTCTGCCCATACTGAGCTTATCTTCAACTAGACACCAAACTCGGCGAGAAAGGAAAGAGACTGTAGGAGGGAGATGGACAGCAGAGTGCTCAGGTCTGGAGAGAAGGTGCCCTCTTCTGACCATGGCACTAGTCCTCACGCACAGCTCTGCTGGCTGTGCACCTCTCTCACTGCACGTCCAACTTCAGGTGCACGGCAATGATTTCTGTATACATGTCTCTCTCCACCTTATTTCTACTCCACCTTATTTCCATTTCAGGTGTCTGTCTCTCTCCACCTTATTTCTACTTCAGGTGTCTGTCTCTCTCCATCTTATTTCTACTCCAGGTGTCTGTCTCTCTCCGCCTTATTTCTACTTCAGGTGCACTGCAATGATATCTGTCTGTCTCTCTCCACCTTATTACTAACACTTTCATCATGCTAGAACCACCCACATTTCTTCCCCTGCTCCAACTCATGTTTAAGCATCATCTACTCCACTGACGCAAATAATATACAATATAAAAGCAACATTAGTGACAATACTGAGGGTGCCCGCAGCATATCTGACACCCACACCCACTAGGTTCGTGATGACCAATGATGGCGATGGTGGTGGAACGATGGAGCAGACAAAGGTGGGGACTGATCATGACAATGAAAACAATGACAACAAAAATGATGATGATGATGATGACACTAATAACAATGACAATGAAGATGATGACTACAACAATAATGAAGGTGACAATAATGATGAAGATGATGGCAACAACAATGATGATGATGATGACACTAATAACAATGACGATGAAGATGATGACAACAATAATGATGATGATGACACTAATAACGATGAAGATAACAACAATAATGAAGGTGACAATGATGAAGATGATGACAACAACAATAATGATGATGACAACACTAATAACAACGACGACGATTAACCACCAACCCCCACGCTGAGCGAGAGCTTGCCTGGTGAGATCCCAGAGACAGGAGTTCATGATGACAAGGTCGGGGGGTCTGCCCTCAGCCATGCCCTGCAGGATGGCCTCCACGTAGCTGTTGTAGCACCGCGTGATGAAGTAGAACCTCACCTGGTGATGCTCCGAGCAGTACTCCCTCTCCTCCAGGTACGTCACCTCGTTGCTCAGCATGCCTTTGACTCCGCCCCGCAACAGGCAGTCGTTTCGAAACGACAGTTCTCCCTGAAACAGGTGGGCAGCCGTGAGGGAGGCTGCTGTGTGCCGGTGGGAACGGATAACAAAATTGACAAAACTGCAATCGCACAGGGAATGGATGTAAAAAAAATAAAAATAAAAAAGCATGAGTGCTTATTCCATTATCCTCAAAATAAAAGAATAAAAGAAAAAATTTTAAATACACGCATACTTTTTTAGAGTAGCATCAACATAACATGACAATACCTCAACCAGTTAAACAGGCAATGGTGGCCACAAAAAGGAAAGGTTGGAACAGACAGACACACAGACAGACACACAGACAGACAGACAGACCGACAGACAGACAGACCGACAGACAGACAGACAGACAGACAGACACAGAGAGAGAGCAGAGGCCACAGACACCCACCTTTCTTCTGAGTTCTGACGCACTGAGAATGTCATTCTTCTGTAGCAGCAACACCAGGTCCTTGTACACTCCCCTCTGGTCTGGTCACACGCACACGCATGCACACACACACATGCGCGCACACACACATGCGCACACGTACACATGCACACACATGCACACACACACAGTCACACACACATACACACGCACACGCACGCACTGGTCAATACATCAACACAATTTTTCATACATTAAGCCACTGCTTTTTAAGCTGTACCCATGCAGCTTGTAATGATGAACTTTTAAAAAAACCCAAATCAAATGTTGTGGCTTATACAGCAGTGCCTCTAATAACCCAGAAAATACACAACTGACCATCAGCATTCTTTTCTTCTATTTCCTTCCTATCACTAAGCTAAGAGGTTTGACACTTGTCTCTGAAAACACTGGGTCACAATCATACGCAAATTCCAACATAAACACAGTTATCACAGCTAAGTGGAATGGAATTGGAAGGGGGGGGGGGGGGAAGCAGACACGCGCACTGACAAACATTTTCTAAGCCTGATTACTGACTGTAGGTACATCCTACCTCTGCAAGCTATACCTTCTTAGCCTGATTACTGGCTGTAGGTAAATCCTACCTCTGCAAGCTATACCTTCTTAGCCTGATTACTGGCTGTAGGTAAATCCTACCTCTGCAAGCTATACCTTCTTAGCCTGATTACTGGCTGTAGGTAAATCCTACCTCTGCAAGCTAACAGTAACACCTTAGCCTGATTACTGGCTGTAGGTAAATCCTTCCTCAGCAGGCTAAGTAAGGTAGAGGGCCCGTGTCAGTGACAAATAACTTGCCCTCTCCCTCCTCTTTCTGGAGAGTCACCAGGCCAATGCATTGAATTTTTCAGCAAGAGTGCCTTGGGGAAATGACACATGGCAGAGTTCATCCCTCTCTCTCTCCACATGGCAGGAAGCATGCCAGTTATGCTCATGTCATCTATGCCACTGTCCATAACCAGTCTACTCTTCTATGAAAGAAAAATAGGGGGATTTAGAATGTGAGGTGGTGTGCTTGTGTTCACACACAGGACTTCAGTCCAAAGTCACTTAAGAATTCACCGGGGAGTAGGGCTAGTACCAATGCTGTCTCAAGGGGGAAAGTGCCTTTGAGTTAGCTGGCACACTTCAGCAGACCCAAACCTGCACCCACAGTAACCTCAGGATGACATGGGATGTTCAAACCACTGGGCTACCCCTGCCCTGCCCCTGCAGGAGGGACAGGGAGAGGAGACCACTCACTGCTGTCTCCCAGGATGATGACCGACTTGTTCATCAGCAGTTTCTGCACCTCGAAAGACAGGCCCCACAGATCCCTGCTACCTGCCTCTTTCTTCATTGTTGTCTGCCTGAACACACACACACACACACACACACACACACACAACGCACAGTGATACATGTATACACACACGCACAGTGATACACACACACACACACACAACACACACACACACACACGCACACGCACACGCACAGTGATACACACACACACACACGCACACTCACAGTGATACATACACACACGCACAGTGATACACACACAAACACAATCTCTCTCTCTCTCACCACACACACACACACACACACACACACACACACACACACACACACACACACACACACACACACACACACATTTCATGGCAAAGGGCAATTAAAATGGATTCATGACTTTTCAAACTTTAAAACTTAATTACATAAGTACAAAAATTATTCTTGTTTATCAAACTATGATCATCTGAGGACATTCCAGGGGCAGCAGAAGTGACAGAACTACTGTAGGGGTGGATAAAATTTCTATCTCCTAATGGATCGATCCCATCCACATACACTTCTGACTGACTATATATAGCTTCAAGTCCCATTTTTTTTATATCATCAACTAATTTCCAAACGACAGACATTCATTATTCACACAGTGGCTCCCAAATGAAGACCTTACTTCCAGCTTCAGGACAATAACTATTCTGTCATTATCATGCAGTAGCCCTATAATCACACAAGATATATTGAATACTTTATCATTTCAAGACTGAGAAATCTGGTCCGGTCAAAACACAATAATAGTATAAAATGATAGCACATGATAGAAGTCTTCTTTTTAAACAAAAATCTAACATTTCTTTCAAGATGCAAACTTTCATTCAGTATCCATATAAAACAATTTTCCCTATAGCTAAACAATTATCAACACATGCCTGTGTGTGTGATGACACTCACTCACCAAGTTCTCCTACATGCACCAGACTTTATTACAACTTTCTGTCTTACACTGTAAACAGGCTTATCATGCCTATACATAAAAACGGTTAGTGTTTCTATCAAATTATCAAAAACATCACATTCCCCCACGCTTACTAAAGGAAAGAAAAGTTTGACCTTAACGTATGAAAATACCACAAAATTCCATTTATCACATTACATCAAAATTTTATAAGTTGGCTAATTTTAAAAAAAAAAAAAAAAAAAAAACTACAAAGATTAAATATACGTCTAATTCATGTTGGTGTTTGGTGGGTTGCAGAAATATGAACATACCCAGCATGGATCCTGTGCAAAAGAAATAAGCTGCGCTGATGTTGGAATATATTGGCCAAGGCCAACAGGCAGACCTGCAGAGTTCTGAGCAAAGGAAAAGACCAGGCACTACACACAACACCCAGTATGGAAATGCAGAGAAGAGAGATCAAGATCAATTTACAAGATTTGAACAGCTTTCGAATGGCGAGACTGGCAGTGATCAATTTTCCCAATAATACAGGCAACGTGTACACTAAAACACGTATTTCTCCCAAAGCTTGTTTTCTCATGATGAATAAGTGCTGAGTCAGTTTACATCCATTATGTAGTTCTTTGACCATTTTGGCAATCTTTCTTCACTAAAAAGTAAAATGTATTTTCACTGCCACCATTGAAGAAAGGGAGGAAAACAACATTTCTCACCTTAACTTTGGCTGAGAAGGGAGACCACTCTGGTTTTCTGAATGCATTGGGTGCTTTTTTCACACATAGAATACTTTTTTTTGTTGGGGGTGGAAATTGGGGGGGGGGGGGGGCTTTCAAAGTATAGTGGTAATTTTCATTTTATGATTCCAGGACCTCTTCGGACCCTTGAGATCAAACTGATAATTCAAAGACTTTTCCAGGCAGGGGAAATTCTCCCCACCCTGACCCCTCCCAATTTTTTCAGGACTTTCCTATAACTATGAAAGAGCCCGCCCCTCTGCTTCAACCCTGTGAAAGACCCCTGGCTCTCCTGGTAGAACAGACATGTATTCAAGCAACAATACTGAAATGCAGTGATGAAAGATCACATAATTATATATAAAACATGCGTACATGTATTCAAACACATACTTTTCAGGTTGATTAGGTTGACTGTCCTGGGTCCCCTTCCCAGCAGTAGACTGACTGTCCTGGGTCCCCTTCACAGCAGCAGACTGACTGTCCTGGATCCCCTTCACAGCAGCAGACTGACTGTCCTGGATCCCCTTCACAGCAGTAGACTGACTGTCCTGGATCCCCTTCACAGCAGTAGACTGACTGTCCTGGATCCCCTTCACAGCAGTAGACTGACTGTCCTGGATCCCCTTCACAGCAGTAGACTGACTGTCCTGGATCCCCTTCACAGCAGTAGGCGGACTCAGTCAGTGACTGTTCTAGATCCCCTGCAAGGCCGTCACTCAGAGCGGCATGGACAGTTATTTATTATTTATTTATTTATTATTATTTATTTATTCTTTTATATCGAGGATAACAGAATAAGCAATCATGTGCTTTTTTTCATACGGTCCCCGTGTGTATGCAGTTTTGTAAATATTGTCATCTGTTCCCACCGGCACACGATGGCCTACTCTTACGAAAAGCGGAACAGGATTTAACGTGTGCGCAAGATGTTCTGCGTGCGTACGCACACGGGGCCTCGGTTTAAAGTCTCATCAGAAGGACTTTTGGGGAGAGTGGAGTCAGCACTGATGTTAACTCCAGGAAGAAAATTTCCTCGACAGTACTGCGCTTAGCCGCCTTCTGGGTCAACCCTGCACCGTATATATACAACTGTCCCACATCAGCAACAAATCTTAACATTCGGATTCGTTCCAGACTGACTGAGGGACTGACCACTCCCACAACTCCTACAGGAGTCACAAGGCATACATTCAATTTTTCGCACCGTGTTACTGTTAGCACTTATACAGACAATTTGAACCTGGCAGTGCCTATCCCTCTCCATACCAGTAGTCACACCTGGCCTATCTTTCAACAAAAGGTTTGTAGGGTTTTAACAGGGACACACGCTGTTCATTTTGCAATTTACATACTCTGAAGTCAAAATGCGGCTACTATAATGGTGGGTAAAAACTGGTCGCATACACAAAATCTCACTATTGGTGAACTTCTGAGCTCTAAGCAAGGAACCAAAACAAACAAAAAAGTGATTTTAAAAAAAAATTATTCATTAATTTTTTTATTTCAAGGATAATGAAATAAGCACTCATGTGGGTTTTTTTACATCCAGTCCTCATGTGTACGCAGCTTTGTCAATTTTGTCATCAGTTCCCACAATGGCCTACTCTTTCAAAAAGCAGAACAGTTTTAATGTGTCTGTAAGATGTTCTTCATGAGTTCGCACACTGGACCTCGGTTTGATTAAAGTCTCATCCGAGGGACTTAAGGGGAGAGTGGAGTCAGCACTGATGTTAACTCCAGAAGAAAAATCTGGAACGGGGTTCAAACCCAGGTCAGCAGATCACAAGCGCATCACTCTAACCACCAGGCTATCCCATCCCCCACAGTTTCATCATGGAATGATATAATTTCTTACTGCCAATACAATTAACGATTCCACAGGACCCCCACTTGAGGAGTTGAGAAAGTCCCAAGAAGAATGGGACCCCATACTGTACTGTAGTGTATGCCACAAACTGGGTTAAATTAATCTTAGGACCCCATACTGTACTGTAGTGTATGCCACAAACTGGGTTAACTTAATCTTGTGCAACATAAGTGCATTTGTATTGGATTCACAAATTTATACATGTCAGATCTATGTTTACACCACTAATGTATACACTTAGTTAACAGGAGTATTTCTGTGACTCTACCAAACTTATGTCTATTTTTTTTATTTTATATCAAATAAAACATGTATGTGTACATATGGTGTTATAGTGACTGGGTATGACTGAATAAACCAATGCTCTGACTCTCAATAAGCTGTTTCAGCAATAAATAGAAAAAGTAATTGGCCAGCCAAGGCCTGTCAGTGTTACTAATACTAATACCAAACCCATTTTCTGACTAATAGCAGTACTGTATTTGCAACAATAACAACAAACAAAGCATGACAAAACAAAAACCAACCAACCAACCATTCAAACCAAACTAAGCAAAATCAAAAACCAGCCAATCAATCAACCAAACTACAACAAACAAAATTCAAAAGCCAAATCCTGTAAAGACTGTTTCCAATCTTTTTAGTGTCTGAGAGAGATACACACTGTATACATAGTTGATTAGCAGAAGCTATGTCCCATCATTTACAATGCCTCACATTCACAATTCTATATTTGATTCAATAACACACTTACACAGCACACGCACATACACACACACACAAATTCCTTATTTGATTCAATAACAGTAACACACACACACACACACACACACACACACACACACACACACACACACACACACACACACACACACACACAATCTCTCTCTCTCTCTCTCTCTCTCTCTCTCTCTCTCTCTCTCTCTCTCTCTCTCTCTCTCTCCTCTTTTGGATGAGATAATAAACCAAAATCCTGCGTGCGAATGCACAAACATCATCCTGCATAATGTTAAAATGGAATTGCCTGGTTGGTTAGAGCATTGCACATTGCACTCATGAGTGAGTGAGTTTGAATCCCATTCGATTCATGGAGATATTTTCCCCTGGAGTTAACATGATCAGTACTGAGTACTGACTCCACTCCTCCCAAAAGTCTGGATGAGACTATAAACTGAGGTCCCATGTGCGAACGCATGCAGAACACCTTGCGTTATAACCTGTTCTGTTATTTGGAAGAGTAGGCCTATGTGAGCTAGTTAGGACAGATCACAAAATTTACAAAACTGCAAACACATAGGGACTGGATGTAAAAAACTCAAAAAGCTCATGAGTGCTTATTGAATTATCCTTAATATAAAAGAATAAAATAATTTTTGTAATAAATTAAAAATACATAAAATAAAAAATAAATCTGTTCTACTTTTTGGAAGAGTAGGCCATTGTATGCCAGTGAGAACGGATAACGAAATTTATAAAGCTGCATACACACACTACTTGACACAGGGA
The DNA here is from genome assembly GCA_030674155.1 of Stramonita haemastoma. Classification (NCBI taxonomy): domain Eukaryota; kingdom Metazoa; phylum Mollusca; class Gastropoda; order Neogastropoda; family Muricidae; genus Stramonita; species Stramonita haemastoma. The sequence continues at coordinate 4,752,053 of CM060317.1, forward strand.
CTGAATGTAAAGAATTAGAACCACAATATGTGCTCTTAAGTTTTTCCATTACCCTCAAAACAACAGCGTTTTTTTTTTATAAACACACGAACCACAAATTTTGCATCTAATCTGCAAACAGGGTCAACTGTCACACAAATACAAAATAAGCCCACTGCTCAGTGCACCAACCTTTCCTGGCGGCCATGACCTCACCCACAGTGACCTTCACACAAGCGCTGCCTGCCTTTGTTGTTCAGGAAGACATAGTAGGGCTTCAGCCTTTGTTTCTGACAGTACTCTTCTAAAGCACTGACAGGATTCTTCCCCCTAGGCCAAGGCAACTGGTTTGACATTTCTGTAGTAGAAATGATGTTATAATCCTTTTTTTTTTTAGAACCAAAATACAAATCAACTCCTGATGCCATGGTGCAGTGGTCAGTGCATTGGATTCCAGGCTGGAAGACTGCAGGTTCAAATCCCATGACAGAGAGGGGTTTTTTGGACTCTGGATGGCTCCTAACCACAGTGAGTTGCTGTGTGCTCATTGAGATGACTGGGACTACACAGGTGACCTTAATCAATCAACCTTAATCCACCTCACTGATCTATGTGATTTTGAGAGTGTTGCTCAAATTACTTGACCAACACTGCAGGTGTCTGCATCTCTCTGGTCCAGATGATAGCAGGAAATCTTATGATTGGTGGGAAGCAAAGAGTCAGCCCTGTCAGGTAATCTTAAAGTTGAATTGCATTACACTTCTATAGCATCATCATAATTATTACTGGTTACATCATTTTCATTACCACTGACCATCATGCAATGAAAGAAAACTGATGAGTAGCTCTGATTGCTTTTGTCTAATGGTGACCTCAGTCCAGCCCTCTTTACTCAATACTTTACACTTTTGTGCCTGTGGTGAGTTAGTGACAAAGTCTTCTGGGTTTGACTTTGAGGCTCCTGGGCAAAGGTCATTGGAGGGACATTGTGGTGGTACCCTCTCTGGGTGGGTGTATCCCTCCATCTGGCTCCATGACCACAATATAGTATAACTGTCATCAGTATGAGGTTTAGTGCATGGTGTCCTGCATGTACTACTGGTAGCCCAGAACACACCATTGAACAAAGGGATCCAGCAGCAGGGCAGGACCCTTCTGGCTGGTAGCCCCATGGCAGCCTCATTGACTTCTGACCCCGAGGATGTGACACAATGAGGCAAGGTATGGCTGGGGTGGAGAGAGGGAGATGAGCAGCATGAGAATGAAAAGAAAGAAGTATCATAGATTGGGTAGCCTACCCCCTCCCCCTCAAACAAACTCAACACTGATCAAGCATAATGTAGCAAAATTAACACAGATCCAAAAACAAAATGTAGCAAATCAATGATCAATCAAAAAACCAAAATGTAGCAAAACACTGATCAAAAAGCAAAATATAGCAAAACATTTGCCTCTAATCTACAGTCAAATATTACTTCTGTATTTTTACTATAGTCAATTTCTTGGGTAAACCTGATGGAACCCACCCCTTTCCATCAATTCTAGATTACACAGTGCATGCTGAGAATATGTCATCCATACCACTGACCATGGCTGGCCTACTAATGTACTATCTACAAAAAGTGAATGGCCCATGAGGATTCCTCTGAAGAAAAATTTAGAACTATAAGTGGATAGATCTCTAAAGTGACTCCAATTGGGCATCATCAGATCAACAGCTCAGCAACCTAAACAGTAGGTTAATCCTGATATTTCTTCTTCAACTCCCTGATGAGTTGTGCCTGCACTGCTTTGAAAAAAGACATTTTAGTCCCTAAAGTAGTACACACCATCAGAGTTAGGCTAAAGAACTTGAACATGGAGCCCATCACTCTCTTGATTACTGTGCAAGTAAAGGTTTAGGCAATAGGCTGCTAAATGATCAGTTTGTTTTGACTTGTGTAGCAAGTTCTGTATACTGTACAGCATCAACTTGATCAAACATGCTTCCCACCACCTAACACAAAGCTGGACACAAAGGCTACAGTGATAGAAACTGAGGTTGTCCTGCATGCTCCTGATCACACTGACCAATGTCATAACAGGAAAACTTCATTACGATTTCCTTCTTTCCTATCTTTCACAACACTTTGTCTGCAATTTGAAAAAAAAAAAATACTATGAGCATTTGTCGTGTGTTCTTCCCTACTTTGAATCTAAGAAGACATGCAATGGTATGGCGCACAACTGAAATACGTCGGTCCTGGTATTCTGAACTGTCTTTGCTTTTTCTCTAGAGACACGCTTGGCCTCCCAGGAGCTCTGCATCTTGGTATTCTTATCTTGGGTCTTTCTCTTAGCCTGATGTCGCTCCGACAAAGCTGCAAAGGATGAATATAAAAGATTTTTCAATTGAAAACATGTGAGGTAACTACTCTACTGATAATGGTCAAGAGTTCTAGGCAATGCATCATATTTACCTCATTTACGAGCTCGAAAATCTGTACACCTAATTTAGCACAAAGTCTGTCCAGCCTACAGGCCCAGTAGTTGCATGTCGCCGCCGCGCATTCTGAGAACCAATCACCTGGCCCGTTGTTTGCTCTCACTGAAAAGCCGAACGTGTCTGTAAGGATGAAAATCATCGGAGGTGTGACCCCGAGTTAAGGCGATAATTAACGATGATTGACGATGCTGCTAAGGTGCCGTTCGCAGAAATGTTGCGAGAACCTACGGAGACGTGCGAGAGAGACAGATAGGCCTACATGCTGAATTAATAATGAGAATTTGACAGAAAGGGTTTTTTTTCTCAAACATTTTTTATTCATTTTTTTGTTACATAGTTATACAAAATGAAAAACATATGAACGGTTTTGTTGACACTGAAAGAACAAAGAAAAAAAGAAAGACAAGGCAAGGCAAGGCAAGGCAAGGCAAAGTCTTTTATTCGAGGATAATGAATAAGCACTCGTGTGCTTTTTTACATCCAGTCCCCGCCCTTATCAGGGATGCGTCAAGATAGAAATAATAAAAAAAAACCTCTAACAACAACAATATTGATGATTCAAATACCAAGTACAAGAAAGCATACCATGTAGCAAACAACAGACAAGAAATAAGAAAGAAATACATTAATAAGAAAATATTTTTTTAAAAGGCACGCATTCAAAAACGAAAATAAGAAGTAAGAATAAAATGATGATTTTGATTTGGAAAAAAAAAGCGCAATAAAGAGCAAACATACGAATATGATGAGGTAAACGACTGAAAGCATCAATCCGCCATCATCTATAACAAAATAAGTCATTTAAATCATAACATTTTGATAAAAGGGAGAAGAGATTGATTTGATTTGATTTGATTTGATTCGATTTACTCTTTTATATCGAGGGTAATGGAATAAGCACTCTTGTGCTTTTTTACATCCAGTCCCCGTGTGTATGCAGTTTTGTAAATGTCATCTGTTCCCACCCGCACACGATGGCCTACTCTTCCGAAAAGCGGAACAGGATTTAACGTGTGCGCAAGATGTTCTGCGTGCGTTCGCACACGGGGCCTCGTTTAAAGTCTCATCAGAAGGACTTTTGGGGAGAGTGGAGTCAGCACTGATGTTAACTCCAGGAGAAAAATCTCCTCGACCGGACTCGAACCCGGGTCTTCAAATTGCGAGCGCAATGTTCTGACCACTAGGCTATCCGTCTCTCCCTAACCCTAACCCAGAGAGAGAGAGAGAGAGAGAGAGAGAGAGAGAGAGAGAGAGAGAGAGAGAGAGAGAGAGAGAGAGAGAGAGAGAGAGAGAGAGAGATCTTTATTTTCCAAAGGTTACAGATAAGCATTTGCATAAATTATTTTCCTCTGGCCCTTGCCCTGATTAGGGACTATCAACAAATCAAGAAGGAACCCCTTTGCAAAAAGCACAACTACAAAACAACAATCTGACAATCAGTAAGATAAAGGAACAAGCGGTAGGTAAACGAACAGGCTACTGCAGGTACACATCCTCTCCTTCTCTTCAGTTAAAAAAAAAAAAGAAAGAAAGAAAAGAAATGCACACATTTCCTGAGAAAAATAAAACTAAATTGTCAACAGCTTGGTGTTATTTAGTTCCTCATTTATATAGTCTGCTGTCTCTTGGAGAGATTTACATCAAGGTGTGCCAGATATGTATTTACAAAGCCTCTTTCACTCCCTTTTCATTTGTATCGGGATGAGGGTAGCAATAATCTATTATGCCAAACAGAGAACATCTACAATCTATTACTATTTTTTTTCAAAATCATGTTAGGAAAAAATATTAAAAATACAACTTACCTTTCATTTATCTTACTTTGCCTATATATCCATTGGTCCATGTTGCGCTGATGCGCGACGCCTAGATTTCCCTCCCCTGACCATGAAAAACACTGTTGCCTTCTTTAAAACTATTAAAATTCATAAAGGATTGTCTCCCATGCTTTGAATTGCCTCCCTTAGCAAGAACGCTGTTGTCTTCTTCGTTCTTACTAAAATTCATAAAGGACCGCCGTTTCAGGGGAGTTAATTAAAGACACCCACAAAATAACATACACCACGAAGAATTCTTTCGTGTCTAGTTTTGAGTATATGACATCATTTACATCCCTAAAATACCATTCTGACGGTAGATATCCCAAGATCGTTATTTTGCTTGACTTCAGACGACATTTTGTTTCAAGCTTAAAGAAATCATGCAAATACATCCGACATTCTAGAGTTGTTGTTTTTTTCTGGTAAAAGAATGAGTGAATAATGAAATGAATGAGTGAATAACTTTATTTTTAATTGTTACAGAGTAAGTAAGTACATACTTTTTTCCATCTGCCCTTGCCCTGATTAGGGAATAAGTTGGGTTTTTTTTTAAATGTTCAATGGTAATAGCAACCCCCTACCCCACACACCACAATCACCAACAACAGCTCAACCTATGATTAAAAAAAAAAGAGGTATACATTTAACAAACACATAATCCCCATCCAAAGAAAGTAAGTAAGAAAGAGAGAAAGAAAGAGAAGAGAGGGAGATGGAAAAAAAAGTATTTTTTATTTATTTATTCTTCTATATCGAGGATAATGGAATAAGCAATCATATGCTTTTTTACATCAAGTCCCTGTGTGTATACAGTTTTGTAAATGTCATCTGTTCCCACCGGCACACGATGGCCTACTCTTCCGAAAAGCGGAACAGGATTTAACTGTGCGCAAGATGTTCTGCGTTCGCACACAGTGCCCCGGTTTATAGTCTCATCCGAAGGACTTTTGCGGGGAGGGACCATCTTGACCATTACGAGTAGAGTACTCAACAGCGGGAATCAACCCGGGTCGTCAAATTGCGAGCGCAATGTTCTGACCACTAGGCTATCCCGTCCCTGGTAAAACCGGTGTGCCAGGCAGTGAACACCTCATCTACTAAAATGAATAAATAAACAAATAAATAAAAGCTAGGTTTTTTTAAAGAGATGATTTGAAGAAATTTTTGTACCCCCCAAATCTTGTTCCAGACTGTGTGCAACAACGTTGTTTTTGTAGCCTATTTCTGGTGGGTATGTGTGTGTGTGTGTGTGTGTGTGTGTGTGTGTGTGTGTGTGTGTGTGTGTGTGTGTGTGTGTGTGTGTGTGTGTGTGTGTGTGTGTGTGTGTGTGTGTGTGTGTGTGTGTGTGTGTGTGTGTTTCTGGGATAAAGTCTTGGTTGTAAAAGTTTTGGTTTCGTTTCGTTTTTCGCCCGCGCGCGCGTGT
>CM060317.1:4760259-4765259 GCA_030674155.1 Stramonita haemastoma
CACACACACACACACACAAGACAGACAGACAGACAAACAGACACACACACACATAGACAGACAAACAGCACACACACACACACACACACACACACACACACACACACACACACAACACACAGACACACACACAGACACACACACACACCACACACACACACACACACACACACACACACAACACAACACACACACACACACACACACACACACACACACACACACACAAGACAGACAGACAAACACACACACACAAGACAGACAGACAGACAGACAGACAGACAGACACACACACACACACACACACACACACACACACACACACACACACACACACACACACACAAGACAGACAGACAGACAGACAAACACACACACACACACACACACACACACACACACACACACACACACACACACACACACACACACAAGACAGACAGACAAACACACACACACACAAGACAGACAGACAGACAGACAGACAGACAGACAGACAGACAGACAGACAGACACACACACACACACACACACACAACACACACACACACACACACACACACACACACACACACACACACACACACACACACTCATTTGATTTGATTTGATTTGATTGATTTGATTCTTTTATAACGAGGATAATGGAATAAGCACTCTTGTGCTTTTTTACATCCAGCCCCCGTGTGGAGAGAGGGAGAGGGAGAGGGAGAGGGGAGAGAGAGAGAGAGAGAGAAGAGAGAGAGAGAGAGAGAGAGAGAGAGAGAGAGAGAGAGAGAGGGGGGGGGGGGGGGTGGTTACGAAGAGGGAGGAAGACTATGATAAGGAAGTGAAAACCTTGAAAGTGTCGATGGTGTTCGTTTGTGAAGTGAACACAATGGCTGTTTCCGCCTACGAGGGTAGGCCACTACAGTCCTCTCTGATAGCATAGCTACTAGCTGTGCGGGCATATTGCACACACACACACACCCACAGTCACAACCTGTCACTTCCCTACCTCGCTACAAACCACACACAAAAAAAAATCCAACCGTCTCGAAGCACTTCTCCTTTAGAGAATGCATTCTGGAATATTTTGAGTCATGTTGTTTTAAAGTACCGAAAACTGGGTGGACCACTAAGAGCTAGAACCTGACACCAGGTGTTTGTATCTATTGTGAGGTATGACCGAACAGGCTGACTCCGTTTGTGATGGTGAGGTGAGAAGTGTGGTGCAGTCCATGCATGTCTATGAAGGTAAGAGAGAGGCTGTCTCCTGGCCGGCTATCTCAGGCTTTCGGGGATGGGTGGGTGGGTGGAAAGGTGTTGCTACCTCCAAGAGGATTTTAATATTTTGCCACAATTGGAAAAAAAATGTTTCCATAGAATTATGATCTTTTTGTTTTTTTTTATGACCAGAATGATTTGTGTATTATTATTTTTTTTTTTTTTAATAAATTGATATGATTAGAAAGCGTGCTAGGTTTTTCAATTTTTCAATTTCCAAATGTATAATAAACTGAAAGGCCTTATCAGCTCTCTCTCTCTCTCTCTCTCTCTCTCTCTCTCTCTCTCTCTCTCTCTCTCTCTCTCTCTCTCTCTCTCTCTCTCTCTCTCTCTCTCTCTCTCTCTCTCTCTCTCTCTCTCTCTCCTCTCTCTCTCTCTCTCTCTCTCTCTCTCTCTCTCTCTCTCTCTCTCTCTCTCTCTCTCCAATTCATCCCTTATACAGGATTGAACAAGTTTTGCAAACCAGAAAATTTGTGCCACACATCCTTTAATGATGATGATGATGATGATGATGATGATGATGATGATGATGATGATGATGATGATGATGATGTTAATAATAATAATAATAATAATAATAATAATAATAACAATAACAATAATAATAATAATAACAATAATAATAATAATAATAATAATAATAATAATAATAATAATGATTCATTCTCCTTTTTTGCATGAACTACCCTTTAAAGATAGAGCTCAAATACTTTTAAGAGACTGTGTCATCAAAAAGTAGGTGGCAAATCAGTTTGGAAAGTCACAACTCAGTGATTAGTAGTAATGTAAGTATCAAGTCCCCAGATAATCTTAATCATTGATTTTGTTGTCAAAATAGTCATTAATTTATTTATTTTACTTTATTTTTTCTTTTAAATCGATGATAATGGAATAAGCACCCATGTGCTTCTTTACACCCCAGTCCTCCTGTGTATACAGTTTTGTAAATGCCATCTGTTCCCATCGGCACACAATGGCCTACTCTTACGAAAAGCGGAACAGGATTTAAGGTGTGCACAAGATGTTCCGCGTGCGTTCGCACACGGGGCCTCGGCTTATAATCTCATCCGAAGGACTTTTGGGGAGAGTGGAGTCAGCACTGACGTTAACTCCAGGAGAAAACCCCCCTCGAACGGGAATCGAACCCGGGTCGTCAAATCATGATGTGAGAATTCAGTCCCCTGATAATCTTAACGCTCATAGGTTTTGTAGTTATGTAGTAGTTCAGTAGTGATGTATGGTACCTTGATTTTGTTTGAAACTGATTTCTGAAGACACCAAAGTATTAAATCCCAGTTAAAGACACTGCTAATGGCCGTGCAGGAAGTACACAACAACAAGTGTATTAAGAACACATCTTTCAGAAGCTGAATTGATTTTATAGATGACACGTGTGCATCCCATATCCATTCTTCCTTAAACGAAATCTTAACTGGAACACGGCCAAAAGTCAATTTTAAAAAGTGTTCGACAAGGCAAAAACTATTCAACCAAGATAATCGGGTGATCTATTAGTCTTTTCTGACTACAGACCGATTTCTGTCGTGCATGCTTTGTTTAAAACTATTAGAAAATCACGATTAAAATTATGTGCATTTGATGTCTTCGGCCATTTTCTCCTAAAGTAGTCGGGTTTAAAGGTCAGTGATAGACGTCACAGTGCACTGACACCCCTACTCAAGTAGATGGCTAAGTTTGTTTGTTTTGTTGTGTTGTGTGGTGGGTTTGTTTTTTTTTAATGAAATCTGGAGCCTTTTTTTCTGATTTTAGTCAAGACTACGAGGTTGTTGACCGTATAGTCTTTAAGAAAACGATAACCTTATGGCTGATCAATAAAAACACTTCAGCTCTTAAATCATCTTTTATACTGACAGAATACAAACAGTATTACGTCATCCCCACATATATTCAAGACGGTGTTACGCCAGGTTTGCTACTGGCATCTATAGTATTGTTATGCACATAGATGACTTAGCAGAACAACTTGCGCACACATTAAATCCTGTTCCGCTTTTCGTAGGAGTAGGCCATTGTGTGCCGGTGGGAACAGATGAAAAAATTTGCAAAACTGCATACACACGGGGACTTGACGGAAAAAAGGCACATGAGTGCTTATTCCATTATCCTCGATATAAAAGAATAAAATGGATAAATAAATAGCCTACTGTTGCCTCTTACTGCAGAGTGTGAACTACTCACTGACCTGACCTTAAAGATCAGAAGTTCAAAGCTTAGCAATGTTTTTTTGTCTTTTCAAAATTGGACACACCTCAGTGTTAATCATGTGGTTTATGTGTTCACATTTCTATTAAAAAAAAAATGTTTTATATATATATATATATATATATATATATATATATATATCAATCACTCATACGTAATGAAAAATATCAGAATATCTCTGGCAGCTCATCTCTCTTTTGTAAAGACTTTTTTGTGCAACTTGACCGCACAAAAAGGTCATAGTCCTTTATGCAATCTATCTCCCCTTTACATTGATGAAAAAAGTGTTGAGGCAAATCGCCACAAACAGTCAATGGGATTATCGTTGACCACACTTTATTATGGCGTGACCCTGTATTAATGCTGAGAAACATCAGTTTGTTTTATTGTAAAAAAAATAAATAAATAAATAACGGATTTGCCAACTTTCTAAAATAGCTATAAGCTCTTGAGCTTCCATACTAGCGAAGGTTTTTTTTACAACTAAGAGTAGAACATTAAAGTCGATTTTATTTTCAGAATTTTAGGAATGAGCCCCACCCTTACTTACAGGATTTCGTATTGAAGAACAATGACCATCCCTTCTACAATACAGTGTGTGTCACCTCCATCCCCGACTGGCTAAAAAAAAACACCAAAAAACCCACTACTCTCACGTATACTAGAGGCTGTATATGGAAGATAGTACAAATTTGGATCAATTCGATTCGTATTCTGGTTTCAGCGTTTTAAAGTGTATGTGCACACAGTGCATGTGTAAAGACTGTATGTGTCTAAGGGCGAAACAGAGACAGGTCAAGACCGTTTGAGTGAACAATGTACAGAAAAGTGGGTCCTGTAGTCCATTGTTTTGTTTCCTGTCTTGTTCAACCCTTGTCTTCTCCCGTCTTTGTCTTGTCTGTTGCTTTTTCCCCCCAAATCTGTTTCTCTGCCTGTCTGTCTCTCTGCCTGTCTGTCTCTCTGCCTGCCTGTCTGTCTCTCTGCCTGTCTGTCTCTCTGCCTGCCTGTCTGTCTCTCTGCCTGTCTGTCTCTCTGCCTGCCTGTCTGTCTGTCTGCCTGTCTGTTTTGTTTGTCTCTGCCTGATTCATTCATTCATTCATTCATTCTGTCTGTCTGTCTGTCTGATTACCTGTCTGTCTGCCTGCCCTCCCCCCCCCCCTCTCTCTCTCTCTCTCTCTCTCTCTCTCTCTCTCTCTCTCTGGGATGGATAGGGACGGATAGCCTAGTGGTCAGAGCATTGCACTGGCAATTTGAAGACCCGGTTCGAGTCCGGTCGAGGAGATTTTCTCCTGGAGTTAACATCAGTGCTGACTCCACTCTCCCCACAAGTCCTTCGGATGAGACATTAAACCGAGGCCCCGTGTGCGAACGCACGCAGAACATCTTGAGCACACGTTAAATCCTGTTCCGCTTTTCGTAAGAGTAGGCCATCATGTGCCGGTGGGAACAGATGACATTTACAAAACTGCATACATACGGGGACTGGATGTAAAAAAGCACAAGAGTGCTTA
>CM060317.1:4777759-4780259 GCA_030674155.1 Stramonita haemastoma
TTGTCATGGCTGAAGGCAATCTCAACACAACATTTTACATCACAACATTTTAGTGTAGGCCTTGGCAATGAGCTGACATCAATAACTGACACAACTTTGGCCTAGGCCAAAGACAGTATATTCTTAACTGACATTTCTTTTGAACAAAAGCAGAATCTGCATCGAAATGTATTTGATTATCTAGACATATGCCCAGATGTTCATATTCCTGGGCAATAATGGCGTCCCCTACAAAGACCTCATAAGCAACCAAGACGCGCATAACAGAATCCAGCAAACCATTGGGCCCTACTGAAACCGTCTAGCAATCGTAAAGAGGCGTTAACTTAAATGGTATGGGCATGTCACGAGATCAAAAAAGACTTGCAAAAAAACTCAACAAAACTTTGAGAAAGGCAGAACAGAGAGAGGAATTAAGGGAACTGGTTGTCAAGTCTTCGGGGGGTGCCCCCACGGTCGTCAGACCACGGGATAGATAGATTGATAGATAGATAGAGAGAGAGATAGAGAGATAGATAGAGAGAGAGAGAGAGAGAGAGAGAGAGAGAGAGAGAGAGAGGAGAGAGAGAGAGAGAGGAGAGAGAGAGAGAGGAGAGAGAGAGAGAGAGATTCCTGTACTCTTTCAACTCATGTGCCCTCAATAAACAAAACAGGAACTGGGGATGTGTTTGTACCAAAGTCTATTACACTTTTTTTGTCCTGCTGACATTTATTTCGAGACCGTTGTGTTTGCACCAATCACAGAATCCTCGCACTTCTTTGAAATAAACAGCATCTGATTTTGATAAAAACTGCAATATCAGAGTCATCTGAATATTTTATCACGGGGTGCCTAGGGTTCCAGTGCAGTCATTGGTGTATAGCGTTTAAAGCACAGGGGCTAGGACTTTGCCTTGTGGTGCACCAGTAGGTGTGTCCTGCTGGGAATTCCCTCCTTCAAAACAGACATGCTGGAATCGGTTAATAAGAAATTCTAGCTAGCTAGCTAGCTAGCTAGATATCTAGATATCTAGCTATCTAGCTATCTTTCCATTAGTCTGGCAACCATGGGGGCACCCCTGAAGACTTGACAACCAGTTCCCTCCATCCCTCTCTGTGTTCTGCCTTTCTCGAAATTTTATTGAGTTCTAGGCCTGTCCATTGGCTGATGTCGTCCTCCCATCTCTTCCTTGGTCTGCCTCTTTTTCTTCTTGCTGTAGACTTGACGTTATGTTTTCTGTTTGTAATTCTCCCTCTCAACTGTTGTTTGCAGACGACGCCGCCCCTACCAGGGGAGCGAACCCCAGAGACCATGTTCCCGAGGTGAAGGTGACCGCACCGGAGTGGGAGGGGGGGAGGGGGGAAGCTGAGGAGAGGGGAGGGGAGGGTGAACCGGAGGGTACCCACAATGAGGTGATGGACAGTCAACAGGAGCAGCAACAGGAGCAGCAACAAGAGCAGCAGCAACAGGAGGAGCAACACTACGTCAACATCTGTCAGAGGCTGGAGGGTTGGTCAATCATTTCAGTGTGTGTAGGTCTGGTTTGGTGTGTGTGTGTGTGTGTGTGGTGTGTGTGTGTGTGTGTGTGTGTGTGTGTGTGTGTGTGTGTGTGTGTGTGTGTGTGTGTGTGTGTGTATGTGTGTGTGTGTGGAGAGAGAGAGAGAGGGGGGGGGGGCAAGGCCTAGGGAGGCAAGGCAAGGCAAGGCAAGGCGAGGTAGGGTTCTTTATTCCGATATGCTCCGACGTGATTTTACACAGCCAGCCCCTGCCGTCCCTGGACATTATTATGAGGGACAGACAGAGACAGAAAGACAGACAGAGACAGAGAGACAGGCAGAGACTGAGACACAGAGACAGAGGCAGGGACAGACAGAGACAGAGACACAGAGACAGACGCAGGGACAGAGAGATAGAGACACAGAGACACACAGAGACAGACAGAGACACAGACACAGAGACAGAGGCAGGGAAAGAGAGACAGACAGAGACACAGAGACAGAGGCAGGAACAGAGAGATAGAGACAGAGAGACACACAGAGACAGAGGCAGGGACAGAGAGATAGAGACAGAGAGACACACAGAGACATAGACGCAGACAAAGACAGAAGCAGGGACAGAGAGACAAAGACAGACAGAGACACAGACACAGAGACAGAGGCAGGGACAGAGAGACAGAGACACAGAGACAGAGGCAGGGACAGAGAGATAGACAGAGACAGAGAGACACACTGAGACAGATAGAGACAGAGACTTAGACAGAGGCAGGGACAGAGAGACCGACAGAGACAGAGACAGAGACAGCGACAGAGAGAAAGACAGAGACAGAGACACAGAGACAGAGGCAGGGACAGAGAGATAGAGACAGAGAGACACACATAGACAGAGACAGAGACACAGAGACAGAGGCAGGGACAGAGAGACAGACAGAGACAGATAGAGACAGAGACACGGACAGACACAGAGGCAGGGACAGAGAGATAGAGACAGAGAGACACACATAGACAGAGACAGAGACACAGA
>CM060317.1:4787759-4792759 GCA_030674155.1 Stramonita haemastoma
AGACACTCACCACCCATGCTGCACAGGTACATAGCTTAGTGAGACACTCACCACCCATGCTGCACAGGTACATAGCTTAGTGAGACACTCACCACCCATGCTGCACAGGTACATAGCTTAGTGAGACACTCACCACCCATGCTGCACAGGTACATAGCTTAGCGAGACACTCACCACCCATGCTGCACAGGTACATAGCTTAGCGAGACAGACAGCACAAGGCCTCCCATGCTGCACAGGTACATAGCTTAGTGAGACACTCACCACCCCTGCTGCACAGGTACATAGCTTAGTGAGACATCACAAGGCCTCCCATGCTGCACAGATATTTATTTGTTTATTTATTCTTTTATATCGAGGATAATGTAATAAGCACTCATATGCTTTTTTACATCCAGTCCGCATGTGTATGCAGTTTTGTAAATGTCATCTGTTCCCACCGGCACACGATGGCCTACTCTTACGAAAAGCGGAACAGGATTTAACGTGTGCGCAAAACACACATCATACTGTGCATGCATGTGTATGTGCCTGTATGAATTTTGTGCGCGCTCAGGTCAAGTCAAGTCAAGTCAAGTCAACATTTTTTCCAGATGGTACATTGAATAAGCAATAAATTTGCTTTTTTTCATTAAGCCATCTATCTACCAAAAAAACACCCCCAAAACAAACAAACAAACAAACAAACAAAAAAACAAACAACAAAACAAAAAAAAAACCTAAAAGATCACTTAAACATGCGCTCGTGCATGTGTGCGCTTGTGCATGTGTGGTTGATGTGCGCGGTACGGTGTAAGTAAGTCTTCAATTTTAACGTCTTTCCACTTTAAGTGATACCAGACGACCCTAAGAAGGAAACTGGATAGGTTAGTTAGAGAGAACACACTGAACACTGAACACTGAACTGATTTAATGTACATTGGCCATGGACCACAATACATTTCTTGGGCTTGGGATGGGACAAAAGGTTCTTTTCATATCATTGTTAAAGCAAATGCACAAAAGATATAGATTCATGACTGGTAAAAAAAAAAGTAGAGAGAGAGAGAGAGATCTAATATATGTGTGTGTATATGTGTGTGTCACTGTGTGTGTGTGTGAGTGTGTGTTATGTGTGTGTGTCTCTGTGTGTGTGTGTGTGTGTGTGTGTCACTGTCTGTGTGTGTGTCTGTGTGTGTCTGTGTGTGTGTGTGCAGGTGCAGGAGCTGCAGGAGGAGATACGCGGGCTGAGGGAGAGGGACGAGGTGGAGAAGCTGGAGGAGGAGAACCGACAGCTGATGGAACAGCTCACCTCCCACCAGACACAGCTGACGGAACAGCACGGCCACTACCAGACCCTGCTGGCACAGTGTAAGGCCCACAGAGTGATCGGCTGGCTTAGTTGCTGGCTGGCTAGCTGGCTGGCTGGCTGGCTGGCAGACTGGCTTGCCGGCTTGCTGGCTGATTGGCTGATTGGCTGACTGACTGACTGACTCACTCACTCACTGACCAACTGACTGGCTGGTTGACTGACTGACTGACTGACTGACTGACTGGCTGGCTGGCTGGCTGGCTGACTGACTGATTGGCTGACTGACTGATTGGTTGACTGACTAACTGGTTAGCTGGCTGACTGGCTGACTGGCTGACTGGCTGACCGACTGACTGACTGACTGACTGGGATGGATGTACATACTGAGACAACCAAAAGAGAGAAAGAACGGAGGGATCAGGGGGTGAAAGAGGGAGGAGATGGTCATGGGGAGAGATGGAGAGAGAGAGGGGGGGAGAGAGGGGGACAGACAGACAGACAGACAGACAGACAGACAGACAGACAGACAGATAGAGATTGCTTGAGGAAGGCAGAGGGAGAGCCAGCTTATCTGCTTTGGATTCCAGTGGCCTAAACAATCCAACGAACACACAACCAACACCAATACCAGCACTTTTGTTATCTCAAGAAACAGAAAGATTCGCGCGTACAAGCGTACAATCCAACAGACGCACAACCAACCGAACAACAGCATGGAACTGCTATGCTTTAATGCAAGACCATCATCATTTTGATTTTGTTTTTAATTCAGTTCCGTTTTGTTAAGAGTTGCCACGTTGCGAATACTCCTTGTACACTTCACCACACCTGCCGAATCCAAGGACACAAAGGAAGAAGAGTCAATCCAGTCCCCGCATGTAGTTTGTAGCCCAGCTGACTAACTGAAAAACCATAGTGAATACTAAAGGACCCCCAAGACCTTACAGACTGAAGGACTTTACCAAAACCTTACAGACTGAAGGACTTTACCAAAACCTGACAGACTAAAGGACTTTACCAAAACCTGACAGACTAAAGGACTTTACCAAAACCTGACAGACTAAAGGACTTTACCAAGACCTGACAGACTAATGGACTTTACCAAAACCTTACAGACTAAAGGACTTTACCAAGACCTTACAGACTAATGGACTTTACCAAAACCTGACAGACTAAAGGACTTTACCAAGACCTTACAGACTAATGGACTTTACCAAGACCTGACAGACTAAAGGACTTTACCAAGACCTTACAGACTAAAGGACCTTACCACGACAATACCTGGAGCCTTCAGTGCAGGTCTCTGATTCCTCACGAAGTGAATGGAGCATGTTCTGACTGTGGAGGGGTATCTTGCCGTAGACTGGTATTTACTTAAATGTACATAAAACAATGATAAAAAAAAAAATACAGGAAAAAGACAAAGGCCTTCAAAAAAAGATGAAAATGAACAAAGAGAGGGACAAACATGTCCCCCACCCCCCCAAAAAGATAGTCTTATAAAGGTATCATTTCTTTTGTTCTCAAAGGCTGTACACAAGAGTGACTGTTTTTCTGACTGTTGATTTGCAGACGAAACTCTGGAGAAACAACTGGAAGAGGCGCTACGACCTCCTCCGCCCCCTCCCCCTCCCCCACCCCCAGCTCCAACTAAAAAACTCAGCAGGTGAGTGTTGCCTCTTGAGTGAATGGCTTTTGGTAGTGTCGTCCGCGTGTGAGCCTTCAACGCGTGGGCTTGATCACAGTTCTTGATTAAACCATCGGCGCTAGGAGCAACAACAAGGTGAGAGGCTGTACCGTCAGTGGCATTCACACTCATGGAATTCTACTTTACAGCTTAGTCTTTATGATCGACAATGATTCTCTGACTAGGGTTGACTTGCACAGTCCTTATGTGCTGCAGCCCTGGGAACTTAATTGACCTTTGGAGAACACCTCAAATGCTGACTGTGCATACGCCCTTTTGTTCTGCCTCGCATTCCATGAACAGTATCGCTGGGGCTGCCTTTCGTTCAAAGAATAGTCTTGCAGATAAAGAGACAGACAGGTAGACTTAAACAACTCTTTATTAGTCCAAAGGTATGTGAAACCATCCCTATGGACATCTAGAGAGCCAATAGGAGCTGTAGTGTGGTGGTGAAGAACTGAAACAAAACCCCAAAGAGAATACTTAGCTAAAAATGCTAACGGTAATTGGTGGCTGAAATACAAAAACAAGAATAGACCCAATGCATACATATGAAAAGGTTTTACGTATCAAAGTATCATCTTTCATATGAAGTTCCAGTCTGTACAAGAGAGTGGGGATGAACTGTGGGCAAAGCATCTCAACTATAATCAAATTTCTGCCCAGTTTCCGAAACAACAGCTGCCTCCTCTGCTGTTTTGGAGGTCATAGTCGAACATGACGGACAAACATATAAAGTGTATGGGGGGGGGGGGGTCTACATATCTGTCTGTGTCTTTATCTACCTGTCTGTCTCTATCTACCTGTCTGTATCTTTATCTGCCTGTCTGTCTCTATATCTACCTGTCTGTATCTACCTGTCTATTTACCTGTCTGTGTCTATATCTACCTAGCTACCTGTCTGTCTCTTTATCCCTTGTATCTAGGGTGTCGCAGTGCGTCCCATCATACTGTATTGTGTTTTGTATCATACCACATAATGTATTAAGTCTTTGTGTACCGTATTGTGTTGTGTTTGTTGCGTCGTATTCATTGTACTGTATTGTACGGTATATATTTCAATGAGTGAAGCCTCTGCAGCATCATAGCCCTCACTGTGTCTGTCATTACTTTTCAGGCTGTTTGGGAAGAAGTCGAAGAAGGAAATCCTCAAACAAACAGGTCGGTTGCATTCTTCGCCAGGCTATGTGATGGCCGCCATATTGTTCAGTCATTCAGGCTGTGGCTTTGTACCCATCTTGTCTGTTATTGGAGGGTTTCTGCCCCAAAGTCAATCTCCTGCTTCTCCTTTGTCATTACCATCATTAATACTGTCATTATTATCATTATCATTATCATAATCATCATCATCATCATCATCTTCTTCTTCTTCTTCTTCTTCTTCTTCTTCTTCTTCTTTCTTCTTCTTCTTCTTCTTTCTTCTTCTTCTTCTTCTTCTTCTTCTATTTCTTTGCATTCTTCTTCTTCTTTGCATTCTTCTTTGCATTCTTCTTCTTTGCATTCTTCTTCTTTGCATTCTTCTTTGCATTCTTCTTTGCATTCTTCTTTGCATTCTTCTTTTTTGCATTCTTCCTCTTCTTCCTCTTCTTCCTCTTCTTCCTTGCATTCTTCTTCTTCTTCTTCTTCTTCTTCTTCTTCTTCTTCTTCTTCTTCTTTCTTCTTCTTCTTCTTCTTCTTCTTCTTCTTCTTCTTTGCATTCTTCTTCTTTGCATTCTTCTTCTTTGCATTCTTCTTTGCATTCTTCTTCTTCTTCTTTGCATTCTTCTTCTTTGCATTCTTCTTCTTTGCATTCTTCTTCTTCTTCTTTGCATTCTTCTTCTTCTTTTTAATCCAAACCTACGTGCAGATTCACACACTGACCACACAGTGCTGACACCAGAGCATTGACGTCATGCTGAACACAGGCATGCACTACCATGCACACATGCTTGCCAGAGAGAACAGAACTTGTCAATATTGCAACAAATTAGTACATGAGTTTCATTTACTCAATGAGTACATAATAAATGATGATGATGATGA
>CM060317.1:4800259-4802759 GCA_030674155.1 Stramonita haemastoma
TTCTATATATATGGAATGTCATGTAATCTATAAAAAGCATGATTATAGAAAGCACTGTGTGCAAAGACTAAAAACGAAAACTGTGTAAGTGAAGTGTATTGTGTATGTTTACATTGTATGATTCATAACGTGTTGTCCACGGAAACTGTGTAAGTGAAATGTGTTGTGTACATTTACATTATTTTGACCCATGATGTATTGTCCACTCTACCGCCTTCTGTTTTCATGAAATGATTGATTTTCATCAGTCAATGAATCGATCTGTCATTTTTCTTGTCAGAAAATGTGTAAATAAAATTCAGTGTCCGATACTGGATGTCTGTGCAGTTTTTGATATGTGTTTGTGTGTGTGTGTGCGTGCGTGTGTGTGTGCGTGTACATGTGTTTGTGTGCGTGTGTGTGTGTGTGTGTGTGTGTGTGTGTGTGTGCGTGTGTGTGTGTGTGTGTGTGAGACAGACAGACAGACAGACAGACAGACAGACAGACAGACGGACAGACAGGCAGACAGTCCATGAGTGCATGTAGCCTATGCTGGTAGATGTGATGTTCTGTCTGTAAAACATGGTCTTGGTTTCATGTCTATGTCACTACTTGGTATCCTTTCAATGTAAAGGCAACTGCTACGTACATAGTACAGACTGCTCATCGACACCTTAAAAACGGTTTAGCATAATATTATGGGGTGCATTCACACAGGGATTTTTGTGTTTGTTTCATTCGTTTATTTTGTTCAAACTGAATTTCTTTGATGTATTTTTCTTGTTTTTAAAGCTTTCTTCTGATATCAAAACATACATAACCACATGCATCATTTTAGAGTGAATAAGAGAATCTTTATTTTTTAGCCAAAAAAATACAATAAACATCTAACAAAACTGTACACAAAATGACCGAGGATGTACAACGATTAAGTATTTTGAGAGGACATTTATATCAGACTGGACAAATCTTTCCTACAGATCAATTCAGACACTTTGGCGACAATTAGTTAGCACTGCTTTCATGAAATGCGTCAAATAATTACAGTTTGCTCAGCCCTTTTCACAAGAAATGTTTCCAGCAGTGCTATTGTTGTTGTTGTCGTTGTTGTTATTGCTGTTGCTGCTGCTGTTGCTACTACTGCTGCTGTTGTAAATGATGTTGTGGTCTATTGATACCTCACTTTTCAGTATAACCATCATTTTCAGTAATTAACCACAGTCAAATTCACAAGCTGCTCTTGTTGTTGTTGTTATTGCTGTTGTTGTTATTGTTGTTGCTGCTGTTTTCGGTGCTATGGTCAGTCAATTCTTCACTTTTTAGTAAAATCATTCACAAGCCTGTCTCGCTGTTGTTGTTGTTGTTGTTGTTGTTCTCGTTACTGTCGCTGTTGCTGCTTCCAGTAAATTCAATCACGATCACAAGAACTAATCCCACCCACGCCATCAACTCCCTAAAACATAAAACAAACCGGAGGCGGGGGAGCTAGCTGGCAGCAGCACATCAAACGATGACCAAAGACGGCGACAGAAGATGGAGGATTGTGGTCATGTCTGTCCCACCCACACAGCAGTCACCACAGCTCGCTCGCTCGCTCACAGGACAGTTCGCTCCCTCCCTCCTTCCCTCACTTCTTCTTCCCCTCCTTCTTGGCGTCCTCTTTCTTGGGGGAGGTGGGGGAGACGGGGGCGCCCTCCGCCTCCTCGCTGTCGGGGGGCAGGGCGATGTGTTTGAACTCGTGGTCCACCTGAGGCGCCAGGAGGTTGCCGGCCTCCAGCTCCGCCTCGATCTGCAGCAGGCGGTTGAACTTGCTGATCCGCTCCCCGCGGTTGGGCGCTCCCAGGTGCACGAACCGCATGTTCATCCCCACTGCCTGCACACAGGAATGGAGTTAGTAGATGAGTAACATGTTATGAATGAAGAAATGGAGGGGGGTCATGCACACGATGTGCACATTCACAGCAGTCGTCTGATGTGGTCAGCTTCTCCTGATCCCAAGCCGCTGATTTCTTCTTCTTTTTTTTAAATTATTGTTGTTGTTCCTTGGCTAGAGCTTCGAGGCTCACAAATGTGAAAATTTTGCGTATCCGACTGTTTGCCCCCTACAATTTAGGTAGCCGCGTTCCAACTTTGGGGATGGTGTATAAACATAACACTTGTGTTTATGTGGGTTTCTTTAATTTGCTTTCCATCCCTATCGGCATGAAATGGCCTATTCTTCTCAAGACATGGGTTGTTAACGTGTGTGCAAGGTATTCTATGTGCGTTCGCATACGGCTTATAGTCTCATCTGAAGGACTTTAACATTCAGTTTGATTTTCTTGTCAAAGTAGGAAGAAAGGATCGGTGGATCGGTGGTCTACAGGTAACGCACCTGTCTAGAAAGCGAAAAGTCCGGGTCGGTTTGTGTGGTGGTTTGAGTCCCGTTTGGGCCCAAAACTTTTCCCCCATCCATTAGACCATGAGTGGTTGTCTGGGTGCTAGTCTTTCGGATGAGACGATAAACCGAGGTCCCGTGTCT
>CM060317.1:4822759-4827759 GCA_030674155.1 Stramonita haemastoma
AAATCAAGGGGGTGAGGGTTCGGGGGGTGGGGTCAAGGATGGGGATGGGGGTGGAGGTGGGGGTGAGTGTGAGATTGTCCAGGAGGTGAGGGCTGGGCGAGGGGCTGACCTAACTGCTGACCAGCTGAGGGAACAGATACACAAACTAGTTTTGGAGGGGGATTGAATTTTTTATTATTATTACTATTATTATTCTTTTATATCGAGGATAATGGAATTTATAAGCACTCACGTGCTTTTTTTCATCCAGTCCTCGTGTGTATGCAGTTGTGTAAATATTGCCATCTGTTCCCACCGGCACACAATGGCCTACTCTTGCGGAAAGCGGAACAGGATTTAACGAGTGCGCAAGATGTTCTGCGTGCGTTCACACACGGGTTCACACTCGGTTTACAGTCTCATCCGAAAGACTTCTGGGGGAGAGTAGAGTCAGCACTGATGTTAACTCCTTGATTGCTGGCTTGTGTGCACAAGGGGGTGAGAGTTGGGGGGGGGGTTCAAGGATGGGGATGGGGGTGTGGAGGTGGGGGTGGAGGTGGGGGTGAGTGTGAGGTTGTCCAGGATTTGAGGGTTGGACGAGGGGCTGACCTAGCTGCTGACCAGCTGAGGGAAGAGATGCAGAAACAAGTTTTGGATGGGGGTTAACTGCTGGCTTGTGGGCATAAGGGGGTGGAGGTGGGTGGGGGGATGTGGTCAGGGATGGGGATGGGGATGTGGAGGTGGGGATGAAATGGGGGTGAGTGTTGTGTGCGTGCGTGTGTGTGTGTGTGTGTGTGTGTGTGTGTGTGTGTGTGTGTGTGTGTGTGTGTGTGTGTGTGTGTGTGTGTGCGTGCGTGCGTGTGTGAGTGTGTGTGCGTGTGTGTGTGTGCGTGCGTGCGTGTGTGAGTGTGTGTGTGTATGTGTGTATATATATGTGTGTGTAAGTGTGCGTGCGTGCGTGCGTGCGTGCGTGCGTGCGTGCGTGTGTGTGAGGTGAATATGCAAATTTGTGGCAGGGGAATGGACTATGTACGTGTATATGTGTGTGTTGTGCGAGCGTGCGTGCGTGCTTGCGTGTACGCATGTGTATGTGTGTGTGCACACAGTTCAATCCAATACAATCCAATCCTATACAATAATAATTGCATAATGTAATGCAGTTTTAGAGAGTTAGAGAGAAGAATCCAAGCATTCGAGAACAAGTGCCACAGAAGACTCCTCAAAATATCATACAAAGAACACAAGACCAATAACTATGTGAAAGAAGAAATCAAAAAGCGTGTGGGCCCCCAAGAGCCTTTGCTCTCCACCATAAAGAGGAGAAAGCTGATGTGGTTTGGTCACACCACAAGACACAACACCCTAGCAAAAACCATCTTGCAAGGAACAGTCGAGGGCAAGAGAAGAAGAGGCCGCCAAAAGAAATCATGGGTTGACAACATCAAAGACTGGACTGCCCAACCCCTGCAACGCCTCCTACTAGCCACACAGGATCGTGAAGCATGGAAAAAGATCTCCGTTGCGTCTTCTCTCATGTCCCCCCTACGTCCTTTGGGACATGGGACTGAGTGAGTGAGAGTGAATGCAGTTTTGTTGGGTTTTAATTGTGAGGTTCACTATTGTTTTCACAACTCATGCAAGTCAGAGAATATTGATTGTCTATTCAAAAAAGTTTTTCAAATCTTTTGCATCATCGAACAGCCTTTTCCTGTTCAATAGGCTTTCCTATTTCAAAAGACCAGAAAGTTTGATCACCATGAAAACAATGTGTACATTGTACTGCCTCTGCTATAGACACTAAGTGAGTGAATGCCACCACACCTTTTCTGTGTTTTTGATCCTGCAGAAAACCTGGATTTGAATTGTGGGCTGCCCGCGACCATCCAACATCTGTCGAGCTGTTAACTGCAAAACAGAAAAACAGAGGTTGAAAAAAGGCAAGAAATCATGATTGTAAACAGCAATACTAAGGGAGAGGGTGGGACAGAGAGACCAAACAAAGGGACAAAAACAGATGATAACCAAAGCATACAAAAAGAAAAACAGACAGATGGACAGACTGAGATAATTATAGTCAAAGACAGAAATAAAATGAGACACATGGAAATAGGCAGACAGAGACTGATATAAAGACAGGGGCAAAAAAATTTTAAGAGCCAGCCAGACAGCGAAAGAGACAGAGTGGCATAGGCTTACAGACAAACAGAAAGACATGTATGAAGAGACAGAAAGAGGAGTGTAAAGACAAATAGCAAATGAAAGACTTCATTCTCAAAAATACCAATTCTAGAAACCTAAAATGTCACTTGTTACACTTAAACACACTGTTGACATCTGGAATGACTATCAACTGCCCTGTAATTAAAAACAAAAAAGACAAAGTACCAGAACAACTCAGGGACAGCTGGAAAAACACAGGCTTTGGCCAAACAACAAAACCTGATACGAAAAAATGTGCTACTACAATGTATAATAACACAACAAACAACATTTACACAAACAAACAAGCAGGAAAACAAAGGAGTATTGTAAACAACAAAAAAATAATCAACCCCTCAACTAGCCTAACCACCAAAGGAAACCAAACATAACAGTGACAGCAGGTAAACCTTACCCTGGTTATCACGGCTGGCTTGGTGAACCTGTCGAAGAAGTTGGCCTGAAAAAAAAAAAATTTGACATTAGTTGCTGCATGCAGTCAATGGAACAGACTCAGATCTTTTTTTCTCCCTTTTCACCTTCACCTATCCTGAATTCCTTTGGTATGTGGAGGCACCAATGAAGACTTTTCTCACTCAACTAAAAACAAACTTTGTAAAAAGCAAACTCTTTTTTATGGTCTGAGCAGTATTTACAATTGGAAAGAAATATGAAAACACAACACTATGTGTTGCAAGGTATATTTGCTTGTTTGTTGTTGTTTGGTTTTGTTGTTGTTTTTTACTTTCTAACTGTACTTTTTACTTGTTTGTTGATTTAAAGTGGCCTTTAAAGAAGCAAATATCTTAAAAACTGACCACAATTAAAATGGATCTTTAAAAATCAGAAAAAGAAAGAAAAAATACACCAAAAAAACAGTTTTATGTTTAAGGGGGGAATCACTTTAAAACGAGCAGATAATCTAATGTGCTTTGAATACTTCATAGCTTTCACATATCAGAGCGCAAAAGAACACATAGTTATCCAGTATTTCTATCAGAAAATTACTTCTATTCCATTATGCACTGTACATAGAATCACAATAGAGACAAAACCTATTTGTATCTATGTCCGAATATTGAATTTATACTTCTTGTCACTAGACAAAATCAATGACTCTGTGAAGCTAACATCAACCAGTTATACTGAAAACACCATGGTGTGTGTGTTTATTTATTTATTTATTTATTTATTTATTTATTTATTTATTTATTCTTTTATATCGAGGATAACAGAATAAGCAATCATGTGCTTTTTTTTCATCCGGTCCCCGTGTGTATGCAGTTTTTGTAAATATTGTCATCTGTTCCCACCGGCACACGATGGCCTACTCTTCCGAAAAGCGGAACAGGATTTAACGTGTGCGCAAGATGTTCTGCGTGCGTTCGCACACGGGGCCTCGGTTTTAAGTCTCATCCGAAGGACTTTTGGGGAGAGTGGAGTCAGCACTGATGTTAACTCCAGGAAGAAAATTTCCTTGACCGGACTCGAACCCGGGTCTTTCAAATTGTGTGTGTGTGTGTGTGTGTGTGTGTGTGTGTGTGTGTGTGTGTGTGTGTGTGTGTGTGTGCACGCAACTGACAACACCATGGTGTGTGTGTGTGTGTGTGTGTGTGTGTGTGTGTGTGTGTGTGTGTGTGTGTGTGTGTGTGTGTGTGTGCTGACAACACCATGTGTGTGTGTGTGTGTGTGTGTGTGTGTGTGTGTGTGTGTGTGTGCGTGCGTGCGTGCGTGCGTGTGCGTGCGTGCGTGCGTGCGTGCGTGCGTGCGTGTGTGCGTGCGTGCGTGCGTGCGTGTGTGTGTGTGGTATACATTCTGCACCCTCCCCTGAAAATAAAATCAGATGGAACTCACCAAATGTCCGTACACATCCTCAGGATTATCGTAGAACATAGCATTCAAAATCTCCTCCATTCTCTGTGGCACCCCATTGTCCTTGTAATACGCCACAACTTTCTCCTTCAGCTCAAATTTCTCTTTCGCGTCTTTATGGTTGGAACTGACCGACATTGTTGATGACTGTTTGCTCTGTAGACAGACGGCGATCTCTGTGATTCTCTGACTCAAAGAACTGGTTCAATTCACGTTGACGAAAAATGTTACTCCCTTTCCAGCAGCTCCTTCTGGGCTTTTCGCTTTTATGTTTCAGCGGAACAGATCATAGCTGATTATTTCTGAAAGTCAAGCTCACGATGGGTTAATATTTTCCCTAGGACTACGCCTGGTCTCTTGTGTTTTAATTTTCAAGCCGATAAAAAAAGAGAAAGTTGAATAAAGCTATCCGGAAGCTTGTCGTTGTCAGGGAAATTGAATTGTGGGAAAGCAGTATTTGATATTCTTTACGACAGAAGTTTTAATAATATATATTAAATAAAACAAATCAAGAATGTTTGAAAAATGTATTTGATATCTAAACCTGAGTATCTGTTTTAGAGATTTTTTGTGATTATAACAACCATTTTTACGACTAGATACTACCGACGACAAGTGCCCGACAACCGCGACGCGTCATAAGCGACGAGAATTTCGGAGCGGAAGAACTTCATTTGTGTGAAATAAATGCTGTTCTTCCCATGGAGGATTAGCGTCCTGCCAAAATAACTGGGTACAAAAAATCCGAATCATAATGTCGACTTCAGGTGGTGTTCCATCGTCAAAGGCAACTCTGACGGTGGGATCTGTATCGCAATCAGGATCAGTGTCTGCGTCGGGCCGCGGTGGCGCATATGTACGCAGACGACGGCCCCGAGTGTCCAGCGAAAAAAAGATTGCTGATGATGAGTTTATGGCAGCTGCCATCGGAGATGTGGAGTGGCTGAAGC
>CM060317.1:4832759-4877759 GCA_030674155.1 Stramonita haemastoma
GTGGGGGACTGTCACTGTCTTGACAAAGCTGCTCCTATCCCCTCACCCTTCTTTTGATTCAGATATCAACCCTCTGTGTAGGCCTATATGTTGCGTTTTATGTGTATGTTTTCTTTTTTTTATTTTAATCTTTTTTTTCCTCTTTAGGAAATGCCAGTTAATAAGGTGGGGGGGGGGGGGGGGGGGGGGGAGGAGTGTGTGTGTGTGGTGTGTGTGTGTGTGTGTTATTGTGTGTGTGTGTGTTGTGTGACTGTGGCATTGATGTGTTGTGTGACAGGCATTGATGTGATGATGTGGTAATGTGGTGCATGTGGCAGGATCCTGGCAGCGGAGATGTGGCACCAGGACAAGAGCAGCGTGGCGCAGGAGATGCAGCAGCTGAAGAAGGTGAAGATGCAGCAGGTGCTGCGGGAGCTGGAGGACCAGGAGGAGGCCAAGCTGGACGCCCAGTTCTATGGCCAGGCCGCCTACGAGCAGTGGCTCTCCTCACGGGGGCTGGAGGCCAAACACACCGGCCCCACCTCCGAACCTCCACCCCCCAAAGAAAAGAAGACCACCGTCAAAATCCGCGAGCCGCTGACCAAACCCAACAGTGTGGCTTCTGGAGGCTCGCAGGACATCACTGCAGAGAAAGGGGCGCTGACCATGTCGGTGTCCATCGGGAAGAAGTCGTCAGCGTCCTCCAAGACCAGCAGGAAAGACACCATCGCCACCATCATGTCCGAGGCCGACTTTGGTCTGAACGACCTGGACGCTGAAAGCAGCACACCGGAGAAGAAAGCGGACATACATCGTCCCAAATACGTCAACCCCAACAAATGGAATCCTTCCCCGTACATCCAAAAGAAGAACTATGTCCCCGTCCTGAAGGATCAGTACCCTCGCGATGAGTACACCATGATGCACATGTCTGCAAGCAGCAAGAAATTCTTCGACGGAAAGCACGCTAAGGAAGAACCCGAAGAAGAAGACCCTGAAAACCTGAAGAAGAAAAAGCTGCGAAAACCCCACCTTCCCAAAGAAGTGGTCAAGAAAGTCCTGTCCAAAGACTCCAGCCTGCACGAGCGCCCCGTGCTGTTCAAATCTCGCCACATCGCCGACGTCCACAAGAAGCACAAGTACACGCTGGACGAAAAAACCGGCCAGCGAGGCTCCCCTGCATCTGTGCGATGACATCACCTCTCAGATGGTGAAGATGAGCATCCGCTTCCCTGCCGACCAGACCAAGGATTACTACCTTCATCGCCAGCGAGGGAGTGCGGGAAAACCCCACAGCGCGGACAGTAGCTCCAAGTCAACAGCTACGGCGTACACAGAGTGGAACCCTGAGGTCTACCCTCTGCCCTCTCTGCTGACCACCTTGAAGCAGATCTCCAAGCCAGACCACTTCCCCTACATGCCTCGTGGAGGCTACGGCCCCAGCTTTGGTGATCTGGCGTCATATTAGAAGCTCGTCCACAAAGCTTGGCGTGTCTCGTTACACATTGTTGATGTAGATGTAAAGGTCTTCCTTTGCTAGATAAGGGTCAGGAGCTTTTTGTCAAGACATAATGAACTGAAGCCAAGTGGGGTGTAGGTTTTGCAGACGATGGAAGTTTTTGTGCTGTTTTAGTGAGTATAGCTTGTGGTGTCTCTTTACTGTTTGTGATGGTGTTATAAGTAAGCCTATCATTCTTTAATCAGTCAACATCAAAATCATCACATGTGCTTATTTTTTATGGTCATGTATGTCTTGATTCAATGTGAACCCTATCATCATTGAACAGGACACTGACTGTGTTTACACACACACACACACACACACACACACACAGTTTGGTATCGCTGTATGTGGAAGGACATAAAATTGAACACACACACACACACACACACACACACACACACACACACACACTTGAATGTATGCACACACATTTATGCTCAGATTCTGCTGAATACAGTTACTCACAGCTGGACGAACAAGCATTGAACCTAGTCACATGTCAGGACAATTTAAAGGCCTGCTTGCATGCACAACTTTGAACTCACAAATTTCTCTTTAGCCTCAACTTTTGAAGTTGACTTGTACTGTATCGTATTGTATTCCACTTTAAGTCATGGAAGATTTCTCTGTGTGGAATACACATAATTAAAACTTATTTTTTATGGTCATGTATGTCTTGATTCAATGTGAATCCTATCATCATTAAACAGGATTACTGTGTTGTTTTATAGGGTAGATATTTAACTTGGCATCGACTCAACTTCCCTGACAGTCGAAGCTATTCTATAAACCAAGGCCCTGTGCGTGAACCAGTGCGGAACATCCTGCATTCACATGACAATCCCATCCTCTTTTCTTAAGAGTAGGCCAGGTGTGGCGTGCATGGCCAGACAATACCCAGTATGCACCCTGCAACATGGCGAGGGATGAACTCTGTCAGGGTCAACTTGCCCCAGGCACACGGCCTGAAAAATGTTCAGAGCAGTGCTCCAGTGACTTCTCCAGGAGTTAAGAAAGAAGTCAGTGTGCTAGGTGTAAGTATGTGTTGTTATTTGTTATCATCAATGTTTTGTCATACACATTCATTCTTTGTTGTTGTTTCAGATGTATTATCAGACACATTGAGTTCAGCATGTTGAGGAAAATTTCTAAGTCAGAATTTTCCATGCTTTGACTGCTGTGTTGTCTTGATGGACTTAGCATTCTGTGATAATATGTCCGATGGGTGAATTGCAATGATGTTTAAAGTATTTGGGGGCGGAAGATGCATGTTAGAATTCATTTAGAATTGTCTCTCCATGTATCACAGAAAACAGACTGCGGAGTTACTTTAGAACAATACTGATTTTTGTGAAAGCAAAGATACCAGGTATGTACTTTATTGATATGATGTGTTTATGTAAAAATAAAAAACAGAGAGATGGAGAGAGGAGAAAAGACAGTCGTGCATTTTACATAACTTAAAATTCGAGAAAAAAATGAATACAATAATGTTTAAATTCTGTATGTGGTATGAACAAAATCAAAATAATCATTTATCATTAAAACTGTATACAAAACCAATGTTAATTAATCATTTATCATTGAAAAACAACAGTTTGGTTAAAGTCTTCATGGACATGTGTGCATTTATCTTTAACCAAAATTCAGCATTACATCTCAATTCATGAAGCACACTCGACCATATCAGTACATACAAAATGTTGTATGAAAATTATTTTCTTCAGTATTATGAAAGATTTCTGCATCGCATGTGATAGTGGATTTTGTGTAGCTTTATTCAAACCTATCAGATGCGGTATCATCAGTCATAGCAAAGCATTACTGTAGTTGATGAAACGCGTTTCAGACAGAAACTCCAGACCTGACCTGTTGCAGTTTCTATACTACTTATAGGCATCCATAGTTCAGCTTGAGAAGGTTTGTCCTTTCAAGAAGAATGGAGGCTGTGTATGCTAAGATCTTGTCATGGCTGAAGACAATCTCAACATAATGATTCACAGCATAATGACAGTTATATGTAGGTCTTGACACTTAGCTTACACCAATAACTGATAACGCTTTTGGCCTGGGCCAAATCTTCTGTGTCTGATGAACATGTCTGAACAGAATTTCTTCCCTTTTTTTCTTCAACATTTTTTTTTCTGTCTGTTTACTCTAAGGTGATAACTACTGACCACTAATGTAACTTTTCATTTTCAAAATGAGCATTGTTTTGTGTGACTTGAACTTTGCTATGTCCTTCCCATGCTGGTCTGTTGGCTACTGACAGTCATTTTCGTCCACTTTTGCAGTGTGGTGGGGAAGGATGTAAACTTTCAGGCTAAGAAGGGTGGAAAGCCTAATAAAGCATAGTAGAGCCCTGCCTGGAGAGAGACTTCAATTTTAACATAAAAAATATATAAAACAGTTTGTTGTTTGCAGGGCTATGACTTGAAGAGTAACAAGATTTTCATTTTTGTTTTGTTTTTTTCCTATTAGTAGGGGATATGCTTGTTTTTGTATTGTTTGTCTGAGAAAATTGCTATGTTAACCCCCACCCCCTCACACACACACACACACACACACACACACACACACACACACACACACACACACACACACACACACACAAAGCACCAAGAATAGAGAATACAAACATGGTTTTTTTACATGAACCTTTTTTAGAATGACAATGACCATTTCATTATTTTGAACATTTCATCTTTCTGGTTGCAATTTTGCTTCAGATTACTTTTGTTTTACTATCTTTCCATTGCATACATGTTAGATATTATGTTTGTGATGATGTTAGTCTCACATGCTGTTCTTATTGGATTTTGCATAAACAAAGTTTACACAAACTGATATTTGTTATAGTTACAAAGCATTAATGAAACTGCATTGAATGACCATGGACACAATTTTAGTATACCGGTGGTAACACTGCTGATTTACAATGAACAAACTGCTGATTTGCCTTTGTCAACTTCATATAGAAGCCAAATTGTTTATCTGCATTATCTTAAAACTGCTCTTGCTTTTTGATTGTATTTTTTGCCAGTATTTGATTTTCATGCCATTTTAAAAAGATTATAGTTATGTATATGGGTGAAAACTGCTGAAATGATTCATTGCCAAATGTGTGTTTAAATCATGTACATGGATTTATTGTTACAACTTGTGATATCAGTGGGATCTTTTTTTTTGTGGTCAGAGTTTCCAGAATAAAGACAAATAATATTTCAGCATTTTTGTGTTGACTGATATGGAAAATGTGTTTGACTTTATGATGTGCTGTAACAAATTTGTGCTGAGAGAGAGAGAGAGAGAGAGAGAGAGAGAGAGAGAGAGAGAGAGAGAGAGAGAGAGAGAGAGAGAGAGGATGCTTTTATTCATTTTGTTTTTTTGTTGTGTGCACATCACATGACAGTGTGCTATGTATCACACTATGGCCTGTACTCAATATTTACTTCTGAGCTTTTTTTTATCTGATTTTTAGCCAAATACACAAAAGTGTTTGTTTTAGACTTTAAAATGTCAGGGTACTACTAATGCCGAAGTACTGCCTATGCAAGGTTGGATGCACTGGGCCTGAATTGTCAGGCACTTAACAGCAGCGCAATGCATTTTTACTTATATAACAGACAACAATGGTTGCTGTCAGAGAGTAGCAATGCGCTAAAACTAATACATACAACATTAATGACAAAAATCCGAGGTAAAAATAATCACACCTTGTCTGAAAATGTAAAGAAATGAAAATGATAACAATTTGTCAAAAATAAACCTGTACCAAAGACAAACTAAAGCTAAATTTATTTATTTTATTTATTTATTCTTTTGCATCGAGGATAATGGAATAAGCACTCATGTGCCTTTTTACATCCAGTCCCTTTGTGTGTGCAGTTTTGTAAATCTTGTCATCTGTTCCCACCCGCACATGATGGCCTACTCTTACGAAAAGCAGAACAGGATTTAACATGTGCGCAAGATGTTCTGTATGCTTTCACACACAGGGCCTCGATTTATAGTCTCATCTGAAGGACTTACAGGGGAAGTGGAGTCAGCATGTCACACTAATTCTAAAAGGTTTTCAGAAAAGGAGAAACTTATCCCACTCACAGAATCTGCACAGAACACTTCTCACTGCAGCACCTCCTGCCAACACAGCAAGCCCAGCCCAGAGAGCCTTGCATTGCACTTCTTTTATTCAGAAAATAATGGTAACGGCCAAACCAACATCAAACCAACGCAATGGAAAGCATGGGGCAAGTTTGTGTGAACCTTGGACACTTAAGCCAGCAATAGCAGCCGCACTTTTGTTTTCACTCCAAAATAAAAACGAAATGAAAAATAAAAGATGACAGGGGGAAAAAAAGGCAGTCTTTGACAATAACAACAACAGAAGAAAACTCTGCAATAAACAAACTCAACACGAGGTAAGTGATTTTCCAAAACCTGCCCAAAAAACATGTAACTTCCAGCCCATGATACTATGTCACCCAGCCAGTGATGTTGCGTCACTTGCTGTTGTAATTAAATTAACGTCCAAGCGGAGATTTCCGATTTTGGGACTGTGAGTAAGCTGGTGCTTCTGTGCAGAGAAGTACAGGGGAGATAACCGACCTCCTGCCACACTCACTTCTCCCCCCTTAATCCCCACCTCTTGCTGCCCCCTGTCCTTCCCCTTCTCCCTCCCTCCCACCCCCTAAACTGGTGACTGACAGAGGTATGACATGTCATCTTTCAGCAAGCATGTCACAAATCTGTGTTGGCACAACCATCTACTTTAGGATACTGAGAACACTGTCACAGAAAAAAAGAAAAAGAAAAAAGTCTATGTTATGGGATGATAAACAATGATGCAAGTCTCCTCGATATAACCAGCAACTTAAAACATTAATGAAAGATCAGCAAATGAGAACAATAAACAGAACCGCATAACAGACTTCATACACATGGCAGAGCAAAACAAATAATTGACCTTTCATGTACATACACGTGCATGCGTGTGTGTGGGCATGTGCATGCGCGCACACACACACACACAAACACAAACACACACACACACACACAAAATTTCATGCAAAGGACCATCCACAGAAATGAAATTCAACGTGCACCCTATACACTCAGAAAGATTTTTTTTTTTTAAAGACAAGAAGAAAACGAGAACCATTTTGTGATTAAAACTTCTATGAACAAAAAAAATCACCAAAACTATCTCTTGGGCATCTCTCCCAGCCAAGCATTAAAATTTACAGCAGACACGCAAACACATGTACATACACTACTGCATACTCCATAAGATACATGGACAGGCAGACAGACAGGCAGACAACTGACTTGAAGTGGTTTTTGAGAGGTTTGCTTTTGTTTACCCACACAAGCCAAGAGGTAAATACACTCAAATCTTCAGCTTTTCAGCAAGCAGGAATACATACATACATGCATGCATGCAGTTCCCCTCTTTCCCCAGTCAACTATAAAGAGGCAAATGGAATAACATTTTCTACCTCACTGCAAATAGTACACATGTATAAAATAAAGTAAAAAATACAATCAAGCTTTTACAGTCGCAGTTTTAAAACACTCCATGATACACACTGCATCGATATTGTAAAATCAAGTTGGATATTAAACATTCAGTTTTTAATATACACTTCTCCAGTAAGTTTAGAAGGCTGCTTGCTTAAAAAACACACACAAAAAAAAACCAGAAGAGAAAACCAAAGAAAATTAAAACAAAACAGTCATGAGAAACTGATACACATATACCATCTCTCTCTCCATGTTCATTCTCTCTCTCTCTCTCTCTCTCTCTCTCTCTCTCTCTCTCTCTCTCTCTCTCTCTCTCTCTCTCTCTCTCTCCTCTCTCTCTCTCTCACACGCACACACGCATGCACGCACGCACACACACACACACACACACACATGGTTACTAGCAAAAACAGAAAAAGGTCAACAGAAATATAACCAAAACACACAATCCTCATTACAGCTCTGATGAACAGTCTGAAACTACCACTCTGAAGAAAAACAAAAAACTATAATCATACCTAAACCAGTCTCCACACACAAAACCAACCACGTACAACAATCAGCATCACTTACTACCTGTACACTATGTTGCACAATGATTAAAAGATACACATAGTTAATTACAGGGCAGCCACATGTGACTTCAAGCTTTTGTCATACACAATGGATTTCTAACCTTTCACGATCATTATTCCATTCCCATCCCCCTCCTCCTCATTTCCAGAAAAAAGTGATAAAATGCTGAACAAGAACAAACACCACAGAGATCAACTAAGCTGGAAAAGCTTAGCAAAAGCACAGATGAGTTAAAAACAGGAGTAATCTGAACAACACATACATCACAAAAGACCACAGGCCTGAACCTTTCACAATGTTTTTCTTCATCAGCATCTCTTTGAAACATTCATTTCACACCAGGTTAATATGCTCATGACAACCAGCAATTCCATTTTTTGATAGCATATTTCATTAAACTCATGGTATGTCTCTTCAAAAAGTCTGTTGCCTTTCCATATAAACAACAACAAAAAATCAAGAATTATCATGTATGATGATATACAATCTTTTGAATGATTAAAGATTGTTTTATTATTTTTCTAAAAAAATATGATGGGTACCACAGTAAGGATCTAATTCCTTTCTCAGTTTTCTGAATGTTTCGTTTTAAAAGCAATGTGAAAGAAGATCACATGCATGACTTGCTTGCTGAGTGCTCCCATGAAAAACCAGTGAAAACACAGAAGGGGAGGGGGAAAGAAGCAACCTTTTGCTAAACAAACGAAGACCAAAACAAGAGAAAAAAAAGGTGGGGAAGGAGTGGGGGGGAGACAAAATGTACAAGCATGCTGCTGTTTCTGCTGCATGATCCAATCAAGGTAAACAGTCATTTTGTTTATTGATTTTTCCTTGGGTTTTTTTGTTGTTGTTTTTTTGTTTTTTTTGTTTTAATTGTTTGTTGTTTGTTTTGTTTTTTGGGGAAGTTAACACCTATAGTAAGGTCACTCCACTTGAATTCAACCAGATACAAAATCCATCTCAACTCAGCCAGATATAATCACTCCTTCAAAGAATAAAGCCCAGCCTTCTTCAAGTCACCCCCTCACTCCCTATAAAACAACATTATAGAAGAATAAAAACAACAACAAAAAACAAAGTGACAGTGAAATTTCTAAGAAAGCCTGTAGAATTTTTTACCTGGAACAAATAAAAAGACACCTTTCAAAAGCATAGTAGTTTTCACCCTTTTGCATTTTCAACCCCTAACCCAAAGAGACAACAACCGAAAAATGGTTAGCACGCATCTCTTCAAGATGTTTGTTTAAGTAACGATGCATCGAAAATTTTCCAATTTGACGGAAGAAACCTCTTGTTATCCATCATTATGGGAGTAACAGGACAACTGTGTTTCTTCTGTTTTGTTTCTTTGGGCTTCAAAAAGCATTTGACAAGTGGTATCAAACAACAATAAAGAACAAAGATAAAGGATGGCTGATATGCCTTATATACAAATCCTTATGTGTCCATGAAAGCACACAACAGCAAATTATACACGCAGAAAAAAAAAGAGATACATTCATAAGAACAGACATGTATAAACATTCACATAGGCACACTCACAAAAACTTAAACACACATAAATGTACACATGAACAGTCTCTCTCTCTTCCTCTAGGTTAACACATACATGTTTATACAGATGCCTATCTGCAACAGTTTATCAATATGCATTTACATGAACACACATACACAAGTGTGTGTGCTCTCTCTCTCTCTCTCTCTCTCTCTCTCTCTCTCTCTCTCTCTCTCTCTCTCTCTCTCTCACACACACACACACACACACACACACACACACACACACACACACACACACACACACACACACACTCACACTCACACTCACACACACACACACACTTTCTCTCTCTCTTTCTTTGTTTTGGCGAGATATTATTCCACTTTTCCCTTTCTGCAGAATAAATGTTGTCACAAACATTAATGAATCATAGAAAAACCCACACACACTCCACAGACCTACAAACAGAACAGTTTTAAAACACAAAGTTAAATCGTTGTCTCAGAAAAGGCAAAACACTTACAACTGATCTTTCAAATGAAATGTAAGAGACATAACAAAATATTTGTTTGTGAATGTGGCAAAGTGCAAGGAAACAGATACCACATGCATGGGACACAAAATATTGAATGATCAATAAAAATCAAGCAAAGATGGCATTGCAACTTTCACTGGCAAATCATGTGGTCACATGTACATAGCAGGCATATTATGTGCCAACACAAGAGTCACAGATAAGCACTGTTCCCTTAGTCACACACACTGCCAGTGCGTCAACTTTACACTGAGTCACTGCTGAACCTTTACACTGAGTCACTGCCGAACCTTTACACTGAGTCACTGCTGAACCTTTACACTGTACTGAGTCACTGCTACACCTTTACACTGTCAGTCACTGCTGAACCTTTACACTGTCAGTCACTGCTGAACCTTTACACTGTATTGTGAGTCACTGCTGAACCTTTTCACTGAGTCACTGCTGAACCTTTACACTGAGTCACTGCTGAACCTTTACACTGTCAGTCACTGCTGAACCTTTACACTGTCAGTCACTGCTGAACCTTTACACTGTCAGTCACTGCTGAACCTTTACACTGTCAGTCACTGCTGAACCTTTACACTGTCAGTCACTGCTGAACCTTTACACTGTCAGTCACTGCTGAACCTTTACACTGTCAGTCACTGCTGAACCTTTACACTGTATTCCGAGTCACTGCTGAACCTTAATACTCACTTCTAAACCTTTACACTGTATGGTGAGTCACTGCTGAACCTTAACACTCACTTCTAAACCTTTACACTGTATGGTGAGTCACTGCTGAACCTTAACACTCACTTCTAAACCTTTACACTGTATGGTAAGTCACTGCTGGACCTTAACACTCACTTCTAAACCTTTACACTGTATGGTAAGTCACTATCAAACCTTTACACTGTGATCTTACACCATGACAGGATCTTATAGCATGACCAGGATCTTACATCATGGCAGGATCCTACTTCATGACAGATCTTCCTACATGATGGGATCTGGGATCTTACTTCATGACAGGATCTTCCTACATGATGGGATCTGGGATCTTACTTCATGATGGGATCTTACTTCATGACTGAATCTTACTTCATGACGGAATCTTACTTCATGATGGGATCTGGGATCTTACTTCATGATGGGATCTTACTGCATGACAGGATCTTACATCATGATGGGATCTTACTTCATGACTGGATCTTACATCATGACTGGATCTTACTTCATGATGGGATCTGGGATTTTACATCATGATGGGATCTGGGATCTTACATCATGATGGGATCTTACTGCATGACAGGATCTTACATCATGACTGGATCTTTCTTAATGACAGGATCTCACTTCATGATGAGATCTTACTTCATGAGGATCTCATTCTCCAAGAATCCCCTGTCACATGACAGACAGACCTGTCATGAACGCATGATCACACTGTTTGCCAGGGAAAGTAGACAATGCCAAACAACGATGCAGAAACAGGGAAAAGGAAAAGGAACGTATCCAAAAAAATACAATCAATTCTTCATGAAAACATTGGTGCCGTGAAAGACCCTGCTAAGAAGGTTGCAACAAGAGAAGATTGTAGCATTCTCCACAGTTCAAATGTGCCAGATATGAACACAAAGCAATCCCCCTCTACTGCCAAACATAGATCAGGGCAATTCTCTCTACCAGCAATCATAGATTCAGACAACCTATCATCAGCCATAGATTCAGACAACCTATCATTAGCCACAGACAATGTATCATCAATCATAGATACAAACAATCTATCATCAATCATAGATAAAGACAATCTATCATCAGTCCTAGATACAGATAATCTAATATCAATCATAGATACAATCTATTACCAATTATAGACACAGACAATCTATCATCAATCATAGATACAATCTATCACCAATCATAGACACAAACAATCTATCATCAATCATAGACACAATCTATCATCAATCATACACACAGACAATCTATCATCAATCATAGATACAATCTATCATCAATCATAGACACAATCTATCATCAATCATAGACACAATCTACTATCCATCATAGACCGAGACAATCCATCATCAATCATAGACACAGACAAAGCTTCAATCACTGGCCAGGGACCTGGCTGCAGTGGTCTTAGCCGGACAATCTTCCCTACCATCAGTGTCATGCAGACATGCTCACGTCACTCAACCATGCCATGGTCGCCATTTTCCCAACCTCCCTCCCGCACTGCTGAGCGCTGGCTGCACTCCCTCAGTAGCTCTTCTTGACCTTCTGGGGCAGCACTGTGTCCTGGACGTTGCGGAAGAAAGACAGCAGGCCGTACTTCTTGGCCTTCCGACTGAAGTAACTGGACACCACGTCGCTGTCGTCTGTCAACCCACAGATTGCCACAACATTGTTGGTGGTGTGTTTCTGTGTTGTGTTGTATTGTGTTGTGTTGTATTGTACTGTGTTGTATTATATGTATCAAGAGCTTTGATTTGTTTGCTTTAAAAGACTCAGCGCAATAAAAAAAATTCCATACATTTATTATCATTATCATCATCATCATCATCATCATCATCGTTGTTGTTGTTGTTGTTGTTGTTGTTGTTGTTGTTGTTGTTGTTGTTGTTGTTGTTGTTATTGTTGTTGTTGTTATTATTATCATTATTATTATTATTAATTATTAATAGTAGTAGTAGTATTTTACTGTGTTGCTGTGTAAAATCATGCTGTGCTCCACTGTATTATGTTATGTTGTGGGGTACAATATAACACTGTATTGTGTATTGCATTATGTTGTAAAGTATTGCACTGTCTTGTACTGTACAATGTTGTCTTGTTCTGTAGTATTGCATGTATGCTGTTATGACACCTCAGACAAGCATCAACTTCAGACAAAGAAACAACAACCACAGACAATGAAAGAAACAGCCACACAACAAAAGAAACAGCCACACAGACAACAAAAGAAACAACAACACAGACAACAAAAGAGACAGCCACACAGACAACAAAAGAAACAACCTAACACACAACAAAAGAAACAGCCACACAGACAACAAAAGAAACAACCTAACACACAACAAAAGAAACAGCCACACAGAC
Organism: Stramonita haemastoma; assembly: GCA_030674155.1. Classification (NCBI taxonomy): domain Eukaryota; kingdom Metazoa; phylum Mollusca; class Gastropoda; order Neogastropoda; family Muricidae; genus Stramonita; species Stramonita haemastoma. The sequence goes on from CM060317.1 coordinate 4,845,468, forward strand.
AACAAAATAAACAACCTAACACACAACAAAAGAAACAGCCACACAGACAACAAAAGAAACAGCCACACGGACAACAAAAGAAACAGCCACACAGACAACAAAAGAAACAGCCACACAGACAACAAAAGAAACAGCCACACAGACAACAAAAGAAACAGCCACACAGACAACAAAAGAAACAGCCACACTGACAAAGAGACAACCACAGACAACAAAAGAAACAGTCACACAGACAAAGAAACAACAACAACACACACTCACACCACACAAAGACACAAACACACATAAAGGAACAACCACACACAAAGAAACAAACACACAGACAAAGGAACAACCACACACAGACAACAAAACAAACAAAGAAGAAACAAACAGACAAAGAAACAAACAAACAAACAGACAGACAAAGAAACAAACAAACAACGCCCCTGACAAAAGCAGTGCCAATCAAACAGAACTATTCCAGGACTAACTAACCCATCGGCCGTGAGGGGGCGGTGGTGGTGGGCAGGGTATTTTCATTGGCCGACAAAGAGACAAAGAAGGCAAAGGGCACCAGCCACAGACATATTGTGAAATATGCCAACACCTGACAGACACAGCAAACATCACATATCAATCCAAAAAAAAGTTTTTTAACCCACTCAGTATCTCCAATCATTTGTACCAGCACATGACATAGTAATGATGTCATATTAATACAATACACTCAGTATGTCCGATCATTGTACAAGCACATGACAGGACATAGTAATGATGTCATATCAATACAATACATTCGGTATGCCCCATCATTTGTACCAGCACCTGTTAGAGTAACAAAGTATATCAGCACCTGTGATGTCCATAGCCATGAAGAATATTTAGTATGCCTAATCACCTGTATACAAATGTCCTATTTACTTACAATAGCATACTGTGCATGTTTCCCAGCATCTGTAATTTGCAGGAGTCAATTCAAAGTGATAGTAGACAAAAGTGCTGGTGTACTTTATAATGTGTGTTGGAATTGCTGCTGCACTTCATGTGCCATTAACAAGCCAGGGCTGGTACACTTCACAAATAGTGCAATGTATAATAAATCTGCTTTGTTTTTATTATTGGTTTTTTTTTTTATCAAACCATTCATAAAAATTAAAAAGTCAAGTGCACTAGCACCTGTATCAGACATGTGAGGTACATCTGCACTTGTAGTAGAAGTGAGGTACACATGCACCTTAGACATGTTTTATCCATAACATGACTAAAAAAAAAAGTTACCCCTCTGAGTCAAACTGTCCCAGCATGAATCATTGTTTCATACTTAAAAATATAATGCTTTTTCTCCACTACTTTTTCCTCAATAATACTTAAAAATATAATAAAATTTAATTAAAGCAAGCTGAAAAGTAGTAACACACATGACCACACCCACACACTGACACACACACATACACACACACACACACACACACACACACACACACACACACACACACACACACACACACATACACACACACACACACACACACATGCTGAAAAAAAAGTTGTTGGTTTTTAGTGTTGCTTTGTTTTGTTCTTTGCAGTTGTTTTGATTTTTTTTTCTTTTCTTTAGATAGATGGCTTGATTGGAAAAAAGCAAATCGATGCTTACTCAATGTACCATCTGGAAATAAAAATTTGATTGATTGATTGATTGATTGAAACACTCAATCACTCAAAGTCCTCAACTCACCTCAGCAAAGGGGTACCACACATCAGAGAAATGGGAGAACGCCAGGTAATGATTGAACACCAACAGCACTGTACACACACAACACGCATTTCAATCTACCATGTTATACACAATGAACTGTTCACTTGAATCAAGGCTCTCTAAGTGCTCTTTGAAATTTTGATACAGATACAAAATTACATATGTACGTGTAGCACAGAAAAGATCCTTCAAAATTTTTATCACCATAAAAAATTCTACCGTACTTAAGGTATCTTAGTGTCTTGTCATTAAACTGGAATCAGTGAAGGAAAGGAAATAAGTTATTCTAACTGGAAAAAAACAAATTTAGCTTGTTTCTTTTGTTTTTGACAAAATTTGATACAGAAAAATCATTATCTGTATGGTCTACTCTTCTGTAAAACATGGTAGGTTTTTAACATGTGTACATAATGCTCTGCATGCAATCACACATGAGACCTCAAACTATGGTCTCATCTGAAGAACTTTCTGGCGGTTGCATGTGCATGTTTGTGTATGTTAAGTGTTTGTGCATACATGTGTGCATGCGTGTGCTAGTGTGAGTGTACAATAATAAAGGACTTCTCCTCTAAACTCTTTCCCCTGTGTAGTTGTCTCAAGAGTTCTCCTTAAAGTGTTTGGTACAAAGCCCCAAAACCCAGAGCCCTGGGTGATCCCATCAAAGATAAAACAATAAGCCCCAGAGCCCTGGGTGTTCCCACCAATGCTAAAACAAAAGCCCCAGAACCCTGAATGATCCTACAAAAGCTAAAACAAAAGCCCCAGAACCCTGAGAAGTGATCCCACTAAAGCTATAAGCCCAAGAAACCTTGAGTCTAGAAAGAGCCCTCAAAAGCTAAAACAAAAGCCCCAAAGCCCAGAGGAGTGAAGCAGCCAATGCTAATACAAAAGCCTACAGGTACATACACACACACACACACACACATATATATATATATATATATATATATATATATATATATATATATATATATATATATATATATATATATATATATATATCCCTGGACACTGTCAGCCCTTACCCACTGAGGTGATGAATGCGGGGGAGGTGAGGTCGAAGAAGGGGAAGGTCTGCAGCACGGCGAAGTGAGCCACACAGCTGACCAGCCCCGCCCCCACCGCCAGCAGAGAAAACTCCTCAAACAGCAAGATCAGCACATACACCCCCGCCGTCATCTGCACACACAGCCAGCTTCATCAGGGTGGGTGGCTTAGTTTTTCAGTTTCAGGTTTGGTTTGTAGGCTTGTTTGCAGCTGTAAATGGGCACCTGCCCTCTTTAGGGTCAGGGAAGGTAAAGCAGCGAGGGAGAGGAGATGGGCGCTGCCCTTAATATGCTGGCGCCTAGAGAAGCTGAGGTCTCTGATGCCTCGCTCCCCTACGACCGCCTAGGTTATGGGACACCTTTACCTTTTTCTTTTTTTTTTACCTTTTGTAAGGTTTGGTTTGTAAGGCTTGTTACTTTTTTTTTTATTTGGTTGGGTTTGTTTGTTTTGTTTCTTTTGTGTTGGTGTTTTGTTTTGGGTTTTTTGCTTTTTAGAGGGGGTTGCTTGTTATTTTTTATTTTGCTTTTTAAAATGTTTAATACCTGTTATCCTTTTCTGTGGTTAAAAAAAAGAGAGTATCTATGGTAAATGTGCAGACCAATATATATACAGGAAATCATATTCATGTGAATAAGCAAGGTCTCCCCACTGGCTTCAGCTGACATATTCTGACTTTAGACCAGCTCATTTTATTGTACAGATTCCGCTGATTATGTTCATCTTCAAGATTTCATAACTGACCAAATACTGCTGTAAAGTACAGGCCCTTTAACAGGATTGAAGTTAAGTAGTTTTAACCACTCAGCTATAGCGTCCATCATACATACATAGTAGCATGGACAATTTACAATACATACAACATGCACATTCACACACTATGCCTGTCTGTCTGTCTCAGTCTCTCTCTCTCTCTCTCTCTCTCTCTCTCTCTCTCTCTCTCTCTCTCTCTCTCTCTCTCTCTCTCTCTCTCTCTCTCTCTCTCTTCACATACACACAAACACAAAAAGTGTGAAAAGTGGGATAATGAAATATTATTATAAGTTATAACACTTCTGCAAGTTCCATCACATCAAAATAAAATGACCGAGTGCACCATTTGATTCAAGGTGGCTAAATGACTGGCATGGAGTTGGTAGCTAATGAGACAGAGACTGACAGAGACCACAGGACTCCAATGCTGACTATGTAGAGAACTCTTGCGTCCGCCTGGTTAAAAGTATTTGACAGTTGAGAACTGTTATAACTTGCATCAGCCTTGTTACAAATATTTGACAGTCACATAACCCCTTATATACTGCCATTCTTGTAAGAATACATATGCTGCACACTGTGGTGTCAAAGAAACTGATTTCATAAAACGCTTTGAAAATCCCTGAAAATCAAAATCCCCTTGCATCTGACATAGTGTCTGAAGAAAGATCCTATAGTATACATGTTCATCTAGCATGTCTATATACCTTGCGATGCATGTGTGCTTAACTGCTTGTGAGTTTTTGGAGCTCTTGTTACATCTTGCATCATTCTTCATGGGCTGTCTTTTTCTTTTCCTGTTCTCCCAGCACTGCATTCACAGAGAATCTATGGCTGTGAAAGTTTTTTGTGCCCTTTATGAATCATAAAGTAGTACACTCATTCCCACCTTTCTTGCTGCCTGTACAGACCTAACTTACCATGATGAGGTATCTGACTGATGATCTTTCCTGTCATCACTGTCACTGTGCAGACCTAACTTACCATGATGAGGTTTCTGATGATCTTTCCTGTCATCACTGTCACTGTGCAGACCTAACTTACCATGATGAGGTATCTGATGATCTTTCCTGAAAAACTGTCACTGTACAGACCTAACTTACCATGATGAGGTATCTGATGATCTTTCCTGAAAAACTGTCACTGTTACAGACCTAACTTACCATAATGAGGTATCTGATGATCTTTCCTGTCATCACTGTCACTGTACAGACCTAACTTACCATAATGAGGTATCTGATGATCTTTCCTGAACACTGTCACTGTACAGACCTAACTTACCATAATGAGGTATCTGATGATCTTTCCTGAACACTGTTACTGTCACTGTACAGACCTAACTTACCATAATGAGGTATCTGATGATCTTTCCTGTCATCACTGTGTATTCCTCCACCAGTTCTGCCAGGTAGTACAGCCCTGCCGCTGAAAAAACATGAGGTATGTTAAATATTAACTTCTTTTTTTAAAACCCTAACAGATTTTCAATTTCTCCCAAATTCATGTTTTAGATAATATATATATGAATAACAAGTACTTTATATTTTCTCTTTTCCTATTTGTACTTTAAAAGAACTTTTTTTGGGGGGGTGGGGGGGGGGAGGACGTTTGGTGTTTTATTTTTTTAATGTTTTCATTATATCTTCAAATTACTTAATTAGCTATCAAACAGCCATGATGCACAACTTCACATGGCACATGTATATATAAAAAAAAAATTGACAAAACATATGTTTACATACATAATACATGTATACATCTACACAATACACTTTAACACAGTTCATTCCTGTCATCTAATGATTGATGAGAACTCTGGACATGTCTGACATTAAGTCATCTGTTGTAAGTAGTGTGTAACTTACTGTTAGCATGAATGATAAAGCATTCAACAAGCAGTGCCTTTACATTGATCACTCATTTACTATCCAAGTATCTCTCTTACAAGTCACACTACAGCCTACACAGCTACAGTCAAGTAATGAAGTACACATGTATGTAATCATAAAAATTTCAATTTACAAGACATGATAACATGTAACAATTGTTTAAAGGTGGAGACAATAACTACACAAGCTCCTACGCCATGTAATATGCTTTTTGACTATCTATCATTTCTTTGTTTAACTGTAATTGCCTTCATTTTGCTCTAGTTATAAATCTGAGATCACCCAGCCTAACACTGGTGACAGACAGTGAGACACTGAAAATGACTGCTGTAAACAAAAACACAAGGTGATTTTTAAGCTATATCAGTAGGCCTATATATGCATCAAAGAAGCGTGTGCTACTAGGTTGTTTCAGGAGATTCATGAGGGGACTGAAAAAATTCATCTCTCACTCAGTGAAAAAGACCCTATGATAACCAATTATCAAGGCAAGCCAAGCACATTTTTGACAGCTTACTATAGTACTACTTTAGTCTAGATCTCAAAATCCTTAACTTTAAGTTATTTAAATGGAATGTACCCCATCTCTTCCAGACATCTTGGCTATTCTCAAGTTCTCCTTTTACTCTCTGTGAACAGATTTTAAAGCTTTACACATGAATACATGTAAAAAATATATGTAAGATCTATATTGTTATTTGTTTTCAGCATAGTGCAAGGAACATATTTTACATAATCTTATATTTTTGTAACACAGTTTTTGTTATCATTTCGAAGTTCTGCATAAAAATCAATCAACCATCCTTGATAGACATAAAGTAGTTAGTTAAGTTACAGCATATATATATTAATTATTATACAAAGTCCCCCACTTTTTCCTGAAATCTTTATAAATCGTACCTGCTGTAATACTGAATAATCAAGAAGCACACACTTGAGCTTACTAATTAGTGTGTATACAGGTTTACATGTGTGTGTGTGTGTGTGTGTGTGTGTGTGTGTGTGTGGGGGGGGGGGGGGGGGGGGGGGGGGGGGGGGGTGGGTGGGGGGTGGGTGTGTGTGTGTGTGTGTGTCACTGTGTGTGTGTGTCACTGTGTGTGTCACTGTGTGTGTGTGTGTGTGTGTGTGTGTGTGTGTGTGTGTGTGTGTGTGTGTGTGTGTGTGTGTGTGTGTGTGTCACTATGTGTGTGTGTGTGTGTGTGTGTGTGTGTGTGTGTGTGTGTGTGTGTGTGTGTGTGTGTGTGTGTGTGCACTTAACTGAAAGGGATGGGGGCTTTGACCTGTCTGTGTCATGGTTGTCCTGCTTTTGATGCTTCAGGTAACTTCAGTTAAATCATGTTTAACAGCTAATACAGTAATTCTTTGCACTATTTTACACAAGTGTTCAATATTTCTTTTAATGTGTTTGTTTCTTACTAATCTTGGTCTTACACAGTCACCTCTGATCTTCTTAGATCATTCACTGATTCAGTCAATACTCTGCACAAGATGTTTCCCCGAGACCTGCAATCTAGACAGTGGTGCCTTACTCCATGTCAATACATTACATATCATACGACTGATGTTCTACAACTAAGATTACTGCTTTAGTGCTTATCATAATATTAATCTAGACTATTTAGTCACTGACCATTTTCTTCTTTTTTTTTCTTTTTTTCCACATTTTTATTTCAGTTTCTGTGTGTAATTTTGTGTGTGTGTGTGTGTGTGTGTGTGTGTGTGTGTGTGTGTGTGTGTGTGTGTGTGTGTGTGTGATGTTTTGTTATGTTATGTTATGTTATGTTGTGTTGTGTTGTGTTGTGTTTTGTGTGTGTGTGTGTGTGTGTGTGATTTTTTTTGTCAGTTGAGTCAACTGTCACTGAACTTCAGAGCGCGTGTGTGTAGCCAAAGATGTTATCAAGTAAACGTCAACTTACCAATCGACAATGTCACGATGCATACTTGGATTATAAGAGCGACCCAGCTAAGTAAATACAGAAACCACATCCTGGTGCAAACAAGAGTTAGGTTTTAAGAGCTCCAGAATATTATTTCGTGAAAAAGATGCCCCGTCGCTGAAACTGTGCACCGTGTCGGGTAAAGAAGAGTACTTTCCCTTCGTGCCTATAATTGGCTACACACCACATTTACATTTTGCCATATTTCTGTTTTGCTACGATTTCTCTCTTGCATTCATACTACACACACTAAGGCATCCACAGAAACAAGAACTAGCCTTTGACTCAAAACTCGTGGGATTTTTTACAAATTTGGTATGTTTGATTTTTGCGAACACTGTACCGCCCCGTTCTTTGTCGTCTGCTAGCTTCCTAACCACAATATGCTTGCGCGGGGTCAACACTGTAGGAACACAAGCAATGCTCATTTATTACCAGATTCATCTTTCTGATGAATAAATGGTCTTGTTCTATGTCCTCAATCATCAAAACAAGTATGCGGTGTATTTTTTGTACTTTAAAAAATCTATGAAAATCAGCAAACCATCTCCTGAGTAGCACTCTATAGGCATGACTGTACGACCCGGAAGCTAACGGTGGAGTGTAGCCTATATTACAACGCATTCGTGAGATCATCCAATCATATTCAGCCCTCTGCCCTGAACGCTTCAAGATGGCGACGGTGACACCGCGCACTGGCTGCAAAATAAATTGGGATTAACAGATGATTTGTGGTCTGGTCGGACTATTTGTGCTCAGCTAAATGTTGAACGTCTGCAAAGCATCAAGGAATGCTTTCATACTTTATTACCACACGTGAAAGTGAAGCTACTTCTGTCTTTTCTGCATCTACCACGACGAAATATTGAGCTAGTAAGTAAACCTGCGATTATCATCTGTTGTATGTGTAAACAAACCAGCAAAGTTTACCTAGTTTCGTGGAATTGTGAAATTACTAATGGAATGATTCTCACGACAGTCAATATCCCATTAATGCGATGCATTCTGTTGTTGAAATATATACAGTATGTAACTTAAGTTTCCCCTGTGTCCATTATTGTTACTTTACAAGTACTAGGTACTCAGTTGGCCTACGTGTGCCAGATTACAGTAGGCCTAGCCTATGTCTAGGCTACTTCAGTACTTGTGCGCGCGCGCGCGTGTGTGTGGTTCAGTGGAGCGAGAGTGCATTTTAATTTTATAGTACTCCATGAAACTTTTCTTTTTTAATATCATCATATCACTGAAAAGTGCCAGATATGCCTGTCAGTATTGTAAATGTAATTGCCCTTCAGGGATGATTAAAATGTTTTTGACTTGAAGTTTACTGTGCAAAATTATGTCAGGTTCAGGAAATTTTACTAGTTTTTAATGGACTTGTCATCTAAATTACTATTACAAGTATTACTATTAGGGAATCATTTTTACAGTGAGCCAGGCCCTACAGAACAGTTCTCCTATATATATAATAAAGTACATTGTATCTATGTAGTATGTATCCCTCCACATCTGAATCAGTGAATGTACCACAATCTTCCCCACCCCTTCCTTCTCCCCCCCCCCTCTCTCTCTCTCTCTTTCTCTTTCCTGTGTAAGAAAATCATTTTATAGACCAGCTGCAATACATAAGCCTTATGATAAAAGGTGATATTAAATCATGTCTGCCTACATACCATCCTGTTTGTTTTGTTTCTCGTTCTTGAAAAATAGCAAAAATCAAAGTACTAACGGTATTATATATGAGCAAATACTATTAAACTACTTGTCCCCTCTTTTATGAAGAGAAAAGGGGAGAGGGGGGCAAATGCCCCCTTTTTTTCATTTCAGGGGACCCTTTTTTGAAATCCTACAGGGTTCGCGATAACCGGTAATTGTCGGTATTTTACCGATTGTAAACAGGGAATACCGAAAATTTTCGAAGCAGCCGGTACCGCGTACCGATTCTGTTTGCCTGTGACCGATTAGATTTCCGTCTCAAAAAAAAAAGTCTGAAGTGACATTTTCTGACAGTCTGTCATGCGCCTGTACTGTGCTTACGCACCTACCCCTTCCTCAAACCCCTTCCGACGAACATCTTTGGCGCCAGCCTCATTTAATTAGCCTAACACGCAGAACAGCAAGCTTTACTGTGAAAGAATAGAGCTTTGGCTCTTCTCGGCATGACAGCGACTTCCATTCACAATGAGTAAATGGGGCCTAGATTGATTTATTCTGTATTCTTTTAATCTTTTATATCGAGGATAATGGAATAAGCACTCCTGTGCTTTTTCACATCCAGTCCCCGTGTGTATGCAGTTTTGTAAATGTAATCCGTTCCCACGGCACACCATGGCCTGCTCTTACGAAAAGCGAAAAGCAGAGGGTCTTTGACTATGAATTTGCGCGTTGCTTTGAGAGAGAGAGGAGTTGAAAGCTAAATCTAAATTGAACAAAAGATCTAGATGAGCGCTAAGCGTAGAAACAAGAAAGAAAAATATAAGTCACACAAATGATGTCATGCAAAACAAGACTGATACAGTGACATAGGCGCTAGAAAAAAAGTCCTATTTCCTGCGTGGCTTCGTGCTCAAGAAGCGAGTGGCAGCAGCACGGCAGTCAAAGTCTCTGAGAGATTTGCGTTCAATTTAGATTTAGTTTTGCTGCCGAACAATCTCCCCCCCCTCCCCCCCCCCCTCACTGAAGAGTTTCGTTTTGTTCACAGTATGTACCGGATTTTATTTTCTGGGGACCGATTTTGGGGGAGTTGGTCAAGATATCTCTGAAATGGCAACTCGCAGTACCGGTTTTAAAAAATCCTAGCGCAAACCCTGTCCTAGAATCAACACTGTATTACATAAATTATGAATGTGTAAGACCAGAAAAAAAATTTCCTTGAAGTAATTGATGGGCCATGGAAAGCTGTTTGTGGGGTAATCACTAAATCAGTGATGTGCAACATCCAACAGGGGTTTTTTTTTTCAGTTTTCTACTGATATCATGGGCTATGATCTACTGTTTTGTGTTCCATGTAACACATCATATATAATATGCCTTTTTAATCTGTTGTAGTTACATTAGTTATACAGTTACTTAAAGTGTGAATTCAGTTACTTCACTGAATTATTTATGGTTACACTTATAGTTGTTAGACAGTTCCTTCTTTTTTTTGTTGAATTGTTTGCCTTTCAGGCTTTTGTGTTTGATATCCCTTATTGTGAATAGGCGTTAAATTGAAGAACAACAACAACACACTCACAGTGACACACACACATACATATGCACATTTGACAGTCAAGGTTCGCGATAACCAGTAATTGTCGGTATTTTACCGATTGTAAACAGGGAATACCGGAAATTTTCGAAGCAGCCAGTACTGCATACCGATTCTGTTTACCTGTGACTGATTAGATTTCGGTCTAAAAAAAAAAAGTCTGAAGTGACGTTTTCTGACAGTCTGTCATGCGCCTGTACTGTGCTTACGCACCTACCCCCTTCCTACCCCTTCCGACGAACATCTTTGGCGCCAGCCTCATTTAATTAGCCTAGCACGCAGAACAGCAAGCTTTACTGTTAAAGAATAGAGCTTCGCGCTCTTCTCGGCATGACAGTGACGTCCATTCACAATGAGTAAATGGGGCCTAGATTTATTTATTCTTTATTCTTTTAATCTTTTATATCGAGGATAATGGAATAAGCACTCCTGTGCTTTTTACATTCAGTCCCCATGTATATGCAGTTTTGTAAATGTCATCTGTTCCCACGGGCACACGATGACCTGCTCTTACGAAAAGGGAAAAGCGGAGGGTCTATGACTATGAATTTGAGCGTTGCTTTGAGAGAGAAGAGTCGAAAACTAAATCTAAAGTGAACAAAGATCTAGATGAGCCCTAAGCATAGAAAGAAGCAGGGTTCGCGATAACCGGTAATTGTCGGTATTTTACCGATTGTAAACAGGGAATACCGAAAATTTTCGAAGCAGCCGGTACCGCGTACCGATTCTGTTTGCCTGTGACCGTTTAGATTTCCGTCTAAAAAAAAAAAGTCTGAAGTGACATTTTCTGACAGTCTGTCATGCGTCTGTACTGTGCTTACGCACCTACCTCTTCCTACCACCACCCCTTCGGACGAACATCTTTGGCGCCAGCATGATTAGCCAAGCACGCAGAACAGCAAGCTTTACTGTGAAAGAATAGAGCTTCGCGCTCTTCTCGGCATGACAGTAACTTCCATTCACAATGAGTAAATGGGGCCTAGATTTATTTATTCTTTATTCTTTTAATCTTTTATATCGAGGATAATGGAATAAGCACTCCTGTGCTTTTTTACATACAGTCCCCATGTGTATGCAGTTTTGTAAATGTCATCTGTTCCCACGGGCACAGGATGGCCTGCTCTTACGAAAAGCGGAGGGTCTTTGACTTTGAATTTGCGCGTTGCTTTGAGAGAGAAGAGTCGAAAACTAAATCTAAATTGAACGAAAGATCTAGATGAGCACTAAGCATAGAAACAAGAAAGAAGAATATAAGTCTCACGAATGATGCCATGCAAAACAACAGACTGACACGGACAGTGGCACAGGCGCTAGAAAAAAATCCTATTTCCTGCGTGGCTTCGTGCCCAAGAAGCGAGTGGCGGCAGCACGGCAGTCAAAGTCTGAGAGATTTGCGTTCAATTTAGATTTAGTTTTGCTGCAGAACAATCCCCCCCTCCCCCACCCCCTCACTGAATAGTTTCGTTTTGTTCACAGTACATACCGGATTTTATTTTCTGGGGACCGATTTTGGGGGAGTTGGTCAAGATATCTCTGAAATGGCAACTCGCAGTATCGGTTTTAAAAAATCCTAGCGCGAACCCTGAAGAAGAATATAAGTCACAGGAATGATGCCATGCAAAACAACAGACTGACACAGACAGTGACACAGGCGCTAGAAAAAAAATCCTATTTCCTGCGTGGCTTCCTGCACAAGAAACGAGTCAAGTCCGAGAGATTCACGTTCAATTTAGATTTAGTTTTGCTGCCAAACAATCCCCCCCTCCCCCACCCCCTCACTGAATAGTTTCGTTTTCTGGGGACCGATTTTGGGGGAGTTGGTCAAGATATCTCTGAAATGGCAACTCCCAGTACTGGTTTTAAAAAATCCTAGCGCGAACCCTGGACAGTGCCAAAAGGTCATGCACAAAACGGGATACACGAATACACTATGAGTATGATTCAGGTCATAGAATTTCATGTGAAATTATATAAAAATTTGTTTTGCTTGAAAGGTAATCATTTACCTGCATGAAAAATAAAGGCAAAAGATAACTTGTGCATTATTTTTTTCTGATATCATGGAAAATGTCAGACCACCCAGTGAAAAGTCAGTTATGGCTGGACATGAAAAATGTCTACAACTGTTACAGTGTTAGTGACAGTGTACAGTATAGCTGAGCAAGGGTCATGAAGCAGGGGTTTTCAATGAAAGATGGATAACCCTGCTATAAACTATAATAAAGATAAAGTATAATGATGAAGAAACAAAGTGGTTTTGTCATATATGTCAGCTATAGCTGGTGAAAGGACAGTTTTCATGCCCACCATCAGAACTGAGTGACTCCAGTTCATGTTTGTACGTAATTCAGATGTCATGCAAACTTCCACTGCAGCTGTCACAGAGCATTAAAGTTTGAAACATTTCAATTATATATGCCCATTTTAAAGACAATGAAGCACTCACAAGTAATCAGGTTCTGTTTTGTACATTTTATATTTTGAAAGAAAAAGAATGGCTGTCAGTTATCATAAGTTATGACAAATTTTTGCATGATATGACAAGCACAATGAAATCTGCTTTTTCATTAAATCAACCATTGAGACAATCCCTTAATCATAGTCTGCAATATTACTAGGCAAAGCAAACCCAATGAGTAAAGTTTATCAGCTTTTTATCGCTGCTATGTTGTTTTAAAAAGCTAATGAGATGAATCATTGAATGTGTTACTTATGATTTTGGACATTTCTGTAGTGTAGTAGTAGTGTCAGTAAATCAAAGGATGACAGTGGACATGATGGAAATTCCACAGAAGTGAATAAAAGTCCTGATCATTCTTGCTGTGTGCCTCATGATAATCTGTGCGTTTGTCACTTTGTGTTTGGCAGTTGAGTGTGTTTTTGACTACAGTTTATTCAAGAATTGATTCCTGTGTCAAGTGCACACGTTAAATCCTGTTCCGCTTTTCGTAAGAGTAGGCCATCGTGTGCCGGTGGGAACAGATGACATTAACATTAACTGCATACACACGGGGACTGGATGTAAAAAAGCACAAATTGCTTATTCCATTATCCTCAATATAAAAGAATAAATCAAATCAAATCAAATGATAAGCAGTGGACACGACTAAAACTAAAACCAGTAAAAGTAAAACTCTGGCCAATATTTCGCCTGTCTCACATCAAATCATGACAAATGCTCTTGGGTTTGCTTCTGCGGAATCTTGAACATATGACCTGATGGTTGTAAACAGACTACAAATGGCGGAGAAAGGCAGCACATAAATGATAAAATTTCTACCACAAGATGATCAGTTATGATGATTTGACATGAATTCAAAACAGAATTAGAAGATCATCTTATTCTGTTTTGAAAAATGTGTAAAACTGAAAATCTTCAAAAATTGGTTTATGCAAATTATTGTGTCACTCACTCAGGGTTCGCGCTAGGATTTTTTAAAACCGGTACTGCGAGTTGCCATTTCAGAGATATCTTGACCAACTCCCCCAAAATCGGTCCCCAGAAAATAAAATCCGGTACGTACTGTGAACAAAACGAAACTATTCAGTGAGGGGGTGGGGGATGTTTGGCAGCAAAACTAAATCTAAATTGAACGCGAATCTCTCAGATTTTGACTGCCATGCTGCTGCCACTCGCTTCTTGGGCACGAAGCCACGCAGGAAGTAGGATTTTTTTTCTAGCGCCTGTGTCACCGTCTGTGTCAGTCTGTTGTTTTGCATGGCATCATTCGTGTGACTTATATTCTTCTTTCTTGTTTCTATGCTTACCGCTCATCTAGATCTTTCGTTCACTTTAGATTTAGTTTTTCGACTCTTCTCTCTCAAAGCAACGCGCAAATTCATAGTCATAGACCCTCCGTTGTAAGAGCGGGCCGTCGTGTGGCGGTGGGAACAGATGACATTTACAAAACTGCATACACACGGGGACTGGATGTTAAAAAGCACAGGAGTGCTTATTCCATTATCCTCAATATAAAAGATTAAAAGAATAAATAAATCTAGGCCCCATTTACTCATTGTGAATGGAAGTCACTGTCATGCCGAGAAGAGCGCGAAGCTCTATTCTTTCACAGTAAAGCTTGCTGTTCTGCGTGCTAGGCTAATTAAATGAGGCTGGCGCCAAAGATGTTCGTCGGAAGGGGTAGGTGCGTAAGCACAGTACAGGCGCATGACAGACTGTCAGAAAACGTCACTTCAGACTTTTTTTTTTTTTTTTTAGACGGAAATCTAATCGGTCACAGGCAAACAGAATCGGTACGCGGTACCGGCTGCTTCGAAAATTTTCGGTATTCCCTGTTTACAATCGGTAAAATACCGACAATTACCGGTTATCACGAACCCTGTCACTCACTGACACATCTCATCATCTGAAATAATAAATTTATGATGTTGCCTCATTTCCATCATAGCAAAAAGCAACATTACAAGGAGCAATTCATTTTTCAGGCAACATGTCATTTGGTTCTGTTAGTGGTTGTTGTCCAATTTACTGATTTAGGAGGTCAGGAACAGGGTTGAAAGTGAATACACGTGTTCCCAGCAGAATCCTCAGAATAAATAAAGTGTGCACAATGTTTGTGGTATCTATCACCCAGTGGCAAGAGGAGCTGAAAGACATCATCGACATGGCTCTGGCAGACACACACACCTCCAAAGAGAAGGGGGCGATGGAGGACAGCTGGGTGACCATGGTGGCCAAAATCCTCAGACACTTCCCTCAGACCGGATCCCTCAACCTGGACCTGGAGGAGGAAAGCGACTACTTCAAGCAGATGCTGGAGGCCTTGAAGAGCACCGGTAAGTTTTTAAGTGGAAAATTATCAAAAATTGATTAATGACCGAATATGATTGAGTTTTAATTTTATGTGCCTTATGAATGATTTTTAATTTTATGTGATCTGTTATCAACTATTGCAGTATTAGGTTTCTCCGGACTATGTGTTTCTAAAAGTAGTAAAAGTGGTCTGTTATAGAGAAAGCTGTCATCATCATCGGGAAAAAATGACATTCTTAAGTTAGATCAGAGTTTTCCAATACACATACTGACACAGTGACAGTGCCTGTTGAGAGTGTTTTGAGCTGCAAGAATCCACCACAGTTGCCATCTCGGCAAATGCCAGTGGGCTTTCTGTTTAGTTTTGTTAATTTTTTATGTTTTTGTTTGTTTGGAAGTTTGTTTGGTTTTTTAAAATGTACCATTTTCATTCCCAACCAAAGTCTGGTTCACAGATCAGATTGCTGTTAGTGTCACAGTATCAGCCAGACAACAGATAGTGGGTGTGGCAGCAATTCGAACAAAGAAGTTTGAAAGTAAGGTTGACAAAATAGGTTAAAACGGTAAATTTGTAACAGTTTAGGGAAAGAAGTTGTGTGGGATGGATTAAATCATTTGCAGAACAGCTGAATTGCATACCCTTAAAAAAAATATTTTAAAAAAGCATAATTTTCACTAGATTACCATTCATGTTTAAAGAATTACATAAGAGGTGAATCCAAAAAATGTTGGATCTGTACCGTAGTCTGCATTGATTGAGCAGTAATATATGGATGTTGTCACATTAGCTGAGACCTCAGTGTCTGTGTGCAGCGGAGAGGTCAGGGGCACCCTCCATGCTCCCCCTGGAGTGTCAGTACCTGAACAAGAAAGCCCTGGACCACACAGCTGGCCAGATCCCACAGTTCACTCGATACTTCCAGATCAAACGCAAGCCCAAGTCCGCCACCCTCAGAGCAGAAATTGTTTCCAAATGTATGTACAGTGCAGTCTGTGTCCCTGCCTCAGTTGTGTGACTTTTATCTGTCTTTTCTTAGTACACAGTACAGTCTCTCTTCTTGCCTTGCCTACTTTGTTGTTGGTTTTGAGTACTTGTGTCTTTTTGCTGCTGTCAGGTCAGTGAAAGAGAAAGTGTGTGTATGTGTGTGGTCTTCAATTTTACGTCTCTTCACAAAAAGTGATATTAGACAAGTGTGTGTGTGTGTGTGTGTGTGAATGTGTGTGTGTGTGTGTGTGTGTGTGTGTGTGTGTGTGTGTGTGTGTGTGTGCATACTCATGCACGTTTAGGAATCAATGAAACATTATGTGTCCATGGAGTATGAATGTTTGGTATGCATTTCTTCTCCAAGCAGTTCAATGTAAGATAAATTAATGATCAGTTTTCAGATAATTTACAATAGCATTTCAAGTTTGGCTATGTTTTTATTGGAGGGGAACTGGAAGCGGGTTGGGGGACCTATGTAGTTTGGCATGCTGTGAAAATGTGAGGGAGAGAGTACGAGTGGAGGAGCAGAGAGTGAAGGTTTCAGAAGAAAACCAGTGGCCAATACAAGGGTAGGGGGTGTTGTAGGAGTGGTGTGGTCATGGATTGTCCTGTGTACAGTGAACGTTGCTCGCGTTCCTTCATTGCAGCCAATGAGGTGGCGGCCAACAAGAAGAAAAACATACCCAACAGCGTGCCCATCAAGTCCAGGAGTTTTCTGAAGAAGATGGACACCACAAGTATGTATAAATTTATTAACTTATCTGGCTGTTCGTGTATACTTGTGTGTGTGTGTGTGTGTGTGTGTGTGTGTGTGTGTGTGTGTGTGTGTGTGTGTGTGTGTGTGTGTGTGTTTGAAATGAAAGATACTCTATAAAGAAAAACCAGTATGGTTTTATGTGATGAGGTTACCTACTAACAGATTGTTTCAGTTTTGCTGGAAGTTATCATGTGCTCTGTAGACTATCATAAAAGACCTGCTAAAGAACATTCCCACCTGTCTTCAGGCATTGTTTGCAGTGCATGTTCAGCAGGACTTCTGAGGAATGTATACTGAGAGGCATGAATGGACATAGTGAGCCACTAGTCAGGGTGTTTCATGCAAGCTCGCTATGTGACATATGTCTAATTGTTCAGTGTTAACTCTGTACTTAGTTCTACACACTGTTTTAATTCCACATAGATTTACTTTAAGAAGAAAAGGAGAAAGAAAGAAGCAAGCTTCTTACTTTTCAGTCATGATGGAGATTATATAATGCAGGGTTGCATCCTTTCTCTTACGTTCCTTGGCTCAAATTCTGTGGTTCACCATTAGTAGTTTTGTCCTTGTGATCATTTTCCCCACTGAAACTGAATGAGGTGACTGCCCTGATATGGCTTTTGTGGTCGGTAGGGCTATAAACATGATATGGATCATTTTCCCGTAATTGAGGCTGCCACATTGTTTTCAAGGATGCCATCTAGACATAGCATCATTATCATTCCTAATAGCATATACTGGTCTGCTTTTCTTAAAAAAAAATTTTAAAAAAAAGGAATGGGGTTTAATGTCCATGCCAAATTGTCAGTGCATGTGTTCTTGTATAGAAGAGACTAACTGGAAAGGAAAGTCTCATCTGAAGGACTGGAAAGGGGACTGCAGTCAGCTCAAGTGCTGGCCCCTGGGGGAAAGTCTCCTCTGATGTGGCAGCCATAGTGAGATTGGAACTCATGATGGTGGGATCCAGTGCAGTGTGTCTCACTCTCTGAGCCACTGTGGCCCCTCCATGGGGGGACCGATAGCCTAGTGGTCAGAACATTGCGCTGGCAATTTAACGACCCGGGTTCGAGTCCGGTCGAGGAGATTTTTCTCCTGGAGTTAACATCAGTGCTGACTCCACTCTCCCCAAAAGTCTTTCGGATGAGACTTTAAACCGAGGCCCCGTGTGCAAACGCATGCACAATATCTTGCACACACGTTAAATCCTGTTCCGCTTTTCATAAGAGTAGGCCATCGTGTGCCGGTGGGAACAGATGACATTTACAAAACTGCATACACACGGGGACTGGATGTAAAAAAAGCACAAGAGTGCTTATTCCATTATCCTCGATATAAAAGAATAAATCAAATAAATCAATCAAGCCATGATGTGATCTGTACCTGTGTGTGTGTGTGTGTCCTCAGCACCGATGAAGGGCATTCCCAGCAGAGCGCCCCCATCATCCAAGTTCCATTCCTCCCCCAGCAGCTCCAAGAACCCGTCAGGCCCCTCGGTGACCGTGACCCCGCTGGGTAACACCTGGGTCACCAACAGACCCGGCGTCAACCGCAAAGAGGGGGGTGTGAAGGTGATGTGCAGACACGCAGAATTGTTTTGTTTTGTGTGATTGCCAGTCTGTCTGAAGGTACGGTTTGTTGACAATAATGTTATTTGTTGACCCCAGCAAAGTCAGCCCGTATTCTGTGTTAGAAGTTTTTCTCTAACTTTCAAATTATTTTGTCAGTGCATGTCTTACTACTTGTGCTACCTTTGGGACATGTTAAGCAATGGGCATATAATGATCGTGTGACAGGGTGGTCCTCATGACCACTTTTGCAGCAGGACCAAACACGCATCCCCGTCTGTGTGTTGGTTCAGTGGAACATTTTGTGCAAGACTCTTACTTTAGGTGATAGTGTGTCTTCTTTTTTTAAGAAAATTTTGATTAAAGTCTTGTTCTCTTTTTTTTTTTTTTAATCATATTTATCATTTTTTTGTTATTATTGGTATTGTATCGTAAGATGTATGCTTCCTCAGTGTTATGTGCATTGATGGCCTGGAGGTAACACACCTGTCTGTAAAGCAAGAAGTTGCACATTCAGTCCCTGTCTGAACCCCAATTTTCCTCCCCATCTACTGTACCACGAGTTGTGGTCTGGGTGCTAGTCTCTTGGATAGACAATAAACGATGGTCCCACAAGTAGCATGTGTTTAAGGGGGACCGCGGCATAGGTTTTCACCAAAAAAAAAATAAAAATGACTTTTGGGATTATGGTTGCATTTGGTCAAGTAATGTGTCAACTTTGCTTTTCAATCACTCATTTTGTTTGTTTTGACCGATTTCAATGCAAATAAAATCATTTTCTGAGGTAGGGGTGGGTGAATTTAGAGCAATTGTGGCCCCAAAACGCGAAGTTTGCATCAGTTTGGAGATCGTCGCGCTTGCCGACCAGTTTCGCTACCCCCCCTTGTTTGGTATCAATGTGAAGGTCATTCACTGACCTACTTTCTGACATCACCTCTCAATGGATAATTTCACTCACGGAAACACACGAAGAGCAAATCCGAAGGAACCCGAGAGGCATTTTCTACAGGCATACGGTTGAGTCGAAGTCTCTGATTGGCTTGTGGCCGTAAAAAAATAGCTGATTGGTTCTAAGAGTCATGTGACTTTTATCCAAGATGGCGGATGTTTACATCTCGAGTCTGTTCGATGCACGCATTCGACCTGTTTTCAGCCAAAGTTTTTTACTGAAAGTCTCAAAAATGCCAAAATATGCCGAAAACAAGTGTTGGACTACCAATGCCTTTGGTAGAAAGAATGAAAAACGGAAGAAACGGAAAATAGACTGACGATCGCTGGCTGGAGTGGTGACCTAGTTTTGCTGTGCCATGCACATCAACTCGCGATGTTGCCGATAACCACTCGCTTACTTCATTAATGCGAAAATTGAAGTTTTTCTCCGAAAAAACGTGTATCAGTGGCTGACAGCGACACTAGTTTTGATATAGACTCGATGCGCAAGAAAAATAAACCGATCCGCGGGCCCGCAAATTCTCAAACGACAGAACATCATCAGTGATGTGTCACCCTTGGAAAGTTGGGTGACAACATAAAGGTGCACAAAGTGAAATTATAGCTACATTTTCCATCGATTTATTACTATTTTGGGAATATAGCAGGGCACTTTTTTTCCCAATAAGTTATGTGTTGTTGGTACTTAGCAGGAATACAGTACTGAGTAGTGCCTGAATTTTTGGTTTGCAGTCTCTGACAAGGGCTATTCAGTATACACTCACTTTTTTCCCATATTCTCAGTTTTATTTTTTATTCAGTTGTTTGTTTTCAGAGGCAGTTTAATGATAATTCACAAAAGAATTGTTTTTACTGAGTTTGACACAATGAATGGTGTTAGAAAAGAAAAACCTTCACCCATAATTTTTCTTCTCTGCCCCCCCCCCCCCTTTTTTTTTAATTTTTTTTTTTTTACTTTCTCCTGTATTTTCCACAATCACACAGTTGTTTTGCATTCTGTTTTGCATCCTCACACATCTTAGTTATCACATTATCAACAATATATTCAAAGCTGAGATGAATAAGACAGTCAGCCTGCAGTCTGGAGGCGAGATACTTTTCCAGCAATATTGTGCTTGCTGGACTGGATTTTGTGGCAGTGAGCAATGCAGAAGTGTTTGTAGATAAATCAGACATTCTCAGAGTGAAAACAGCCACTAGAAAATCATCTGATAGGGCCAAAAAAAAGAGGAAAAAAAAAAAAAAAGTGTAATGCATGCGGAACATGAACATAGCCAGGCAGGCAAAGAGGGGGGTGTATGCCCCAGGAGCCTCCTGAAAAATTTATTCTATGAGAAAAGCTGTTTCTAATCACTCAGTAGTGTTGGCCTATTGTTATTTTACCATGCATAATTTTTTGGTAATGTTTAAACATGATTTTCATTGATTAAATTGTTAACTAAATCTTTACGGGCATTTTTCTCAAAACGTGGTTTTTTGGCCGCAACTGTTATTTGGCCCACCTGTAACTTCTAACCTAATGAAAATAATCCACTGAAATTTGGTATGCTGGTGTAGAAATGTGTGCTGAGTGCAATGAGACAGTTTGAACTCTGTAGCTATTACAGTTTTTCAATACCATGAAATAAAAATTTGAAAACTGGAGCAAAATTTTTTTGGCATTTTTGAAAAAAAAAGAAAAATATATTTTATGAACTAAACTATATTTTTTTGTGATCATTGCACACAGTGATGTCAAATCAAACAGGAAAAATGATAAACTTCATCATGCATTGCATATTTTGAAAGCAGCAGATGGGCCAAACACTGACCCCTATTTTTTTGGAAAAATTATCACATTATCATATCTGTTGGACTTACATACTTCAAACTTTGCACAGATAGCTTTATTAATGCACTTAGTATGTGTACCAAATTTCATGCAGATATCTTTAGTAGTTTCTGAGAAACAAAAATTTTTAAAACTGACGCAGTGGTCCACCTTAACGTAGTGTAGAAAAACCCAGAACAAGACAGTTGTCTGTGGTAAATGCACATGCAGACAGGGAGGAGGGTTCACACACACGCATGCACACATGCACCTATCTACCTAAACACACACACACACACACACACACACACACACACACACACACACACACACACACACACACACACACACACACATCATCCAGTTTAGCAGGTGACAGTTCTATCATAAGAGTTCAAATTTTCAAAGAGGTGTTGCAAACAAGTTTCTGATCATTGCCAGATGTTGACATGTGAACCGTATGAGAAAATGAAAGAGGAAGAAGAAGTGCTCACAGGCGTTGAATGTTTGTGTTGTCTGCTCACAGTTTCTGGACATAGGAGAGCAGCCTGTAGGGGCCAGAGAAGCCAAGAAACGGAAAAGACAAGCAGGTAATGTAGCACACACACACACACACACACACACACACACACACACACACACACACACACACACACACACACAACACACACACACACCAACACACACACACACACACACACACACACACACACACACACACACACACACACACACACACACACACACACACACACACACTGTTCAGTAAGTCATATGCAGACATGTAAGCAAGTAATTGGCACTTGAACACAAGAAGATCAGAATGTAACACTGTATTTATAATTAAGCCGGTGGTTGAGACACACAAGGCAGTGGTCTATGTGGCCAAGCCAGCAATTTGTGCAGACAACAATTAAGATATCGGTGTAGACAACCGTCAATTACAGCTGGTTTGTGTAAAGACCGAGTGGCAGTATCTTTGGACAGATCAGTCTTTTATGTGTAGTCGAGCAGTATTTTGCGTTTAGACTAATACATGCTTGATGTGTTATCGGCAAGTGAGTAGTGTGGTGGTTTCCATGCATAAACAGACTGTTTATAATTATGGATAGATGGAGCGACTGAGTGACTTTTTCCATCCACAAGACCACACAGAAGTGATGGTCTGGGTGCCACACTTAAGGATAAGATGAGTGGCAACATACTGCCCATGGGAGGAGCAGCCAGAGTGTCATGCAGAGTTGTGCCATCCTATGGGCTGGGCATGATATGGCATGCCATGGCATGGCACTGCTCTAGGTGAGACCGGGGATGTAAAAGGCAGCAGCAGACTGGCAGTCACAGCTCATGATCTGGATGCTGTCCAGCCCCCATAGAGCCTCAGAAGATACAGGTGGACACACTGGCCAGTAGGCACCAGCTTCTGTGTACACTTTCTGCTGTCCTTGAGTTTCTGGCCTCCCTTGTAGAACAGTGTGATACAGTGTAAATCATTGTATGTTGTCAGGTGTGTTGTTTTGTCCATTGTGTATTTTGTGCAGTGCAGTGTGATACAGTGTAAAACATACTACGTTGTCAGGTGTGAAAGTGACATGTTGCTTTGCTGACTGTGTATTTACAGATCTGGAAGCGATGGAACAGCAGCGGAAAGCGAAGATGGAGGCAGCAGCAGCGGCGGCGGCAGCAGCAGCGAACACTGCAACCAGCACAGCGCCTCAGTCGGTCACTCCTGACTACGCTGCAGGTCTCATGGCCCCCGCCACCCCAGTCAGTATTCGTCACCTACACCACACTCTGTCTGTCTGTCTGTCTGTGTGTCTGTCTGCTTCCTAAGGAGATGCCTCTGTGTGAGTGGGGGTGGGTGGTGTGTGTGGGGGGGGGGGGGGGGGGGGTGAGAGAGTGTTTGTGTCTGTATGTTTGTCTGCTTCCTAAGGAGATGCCTCTGTGTGTGGGTGTGAGTTTGTGTGGGTGTAGGAAATCCTGTGTTGTAGGGGTCTCTCTTTTCTTTGCAGATTTTCATAAAAATAAGGAACTGCAAGAAAAATGTCTATGACTATAGTTCAGTGTGGGTGAGGGAGGAAAAAGAAAGAGGTGTATAGTTCAGGGCAAGGGATAGTTCAGGGAAAGTGTGGTGGGGTTTTTTTTGAATGAAAGTAGAGAATAAGATGAAAGAGAAGATCTTGGAGACCTGGCAGTCATCTGTTGGTGTGTAAGTTGAGTGCCTAGTGTTGTTGCAGATCATGCCTGCAGTATTGTATTGTACCTGCTGCTTTAGGTCTCTTCAGTTGCAGTCTGCTGTAATAGTGTACTGTAGTGGTGGTGAAAGAATGCATCAAGGTGGTGTGTCTGCTGTAATAGTGCACTGTAGTGGTAGTGACAGAATGCATCAAGTGGTGTGTACTGTAGTGGCAGTGACAGAATGCATCAAGTGGTGTGTACTGTAGTGGCAGTGACAGAATGCATCAAGTGGTGTGTACTGTAGTGGCAGTGACAGAATGCATCAAGTGGTGTGTACTGTAGTGGCAGTGACAGAATGCATCAAGTGGTGTGTACTGTAGTGGCAGTGACAGAATGCATCAAGTGGTGTGTACTGTAGTGGCAGTGACAGAATGCATCAAGTGGTGTGTACTGTAGTGGCAGTGACAGAATGCATCAAGTGGTGTGTACTGTTGCAGAAAATGCCCACGCCGCTGATCATCACCACAGCCAGCCTGACGGTGCAGGGCCCCAGCTACGTGCCCAGCACAGCGCGAGCCCAGCCTGCCCAGACCACGGCCGCCACCCTGGGTGGGGTGGGGGCTCTTTCCACCCAGCAGCAGGCGCGGAAAACCCTGCAGTCGACGTTGCAGAACACTCTGGTGGCCACCACCACCGTGGTCCGACCCACCGTGGTGCCCCTCACCCCCCAACCGGTCACTGCCGTCAGTGCCGTGGTGGCAGCAGCCAGTCCCTCCATCGTGACGGCGGTGTCGGGGACCACCACGCCGCAGCCCACCACCATCATCGTGCAGGCAGCCCCCCAGCAGCTGCTGAAGGCGCAGCAGCAGGGACAGAAAGTGGTGACCACGCAGGTCAGGCTGCCCGCGGCAGGGGCACCCGCCACCCTCCAGCTCAAGGGTCAGCCCGCTGTGGTGGGGGCTCAGAGTGTGCAGGTCAGGCTGGCGGCCCCGCCTGTTTCTGTCTCCCAGCCACAGCAGAAGCAACAACAGCAGCAGCAGCAACAGCAGCAGCAGCAACAACAACAGCAGCAGCAACAGCAGCAGCAGCAGCAACAGACGGTGACGACTGTGACGACACAATCTGCCGCCCAGCCTGCAAAGAAAGGCCTGTCTCTGACGGTAAGCTGTGCCGCCCTCAGTCAGTGAACTAGCTAGCTGTAGTGTGTAGTTGCTTGGACTGGTTCTGACTTCAGCCTTTCTCAACAGTGGTTACAGACAGACTTTAACCCTCTTAGTCCTGAACTGGGATTTGCCGGGATTAATCATTCCCTCCCCTGAATCCTGAACCGGGATTTGCTGGGATTTACACACAGTACTTTTCCATCAGGCAGTGACCTCCACTAATCGCTACCATATGCTGAAGCTCTATCAGGCCAGAGGCGTAGAGCCCCTGCTGTGAGTCTGGAAGTAATTATAGTTGCTGGTATGTACTTAGGAGGTATGTACTTAGGAGGAAAAGGTGAGCGAGCATGTGTGCCTGACCTGATTTCGCAATGGAATGCGAAATCTAGAGGCAATTTGTGTTCAGAGAATCCAAATGCAAGAGGGTTAACCACTGTGACAATGCAATGTAAGTGGCAGCACAACCAACTTAAGGAAGGCTTTGTGCATGAATTCATAGTTATCTTTATTCTGGAGCTGTCTCAGTTTTTGTTCCTTTGCTGGAGTTTGGTATACACTTTCAACTATTGTATGATTATTTCTTTCTTTTTAGCATCATTGTCATCATTATTATCTTGGCTGTCTTCTTAATGATAATGATGACGATTAAGGGACTTTTATTGCTAAATTCTTATAAATTTTTCAACTTCGAAAGTTGTGCGCTCCTTTCTTCAACTTTCTAAGGTTATATATTACATTTTTAAAAAGTTAAAGTCTGTCCCGAGCCTATAGAGGCTCGTCAGGCCGGTGCTTATCCCGGTTTCTGTGGCGTTAAGCGAATGAGAGTCATAGACTCCCCCCTGGGTAGGACGCCAGTCTATCGCAGGGTTAACCCCCAACACAAGGTTGGTACCCCTTTTACACCTGGGTGGGGTGAGAAAATAGCCGTAAAGTGCCTTTTCCAAGGGCACAACGCCATAGCTGAAAGCTGGGATCAAACCCGCAACCTTTAGATTACGAGTCCAACACCCTAACCACTAGACTACAGCGGCGGCTATATATTACATTACCTTCAACATTTCCTCATTGTTTTCTTCCATAAGCAATGTGGATTTTTGTGTGTGTGTGTATTTATTGTTTTATTTATTTATTTATTCTTTTATATCGAGGGTAATGGAATAAGCACTTGTGCTTTTTTTCATCCAGTCCCCGTGTGTATGCAGTTTTGTAAAACTTGTCCTCTGTTCTCTGTGTGTGTTGTGTGTGTGTGTGTGTGTGTGTGTGTGTGTGTGTGTGTGTGTTTGGCAGGGAAGGAGAATATCCTGAGGAGAGCGGAAAAAGTTAAAATATTTTCAAAAGATAAAAAAGGGAAAGTTGGGGATAAAAAGCTTAGTTTATGTTTTAGTCTCTGTGAGAGTTGGTGTACAGAATGTTCAGTTCTTTGTCTGATTGATAGAGTTCGGTTTTTGTTTCTTATTTTTATTCTTCTTGTGGTTATTGATTATACTGACGACTCCTGTGTGTGGTGTGTGTGACTGACAGCGGGACCAAATGATGGAGGCGCAGGAGATGTTCCGTGTGTCCAACAAAGTGTCACGTCCTGAGAAAGCCCTCATCCTGGGCTTCATGGCTGGATCTAGAGGTCAGTGCAGTGTGTGTGTGAGGGGGGGGGGGTTCTGTCAGGGCTGTGGTGAGAAAGCCCTCATCCTGGGCTTCATGGCTGGATCTAGAGGTCAGTGCAGTTGGGGTGGGGGGGGGCTTCTGTCAGGGCTGTGGTGGTCCCTGCACATGGCCCGTTATGAAGCAGTGTTTGCCCTTCCTTTGGGTAGATCTGTGCAGACTATAACACTATGTTTCTGTGAGGTAGTAATAGACCATTGTGTAGCAGTATTGGTCTGTTTCTCTGTATGGATACAGACCTCAACACTATAGATAGAGGTAGACCATTGTGTAGCAGTATTGGTCTGTTTCTCTGTATGGATACAGACCTCAACACTATAGGTAGAGGTAGACCATTGTGTAGCAGTATTGGTCTGTTTCTCTGTATGGATACAGACCTCAACACTATAGATAGAGGTAGACCATTGTGTAGCAGTATTGGTCTGTTTCTCTATATGGATACAGACCTCAACACTATAGGTAGAGGTAGACCATTGTGCAGCAGTATTGGTCTGTTTCTCTGTATGGATACAGACCTCAACACTGTAGAGATAGAGGTAGACCATTGTGCAGCAGTATTGGTCTGTTTCTCTGTATGGATACAGACCTCAGCACTATAGATAGAGGTAGACCATTGTGTAGCAGTATTGGTCTGTTTCTCTGTATGGATACAGACCTCAGCACTATAGATAGAGGTAGACCATTGTGTAGCAGTATTGGTCTGTTTCTCTATATGGATACAGACCTCAACACTACAGGTAGAGGTAGACCATTGTGTAGCAGTATTGGTCTGTTTCTCTGTATGGATACAGACCTCAACACTGTAGAGATAGAGGTAGACCATTGTGCAGCAGTATTGGTCTGTTTCTCTGTATGGATACAGTCCTCAACACTATAGGTAGAGGTAGACCATTGTGCAGCAGTATTGGTCTGTTTCTCTGTATGGATACAGACCTCAACACTGTAGAGATAGAGGTAAAGTTGCTGCAGAGTGGCGCAGGGGTCAGAGCAACAAAAAAGTCATGATCTGACAGTCAGTAACTGAGACTGTAGGTGTGTGAGTCTGTGCTCAGGTGTCTGTTGAAATGGGTTCTTCCCTTGGGAGTTAAATTTGTTTTTTAATGATTTTAATGTTCCCCTCTCCCTCCCTCCCTCCCTCTCTCTGTCTGTCTCTGTCTGTCTGTCTGTCTGTCTGTCTGTCTGTCTGTCTCTCTCTCTCTCTCTCTCTCTCTCTCCTCTCTCTCTCTCTCTCTCTCTCTCTCTCTCTCTCTCTCTCTCTCTCTCTCTCTCTGTTTTCTAGGGGATGGGGGTTAACAGCATAAAGAATGGGAAGAAAACCCACAGTTTGCATTTTGGCAAAAATCAGTCAAATGTGTGGTGTTATGTTTGTTATTGCAGAAAACCCCTGTCCCCAGTCAGTCAGTGCATGGTGTTTTATTATTGCAGAAAACCCCTGTCCTCAGTCAATGTGTGGTGTTATGTTTGTTATCGCAGAAACCCCCTGTCCCCAGCAGTCAATATATGGTGTAATGTTTGTTGTGTTATGATTGTTGTTGTTGCAGAAAACCCCTGTCCCCAGCATTCAGTCAATATATGGTGTTATGTTTGTTGTTGTTGCAGAAAACCCCTGTCCCCAGCAGTCAGTCAATATATGGTGTTATGTTTGTTGTTGTTGCAGAAAACCCCTGTCCCCAGCAGTCAATATATGATGTTATGATTGTTGTTATTGTTGCAGAAAACCCCTGTCCCCAGCAGGGCAGCGTGCTGAACATCAAGCTGAGTGAGAATGAGGAGGTGGTGGGGCAGGCTGACGGCACTCAGAAAACCGTCATGGTGGACACTTACTTCCAGATGAACTACGACACCGGCGAGTGGAAACGCTTCAAGAAATACCGCGCTGGGGAGGCCTCCTGACAGCTGTAAAGGGAAGGGAGGGGGGGGAGAAACAAACACACACACACACACACATCTGAAGGGAGGGAGTGAGGGACATCTGCAGAACAAAGCAAATTTGTACATACAGTGACAATAGATATTGGATGCTGAAGTGTGGATGGTGATTGTGAAGGCTTGACGTATAGTCAGATGTGTGTGAGAGCATGAGTGTGAGTGTGGGTATGTAAAAAGAGATATTGGGAAAAGTGACAGTATATGTGTGTGTGTGTTGTGGTGTATATGTGAGTAAAAAGCAAATCTGTGAGAAAGTGACAACGTAGAGTTGTTAAATGTGGGAAAGGGAAGAGAAGAGAGAATCTGATGTGCCTGCCAGTGCAGTTTTTAACTGTAACAGTTTACTTGGGGGAGGGGGGTCCTTTTTTTTATTTCCCCCACACAAGTTTGATCTTCTACAAGACATGTCTGAAATAGCCATATTTGTTTTACAGTGTTGTTGTTTTTTTAATAAATTGTTGACTATTTTGATATTCTAAGAATATCAAAATCAGTGGAACAGATCTGGAATATGTTCAAAATTTTAAATATTTAGGTTTTGTGAAAGAGAATAAGGGCTCCTGTCTACAAGATGTGAAGGAAGGTTAGAATGGAAATGGCCAAGCAAAAGATGGTTCAGTATGCAAACCGAAACACAGACAAGTCTGAGGACGACAGTTCCAATGTACTGTCGAGGGCAGAAGAAAAAGAGGGCTACAGAAGATCGTAGAACTCCACAGAGATGGAGAGAGATGGCAAACCCTGGTGGCGCTGTATGAAGCTCATACTGACCATGGACACAGTTGAGTTGAGTTGATCAGTTTTACTGTTATGTTAATGATCTCCGTTTTTTAAACCTAAACAATCCAAAAAGTAAACCCTAAAAGGTAAATGAAGGGGGATTTATCACATTGGAACAAATGTGAGAGCAGATAAGGGTTGTGACTGAAACAATATGTACACGTCCATACTGTCTCAGAAAAATGCCTAAACAGCTGAATTCAGAGGGAGATGTCATTGCAGTGAACACAGCCTGCTGTCACAGGCTGTCGTATGAAAGGGAAGGACAATGTCTACCTTGTGTGTCTGATGTGTCAGTCTTTCCTAGACAAGGGGCCTTGCAGTTCAAAAAGGTTGTGAACTTGGGTACTCATCTTCCACAGTATCCACAGCTTTTGAGGCTGAGCAATTTTTGAGGGGACCTGAAAAACAAAAAAAAAGAAGGAAGCTTTCAATGCCACTTGATACAGGTATAATTAGCCATACAACAAACGTATGTAGCCAGGACACTGTGCACAGAAAGGGGATGATTGTCAAAACTGATGTCAAGTGTATTTTGTGCTGTATACCATCTTCACAGTCACAGCAGATTTCTGTTGAAGTCTGAGTTATCTGGTTTAGCGCTACTCTTTCCTTTTCTCGTGTTTACATTTTTTTTTTTTTTAAGTAAGATTGGATCACTATGACAGGAATTTTGCCTAGAATGGCTTTCGTTGCTGTCAAGAGATTCTTTTACTTGTAATAAGGGTGTAATTTACACAAGGTATCCACTCCTCGACTTCTACAAGAGGTTTGTTGAAACAAGGAGAAAACTCAGTCTGCTTGTAACCTGCTGTGATGACACAGTAAGTTGTACATGAGATTCCTTGCTAGAAGGTTATGGATTCAAATCCTGTAAGAATCGTAGAACTTTTCTGGACTCGGGCCAGCCCCTAGGGTAAGTACACTATGGGCTCATTGAGAAGACTGGGACCACACTGTCGAGCAGCATGCAATTTTGAGAGTGTTGCTCAAATTACTTGATCAACTCTGCATGTGTCTCTGTCTCTGGGGTTGGCTGATGGTAGGAAAGATTTGATGAGAAGTGTAGAGTGCATACAGCCTTGTCAAGTAGTCTCAAAGCTGGTGCATAACATCACCATCATATCTTTCTCATCACCATCGAACATTATGCAGCATATAAAAATTCTGTCCAATTCAATGGTCACTGTCCATCTGGTTTCATACTGGTAATCTTAGGTGTGGTTTCTTGTACACTTGTATTTCTGTGGTGAGCTCATGTAAGTTTTGGAGGTCTGTAAGGTTCATGGGAAGACATTGTAGGAACTTTACGATGATGACCAACATAGATGGGTGTCTTCCTCCACCACTTTGTGACTACTGTCATCAGTAGAGAGGGCATAGTAGGCAGCGAAGTGTCAGAAAAAGCACCAAGCGAACTCCACTGAAGTAAACTAGCAACGGTGCAGGGCCCTTCAGGCTGGTGGCCTCATGGCTGGCTGACTTTGTTATGCTCTCTGTAAAGTTCTGGCCCTGAGGATTGGACATGGTGAGGCAGGGGTGTTGAGATTGGGTTGAGCCATGTGCAAACAGTAAGAGAACACATTATATCCGAGACAGCAAACAAAGTTGTGAGAGGTATTTGACAGGTTTTTACATGCTTGATAGAGTCTTTGGTCCAAAAAGCCTTTTTCACCTCTCTCTTTCCACCCTCTCTCTGTTTTCAGGTGTTCTTGCTATTTTTTTATATTATTTTATGGTTGTTTTGTTTTTATCTGTTCATTAACTTTTGCAGTTTTGTACACATCACAGTATTGTCTGAGTTCTCTGAAACCGCCATGTATGTTTTTTATGAGTTGTACTCTGTAAACTGCAGTATAATACGCAGGTAGTGGCTTGCCATTGGTTTGGGCTGATCAAGTGCTAGGAGTGTAGTGCACTGTCAATATTTCCACATTGTTATATCAGTGAAGTGCAAAGAACAGAGCTGATGACTTCAGTGGAGAGATTCACGTCATATTTGAAATCTACTTTCAGAGATAGCTATGATCAAAGAATTCTACAGTTCAGACAATAGCTGGAGCCAACAGTTCATTCCTGAAGTTCTCAATGTGTTTTTTTTTTTTTTAAATTAACTTTATAAATTTCCAGTTGGAGACCTGTGTTATGGTTTATGTTGGCCAACTCTCCAAGTCTTGTTTTGATGAACTGTCCACATAGCTGCTGACAATTTGAAGAGGAGTAAGTATTTAATGATAATTATAAGTCTGTCCACGATAATGATGTCCTGTGTTATAGGGATTATGACTGATCAATGTAAACTGTATTAAAAACAAGACTGTACAATGGTGCAATTTCTGGTCTGTCAGTGGGGAAAGTTTGCAAAAAGAATGACTGAGTGTGTGATCTGAGTGGGGGGTTATTTTGTTTGTTTGTTTTTTTTCTATTTCATTCCTCGGCTAGGGCTCCGAGGTTCACCAATGGTGAAATTTTGCATATACAACCGTATTTGCCCACCATGAAGGTAGCCACATTCCGACTTTGGGATGTGTGCTAGGTTTGTGTTTCTGTAAACAAAAGAATGCTGACAATGTGCACATTTGATCTTTTGCATGTATATATCTCTCTCTCTCAATGCAGTGAATACAGGCAGTGTTCAGTTGCGGTCCCACTTCTAACCTGGAACCATGACAGACACTAAATCTGAGTGGTTAAGACCAAAAAAAAATTTAGTTTTTTTTTATTGAGTGGTAAAGACCGTTTAAATTCATTTTCCATGGATGTATAAAGTCAAGGATTCAAATCTCGATGGCGTCTGTTGAATTAAGGGTGAGGATTTCTACTATGTCCCATGTCAACACAAAGTGCAGGCCTACCAGTTCTTTCATTCTCTGTATGCATGTGTGATGTGAGTGTGTGTGTGCATGTGAGTGTGTGTGTGTATGTGTGTGTGCATGTGTATGTGTGTGTGTGTGTGAGCGTCAGTGTTTGTAATGTTCAATGCATGTGTTACGTGTTGAAGTGTTTAGTAATATACAAAAAAAAGGCTGACCCGCCCCCCACCACCACCCCCCAAAAAAGCAACAACAAAACTCACACACACATAATAATAATAAAACGAAGAAAAAAAAACAATAACTGGATGACCAGA
>CM060317.1:4882759-4930259 GCA_030674155.1 Stramonita haemastoma
CAGTGCTGACTCCACTCTCCCCAAAAGTCCTTCGGATGAGACTTTAAACCGAGGCCCCGTGTGCGAACGCACGCAGAACATCTTGCGCACACTTTAAATCCTGTTCCGCTTTTCGTAAGAGTAGGCCATCGTGTGCCAGTGGGAACAGATGACGATATTTACAAAACTGCATACACACGGGGACCGGATGAAAAAAAGCACATGATTGCTTATTCCACTATTCTCGATATAAAAGAATGAATAAATAAAAACAAATCAATAAACACACACACACACACACACACACACACACACACACACACACACACACACACACACACCACACACACACACACACACACTTCTGCGTCTCCCCCCCTCCCCCCTCAACCCCAAGACAAAACAACCAACAACAAAACCACACAAAACAAACAACAGCAACAGCAAAAACTGCTTTTCTCTCACTCCGGACGACACAGGTGCAGCAGAGCGAAGCGAACGAACACCTTTGCCAAATCACATCCCGAATCCTCCCTTACTACTACTTTACCTTCACTTGCTAAGCGCTGAGGGTGTAGGCCCTTTACCACTTTTCCTTCTGATTTCCTATAGGACTCTCACATTCATACAGCACGTACTCAGACATCCACAGAAATCAAAACCTCTTTTTTGTGTGAAACACTAGCCTCCGACTCAAAACTCATGTGATTTTAGACAAATTTGGTAGGTTGGATTTGTTGTTGTTGTTGTTGTTGTTGTTGTTGTTGTTGTTGTTGTTGTTGTTGTTGCTGCTGCTGCTGCTGCTGTTGCTGTTGTTGTTTTAGCAACCACTGTCCCCCTTCAGTCCTCTGTCGTCAGCTAGCTTCCTAACAACAATATTCACGTGTGGGATCAACACTGTGGGAACATCAGCAATCCTGATTATTTTTGACGATAGTTTCCAACTTTCTCAAGAAAACCTGGTATTGCTCTATGTCATAGTGCTTTTTTTTTATACCTTAAAAAAATCTGTGAAAATCAGCGGCAAAAAAAAAAAAAAAAAGTCTCACTAGGCTAGCTAAGCTCTCTACAGAAACGACTTGACCCGTTAGCTAAAGGTGGAGTGTGGCCTGATAGATGGCAGGGGGGGGGGGGGGGGGGGGCATCCCTCCGGTGACGCGTGACTGAACCCCCTCCCCCCCCTTGCCTCTCCAATTACACTACGTTCCCCCCCCCCTTCCAGTACTCTCTTCCACCCCTCCCCCTCCTAACCCGACTCTGTGTGTGTGTGTGTGTGTGTGTGTGTGTGTGTGTGTGTGCGTGCGTGCGTGCGTGCGTGCGTGCGTGTGTGTGTGTGTGTGCGCGCGCGCGCGCGCGCGTACGCAAACGCGTGATATCCTCAGGTGCATGAAGCGTTTACCACATGACCTGGCTTCATTCTCATCATGGATCGCTGATCTTGAGGGTAACGCACCTGCCTAGAATGCGAAATGTCCGGGTTCGAAACGTGTGGTCGATTTGATCTCTGTTTGGGCCCACACTTTTGCCCCATCCACTTGTACCGTGAGTAGTGGTCTGGGTGCTAGTCTTTCAGATGAGGGGATAAACCGAAGTCCCTCATGCAACACGTATTCAGTGCATGTAAAAGAACCCACGGCTACAAGAGAGTTGTCCCTGGCAAAATTCTGTTGAAAAAAAAAAAGACTTACTCTGATAGGGAAACAAAATTAATACAGATGCCGACAGGAAAGGAAAAGAATAATGGGTGGCGCAGCTCTTGTGGCGACATGCTCTCTTCTGGGGACAGCAGTCCAAATTTCATGCAGATACTTCTGTCTTTACTTAAAGTGGTCTACAATTCAATACAATACAATAATATACAACACATTGATATACAATACAATAATATACAATACAATACAAAAATATACAACAGACTTTGTCTGATTTGAGCTTTTGAGAAAGGGTATTTCAGCAGCATGTGCCAATACCAGAGGGATGATTGTGTTATGTTGTTGTTGTTGTGCATTCCCCAGCATAACACTCTGGGGGGCACCCAGAATGTGCTCTCTGACTCACTCATCCCACCTGGGAATCACTGTCAGATAGACATGGCAACTAGATGAGAAGTTTGAGTGTATGACTGATATGATTTGAAGTACCTCGCCATATAGGCAGCCATGCTCCAACTTCAGAGGATTTTTTCACCTTTAAAGGAAAGTGCCGGTTGTTATGTTAAGAGCGTGTCATGGCTGAAGGCAACAATCTCAACACAACATTTTGCAGTGTAACAACATTTTAGTATAGTCCTTGGCAATTAGCTGACATCAATAACTAATAAAACAGCTTTTAGTCAGCCTGGGCCAATGTTATGTATGTAAACGCAGGTTTCTGGCATTCACATAGCTTGTCAGTGGCAAATGCAAATTTAAAGAAAGAAAGAAACAAGGAAATAAAGATAAAAAGAAACAAAGAAAGAAAGAAACAAAGAAACAAACAAAGAAACAAAGAAACAAAGAAAATGAACTTTGCTTTCACAAAGTCAAACACCAAGATCTAAGGGCCAATATTTGGCCTACTGACTGATGAGGCACAAGCTCTTTGGACCCCTGCAGGGCCTTCAGCGCACGGCAGCATTTGTCAGGGCCTCAGGAGTTGCTGTCTGAGCATTCGATGATGAAGAAGAAGTAACTTTTTTTAAATTTCTGGATGGTACACTGAATAAGCAGTGCAGTTTCTTTTTTCATGAAGCCATCTATCTAAAGAAAAAAAGTTAAGATATTATGTGCATATAAGAATAACAAAAAAGCCAAACAAAAGAAGGCCAGCAAAAAAAAAATGTTTATAAAGTGGTGTGTGTGTGTGTGTGTGTGTGTGTGTGTGTGTGTGTGTGTGTGTGTGTGTGTGTGTGTGTGTGTGTGTGTGTCTTCATCGTGCTTAGATTAGGTGCTGCCTGGTCTCAGAGCCGCCTTTGATAAAGGGCCTGTGGATCATTTTTTTCTTCTCTCGTTCACTTTACACCGTCAGATGTGTCTGGGAAAAATAATGGCCTGTCCTTTCCAGCTCCTATCAACTTGGTCTGTAGGGTTATCTCCATCGGCCACACTTTCTTTCTTAGGTGTTTGAATAGCGTACACCTCTGAAGAATGTGCTCACCTGTCTGGTTTTCTCTACCACAGGTACACAGAGGAGAAGGAGTATGTTTCAGCTTTGTGGACATTTTTATGGTGATTTAGTCTGTTGTGCCCAGTGTGGAGTCTTAGAATTATGACTTGATCTTCTCTTTTGAGATGGTGGTAGTCGTCCTTTTCTACTCCAGCTCGGGCCATAGATTTGATGATTGTCTTCTGTTCATAAAAGGTGAGACTGCCAGTGGATGAACCAGTTGGCAGTTTGATAGTCAACCCCCTGCGAAAAATTAAGCAAAGCAGGTGTGTCCAGTAGATTTAGTTATAGTCCACCCCTCTCTTATGACCTCCCTCCTCTCTCTTTGCCCAAAGCCTACAGATGACACTTTCAAATATCATCCTCAGACATCAACACCCTTATTTCCTACCGAGGATCTTCCTCCATTGATACATCTCACATCTGTCCCTACTTTCAATAGCCACTCCATTGCCCCGCCTTAGTTCGTAGCCCACTCTCTGTCTGTATAATTGTCTGATTGTCTGTCTGTCTGTCTGTCTGTCTGTCTGTCTCTCTCTCTCTCTCTCTCTCTCTCTCTCTCTCTCTCTCTCTCTCTCTCTCTCTGGTGTGTGTGTGTGCGTGTGTGTGTGTGTGTGTGTGTGTGTGTGTGTGTGTGTGTGTGTGTGTGTGTGTGTGTGTGTTGTGTGTGTACTAATCCTATTTTTTGTAACTGGTCCCATGCATGTGAATGATTTGAATGCAAGCTCTTTGATTTGTTTGATGTACATGATTCGGTGCTGTGGAAATTCACACACACACACACACACACACACACACACACACACACACACACACACACACACAACACACACACACACACAGAGTGTCTAAAATCACCCCTAAATGTGAATAGACGTTGGACTGAAGATATTCACCCCACACACACACACACACACACACACACACACACACACACACACAGAGAGAGAGAGAGAGAGAGAGAGAGAGAGAGAGAGAGAGAGAGAGAGGAGAGAGAGAGAGAGAGAGAGAGAGAGAGAGAGAGAGAGAGAGAGAGAGAGAGAGAGAGAGAGAGAGAGTAAATCTTTTGAATAATCTTTATTTTTCAAGGGTTACAGAGTAAGTATTACATTTTTTTTTCATCCGACCCCAAGAGAGAGAGAGAGAGAGAGAGAGAGAGAGAGAGAGAGAGAGAGAAGAGAGAGAGAGAGAGAGAGAGAGAGAGAGAGAGAGAGAGAGAGAGTAAACGTGTTCATAAATACTCAAGTTCATTAATGTCATAATCATTTTGCCAATAAAAAGAGGGATTAGCTTTACATGATTTTGTTGTTTTCCGGGGACTGTCTCAAAACTGTGGGTCATATTCCCTAGCTAAATGTTGCCTTAGAAACACCTTGTTTGTTTGTTTGTTTGTCGGTCCATCGCGTTCTACAATGACCTCCAAAACAGTAGAAGAGGCAGCTGCTTTTTCGGACACTGGGGCAGAAATTTGAGGACACCACAGTGAAAATAAAAGCCAAGTGTTTCCAGATGTCCGGAAAGGTTTACAGTAGCCACAAGTCGTTTTTATGAGGTGGCCGCTTCTCTCCATTACAATAGTGCGTGTTGAGTATGCTGGTGTTTCCCATGTCACCAGCCAAAGATGACCCAGTCCTCTAGTAAAAAAAAAAAAAAAAAATTAAGTGCGGAAGATGATTAACGCGTGTGTTTCAAACGGGGCCTCTGTTTATAGGATAGTTTCAGTCGAAGGACTAAGGGGGCAGTTGAGTTTTATTTATTTATTTATTCTTTTATATCGAGGATAATGGAATAAGCGCTCATGCACTTTTTTACATCTAGCCCCCGTGTGTATGCAGTTTTGTAAATATTGTCAACTGTTCCCATCGGCACACAATGGCCTACTCTTACAAAAAGCGGAACAGAATTTAACGTGTATGCAAGATGTTCAGCATGCGTTCGCACACGGGGCCTCGTCTTATAGTCTCATCCAAAGGACTTTTTAGGAGAGTGGAGTCAGCACTGATGTTAACTCCAGGGGGAAAATCCACAAACAACATACCCAAGACACCACCTACTAACGACAGTATTAGCTCAGTCGCGAGCCAGACTGATTGAGTTACCCACCCGAGGTCACGACCACCACAACGTCCCTCCAGACACACACACACACGCACACACACACAACACAGCACATGCACAACAAAGTGAAACAAATTTGAAATTCATTCATCAATTATTATAAAAGAGCACTAAAACTTGCTCTATTAAAATCAAGCTCCCTACCAACCAACGATTATAAGCAAACAAATATTCTCACCTTCCGTAACAGACTTTATTTCAACAAAGCCATATTTGTACAGAAAGTTGTCAATGGAAATGCCCGTCCCAAAATCACTAATTGCTTCAAAATTAACGAGAACAGGCAAAATCACCAACTAACATTTCTGAGACCAAGAAATATCTTTACAAAACAAGCTTCTTATATTCAGGAAGTGATCTATGGAGCAAGCTCCCAAGAAATTAAAAATGTATCAAAAACAAAAATAAACTCAAGACACGGATGAAAAATTATTTAACAGTAAATGTTTAGGAACTGACTTATAAATCAATTAACCCTGATTACAACAAATGCAGCATATTTCAGAGGTGATTTTTTGGGACTGGAAATATTGCACTGTTACATGCTGTGTGTGTATGTGGAAGAGAGGGGAAGAGTGAGATACTTTTTTAAAATCAAATTTTAAGCTATTGATAATGCTAATGAAAACCTGTGCATAATTTGAACATTTGAACGCATTTGCGTGCGTACATACATGCGTAAATAATAGTGATTATGTCTTTTCTGGTCAATGGTTTTAATAACATTGTGTCCATATATTGGTGGTGGTGGTGGTGGTGGTGGTGGTGG
Source organism: Stramonita haemastoma (assembly GCA_030674155.1). Classification (NCBI taxonomy): domain Eukaryota; kingdom Metazoa; phylum Mollusca; class Gastropoda; order Neogastropoda; family Muricidae; genus Stramonita; species Stramonita haemastoma. The sequence goes on from CM060317.1 coordinate 4,888,770, forward strand.
TGGTGGTGGTGGTGGTGTGTGTGTGTGTGTGTGTGTGTGTGTGTGTGTGTGTGTGTGTGTGTGTGTGAGTGTGTGTGTGTGTGTGTGTGTGTGTGTGTGTGTGTGTGTGTGTGTGTGTGTGTGTGTGTGTGTGTGTGTGTGCGCGCGCGCGCGCCCAAGGGCGTGGGCCTACCAGTGTGTATTGTGGTATTTTTATTTGAAGGTATAATGTTTGAACAAATATGAAATGTAGCTATCTTGTATCTTTTGATTATGATTCGTATCAATATGCCTGTCAGTATTGTAAGTGTCCTTCAGGGATGATTAAAGTGTTTTGACTGGACTGGACTGGACTTGACAATCTCTGAGCTTATTACTTTTTTTTGTTGATGTTTCGATTGCCCTTATGTCTCAGCGGAGATTTCCGATTCAGGCTAGGCCCTAGATGCTGTTGGAGCTTTTTGTACCAGCCACCTATGCCGATGCGGAGTGACGCCTAGTCTGCTTGCAGAATGTAAACATTGCATGCTTGACGCAACACTGTCGGTATGTTTGCAAGAAGTTATTTGATCATTCACAATAGGACTACAGTTTCAAGTCTCATCTGAAAGACTTGCATGAGAATAGACTATGATTCAATGTTGACAGAATGAATGAATACATTGATTTTTTAAAAAAATCATTGATGCCTATGAAGCTAATGCCATCGTTTTACAAAAAAGAAGGTGAAGGTAAAGGTGTCCCATAACCTAGGCGAGGTAGGGGAGCAAGGTGTCAGAGACCCCAGCTTCTCTAGGAGCCAGCATGTTGAGGGCAGCGCCCATCTCCTCTCCCTCGCTGCTTTACCTTCCCTGACCCTATAGAGGGCAGGTACCCATTTACGGCTGGGTGAACTGGGGGTACTGTACTGAAGCCAAGGCGGCAACGGTCACCCTTCCAACTGGTAACCACACTCGACCGCTGCCTTAAAGATGCGGTAATTTCCACTGTTGGAAATCAGCTACCTTAACGTTGGGCAAACAGTCGCATGCACAACTTTTAGCTTTTACTGAAAACGTTGAAGCCTTAGACAGGGAATGAAAAAAAACACAACAAAATATTCAATAGGCCTATTAGGCCTATGCCACATGCGTTTGACCAGCTGTAGTATAGGCCTAGACCTAAGTAAGAGAAAGAGTAATCAACCAAAGAACAGTGATGTCAATGCTGACTCCCCCCCCCCCCCACCGCCACCACTACCACCCTCACTCACTCACTCACTCAGTCCCATGTCCCAAAGGACGTAGGGGGGACATGAGAGAAGACGCAACAGAGATCTTTTTCCATGCTTCACGATCCTGTGTGGCTAGTAGGAGGTGTTGCAGGGGTTGGGCGGTCCAGTCTTTGATGTTGTCAACCCATGATTTCTTTTGGCGGCCTCTTCTTCTCTTGCCCTCGACTACCACCCACCCCCTTTTATTTGTTTGTTGTTGGCGGTGGTGGTTTTGTTTTGTTTGTTTGTTTGTTGTTGTTTTTTGTTGTGCATTACCACAACCTGGAACATTGAATTGATAAATGTAGGCACCAAAAACAACAACAAAAAAGAAGTTTAAATTCAATACCATAATTATTTCGGAAGCTCGCTGTTATATCTAATTAGCTAAGACTGAAAGGGATTCATACAATAAAACTAGGCAAGGATGCTTGGAGTTGAAAGTCTATATTATCGTTTTATTCTGTTTCTTGTTCAGTGGTTCCAGTCCCTATTTTTTATATAACCGAATCCAACTGCTTGCTGGGTAATTACCAAAAGATGCCAAATCTCGCATGTGCGAATGAGAAATAAAAACAATGAAAATGAAAGTAACTAAAACACAACTCGCCAGGAGAGAAGCCCTGTGCACTGAAAGACTAAAAACAGAACCTGTGTGTAATGTTCACAGGTACAGACAAAGCAAAATACAAACAAACAAAACAATCCAGTTTCAAAGCAGCACTACCCAGTGTGGTAATGGTGGGTTGGTAGTATAGTCCCCAAATCGGATAGCGCCGCTGGGGCTTTAATGTAACCAAACCAGTTGTACTCTCCAGCATTAGGCTACCATGGAAGTCACAGTTATGTATAGCTGTAGACTAAAGAAAATAATCAAGGACAACCGAGGCTGATATAAATCAGATGATTCACTTGAGCACTACAAATGTAAAACAGGGCATGACTGTCAACAATCACTGACTTTAAGCTACAGATAGCACACACACACACACACACACACACACACACACACACACACACACAAACGCACGCACCCCCCCCTCCCCCCCTACCCCCCCCTCCCCCCACACACACACCACATGCGTGCACGCATCCACACATACAATCCCCTTAACACTATATTAGACACCCAAAAAAATCTCTTTATTTCAAACAATTTCTACAGCTGTAAATTAGCCAGAACACAATTGCTACGCACCACAAATTGAGAATAAGTTTATAAACACCAAGCAAAAGCCTTCGAAACCTTTAAAGTCCAAGTGTTCCCTTTTGTTTTAGTAGAATACGCTTATGCTTACATCGTTCCGGTATTCAGACTCCAAGCCATGTGGTAATGTTGCGCCACACTCGGTGAGAAGGCACTCAGAGAAGCTACATAACGGTAAATACTGATTCACTGTTTTGTTAAACGCAGTGCTCTGTTGACTTTATTATTATTAGCAATCGTATCAGTGTATTGCATTGTTGCTTGCATATTTCAGGGGTAAGTAGCACTATCAAATAGCGAAAAGGGTTGATTACTGTGTGTTGCTGGTTACTGTTGGTAATGTACAAATCCAGATCCAGTCGTCAGGCCCTTTTGATAATAATGTATAATGTGCTGGGTGCGCGGGAGCAATAAACATGGGTCTGTTTGCAAGATTGAGAGGATGACCGTGGCATTGTATGAATAGGTCAGGAAGGTAACAGATTTGGAAGTTTTGGAGAAGCAGTAAACCAGGGGAGGGGGGGGGGGGGGGGGCAGTGTTGAAAATGGCTGGCTTTGATATGCCCTGCAGTGGCACCAATGTGTTCACAGGGTTCGTGACAGGTGTGACTGCACAGTGCAGTTCACAGATTGTGATACATATGCCATTTTTCCTGTGACTTTGTGACTTCCATACTCGCTCAAGCCACAGGATGCCACTGAATGATAATCTTACTGTTTTACTTTCAGTTTCAGGCTATGACGTGGACAAACATGACTTTTGGATATTTTCAAAATAAATTGCTGAACACATTGATTGTATAAATGGGTTTTGGCTAGGTATGTTATCTCATTGGAGGCACTCATACATGGTTTAGAATCAAACGTGAAGTTCAATATTTAAATAAAGTCAAAGATTTTTTTTGTTTTTAGTTAATGCATGTAAAATCAATTCTATCAAATGGTAACACAACTTCTTTTTAAATGAAAGGAAATCATTTCATTGTACAATAATTTTATTAATCTTTCTCAGTTTCTGAATATTTTGGGAGATGCAGCCTTGTTCACCTTCAAGGCATCTCATTCTAGCCATCTGAAAAGATTTGACAATAATACTGAAAACAAGTGAGAACAACAGTGATGTGCTTTTTTCTGATGATTATACCAGAAGACTTAGGTAACCCTACAGTAGACACTTGTGCTAATGAGTAAATGCTGCTTTTTTCCGTTCTATAGGCTTGTGACAGATGAGACCCAGAACTAATGCAGAGGAGCAGAAAGGAGAGAGGACTTGTGACAGTGGCTTCATGAGCAACAGTGGAGAGGTAGGTGTTTGACAGATGTTTGACAGGTATCTTTTTTTTTTTTTGCTGCCTCGTCTTCTGTGACACCCCTGTACTGGTGTTCCCACGCCTCTCATTTCAGTCTCCCCATCACAGCCATACCCTGATTCGCTGTGTCTCGTCCTCGGGATCGGCAGTCCACAGGGAGCCCATCAGTATTAGGCCGCCATAGAGCCACCAGCCAGAGGGGCCCTGCACTTCTGCTGGGTCACTTTGGTGGTTTTCATTGGTGCCTGTTCTGAGCTAACATACACAGGACACCACCTACTAAGCCCCCTACTAACGACAGTATTAGCGCAGTCGTGGAGCCAGACTGAGTAAGTCACCCACACGAGGTGGCGACCACCACAACGACCCTCCAACGACTGCTTCCCCGCGAACCCCCAACCCCAAAGGCTTTGACACAAACTCATCAGAGGCACAGAAGTGTATGGGGAAACAAAATCTGAGGTCACCTTGAGGCCAAAGCAACGGGGGCCACCGAATCAGAGGCAATCTTTATTATTGCATAATGATTAATGGTAATGAGGATGAAGTAATGATGCTGCTGTGGAAGTGCATCCGCTTTGAGACTACTTGACAGGGTTGTACTCTTTGCTTACTATCGTAATATATCCCAGCGTCAACCAGGCCCGAGAGATACAGACACCTGCAGTGTTGGTCAGGTAATTAGAGCAACACTCTTAAAAATTTGCATCTGTAAAGTGGATGAAGCTCGATTGTGTGGTCCCAGTCTCCCCACTGAACCCACAGCACACTCACTCTGGGTAGGAGCTGGCCGGAGTCCGAAAAATCCCTATGACTCTTATGGGATTTGAACCCACTTCCTGTCTAAAATCCAAGGTGCTAACCACTGCACCAAGGTGGCTGGTTTTTGACAGGTATCTTAGAGTGTATGTTGTCATGAAGGGTAGATCCTTTGTAGGTTGCCACTCTACTATGTACTTCAGCTGATGATGCCAGGTTGAGAAATTTAGCCAGTAAACTGATTGATCTGCATTCCACACAACTTTTTTTAAATGATAAAATATAAAATCACACAGGAGAAGGATGTTTCTTACTTTCATTTATGTTCATCAGTTGGACAGCTCAGTCCCTGAGATAAAGGCAGCAGTACATAACATTACAGGTCCTCCAGTCACTGTAGAGCTTCCTACCTGTTGGGCAGAGATTGGGCCATTAATACAACTTTGGTTCCTTTGGAAATGGGCACAATTTTTTAAAAGTACAGTAAGCTGGAAATTGCTGATTTCAGAGCTGAAAAATTGTAATTTAATAGTGGGGAAATTCGAGAAATAACCAAGAAAGAACTGTATCTTTCGACTTGATCCTTCGTTTAATTAATTCTGGATCTTTACAAAACACCCACAGTCCATTTGTATGCAAAGGTACACTTCTGGAAACCACTGAGCTGATTTCAAAATTGGAACATGGTAATAAAAAATCCAACCATGGATGGTTGAAAGGACAGATGATTTGTGACTTAAAATTTCCAAAACCAGTGTCAAAAGCTGGGTACCATTGTGTCTATGTACCATTGTGTCCAGCCGCCGCTGTAGTCTAGTGGTTAGGGCGTTGGACTCGTAATCTAAAGGTTGTGGGTTCGATCCCAGCTTTCGGCTATGGCGTTGTGCCCTTGGAAAAGGCACTTTACGGCTATTTTCTCACCCCACCCAGGTGTAAAAGGGGTACCAACCTTGTGTTGGGGGTTAACCCTGCGATAGACTGGCGTCCTATCCAGGGGGGAGTCTATGACTCTCAGTCGCTTAACGCCACAGAAACCGGGATAAGCACCGGCCTGATGAGCCTCTATAGGCTCGGGACAGACTTTAACTTTAACTTAACCATTGTGTCCACATGGCTTATATATATACAAGCAGACACACCAGCTGACAACAGTATTTTCCCAGTTATAACGTTATGTGCTAACACTAACTCTAACCTTTACAGTAATCTTTGTTATCTTAACCTGGCCCCACATGTGGACACAAAAGGTAGATGGATATGATACAAGGCGTGACAAACTTTTTTTTTCTTTTTTTTTCCATTTTTAATGTGTAGAAGATTGAGGAGGGGGAGGGGGGGGGGACGTATGTGAGAAGGGGCAGGATGGATAGCTAGCTGTATGTGGGAAGAGGCATGAGAATGGTTATGGCACAGTCATGGGTGTGAGTGAGTGTGAGGGCAAGAATAGGGAATGGGCAAACATGGGGTTTTTTTTCTGTTAGTGTGGAGGGGGAATGTTTTAGCAAAACAGATACTTATTTAAATAGAAAAAAACGAGGTTAAGTAGGAAATGCAGTTACCAAGATAATTATTTTTTGTGCATGTATGTATGTGTGTGTGTGTGTGCGTGCGTGCGTGCGTGTGTGTGTGTGTGTGTGTGTGTGTGTGTGAGTGTGTGTGTGTGTGCGTGTGTGTGTGTGTGTGTGTGCGTGTGTGTGTGTGTGTGTGTGTGTGTGTGTCCATGCATGCTAGAGAGAGAGAGAGATAGTGTGTATACTGACATACATGCATGGATTCATGAAAGGATGGAAGAGTATGTATACATAGACCTTTATTTTGTTGTAATTGGTTTTTTTTGTCTGCTCCCCAGATTAGCATTTGGGGGGAAGGGGGGGGGGGATCACCCGGTCACCCAGAATGTGCACTCAGACTCATTCATCCTACCTAGGAATCACCGTGAGATTGAAATTACACACTGAATGAGAAGTTTGCGTGTATGACTGTTCAAGTACCTTGCCATATTATAGGCAGCTATACTTCAGAAGATTTTTCTCCTTTAAAGGAGAGTGCAAGTTGTTATGTTAAGAGCTTGTCATAGCTGAAGGCAATCTCAAAACAACATTTTACAACAACATTTTAGTGTAGACCTTGGTAATTTGATGACATCACACAGCTTTTGGCTTGGGCCAAGTCCGTCATTTTTAATGTTTGCATTTTGTTTAGATCAAGTTAACTGTAAGTTGAAAAAAAAAAGAATAAGAAGCATCAGACTAAGCAAAAGAACTAAAAGAGGCCAAAGAAACAGAAGAAGAAGTACAATATTAAAGAACTCGTAAAGGAAAAGCAAAATAGAAACAAAGAAGTAAGCGTATAGAAAAAGAAGAAACCGCAAAGAAGACAGAAGCAGGTTAATAACAAAGTAAAGGGTAGAACCACAAGAACAACCAGCAAAAGGATCACCAAACAGAAAGAGCAAAATGAAGAAATGGGCATCAAAGCCAAAACAGCAACAACAGCAACAAAATTGGAGGCTGGGAAGAAATGGAAAGAACAGAATATAAAAGGAAAAAAAAAAGGGGGGGGGGGGGGGGGTAACAGAACATGGGTAAGAAACAAAAAAGAAAAGAAAAAAGGATACAGAAGAAAGGGACAAACACATGGGTGATGTTCCTTCCAGTTTAAACAGAATTCTTTAGTGGTAATTTTTGGACTTAGAATACTACTTTAAAAAGAAAAACCAGATTTAAAAAAAAAAAAAAAAAAAAAAAATTGAAAACTGAATCTTTGAAAATGACCAAAATTGACAACCTGTGACAAACATCCCATTGAAAATCTTTGAAAGTCGAGGCTTCACTATCAAAAGTATTTTCATTAACAATGACAATAAAGATATTTTTTGTGTGTGAGAAAAATTAAAGTTCCAGACAGACACAGAATAACAGATGACAAATGTTTTAGTGGTGACTTTAAGTTAAATTCTTTATATCATTCTTGGTTTTAGATAGTGGGGATTTTCTTAATGAAATTCTTTTCCTTAGTAGTGACTTTCTGTATTGCATTCTTGGCTTATGTCACATAATCACATTCTTGGCTTTATTCTTGGCTTTAGTAGTGATATGATCACATTTTTGGCTTTATTCATGGCTTTAGTGGTGATATGATCACACTCTTGTCTTAATGGTGAGTTTCTTTATTACATCCTTGCCTTTTAAGGGTGACTTTATGGCAGTTTTGGCTTTAGGTTAGTGGTGACTTTCTTTATGACTGTCTTGGCTTTAGTGGTGACTTGATCACTTTCTTGGCTTTAGTGGTGACTTTATGGCATCTTTGCTTTAGTGGTTACTTTCTTTTGTGACTCTTGGTTTTAGTGGTGACTTAATCACATTTTTGGCTTTAGTGGCGACTTTATCACATTTTTGGCTTTAGTGGTGACTTATCACATCTTTGGCTTTAGTGGTGACTTTCTTCATCACACTTTTAGCTTTAGTGGTGACTTTGTTTCTCGCACTTTTGGGTTTAGTGGTGACATCACATTTTTGGCTTAAATGGTGAAGAATCCACTTCAGCAATAAAATATTCCATTCTATATTTTGCTGAAAAACTGTTACTATCTGAACAAGCATAAGCAAGATCTAACGGGGAAAAAAATGTGGCACTGTACTGTGGTTATATGCTGTCTTGGGCAGGGCAGCTTGATTTTCAAGAAGAGAAACTTACTGTGTAGTGTAGTGGTATGGCACTACTCTCCTGTGTTCTACACAATACTACATTATACTTCCATACCATACATATTGTTGTGTATCATACTGTGCCATACTATCCCATCCCATCCTGTCCTGTCCCATCCTTTACCATCCCAGATTTTCAAATGTATTTATTTATTTTTGTGCTGTGAGTTGTATTGCAGATTGTGTTGAATAGAAAATAAGTTTTGATATTCATGGAAAGGTTAACTTATTCATGTATGTAACATATCTGTTGGAAAGTAGTAGCCAAAGCCATGTTGGATGATGGATAGAAATATGTATTGGGGTTAAGTTGGTTTTGGGTTGTTTTTAAAAATAAAGAAAATTGGTGTGTGTTTGCTTTTTTTTTTTTTGGGGGGGGGGGGGGGGGGGGGGGGGGTAATGTATTGGCATCATAGTTTGATATAGATTTCATGAAATTGACAACAATTGAATTTCATGAAAAGAATTTTTGTTTTATTTTTTTTTTTTCCCTTTTTTTTTTTAGGGGGGGGGGGGGGGGGTTGAGAGGGGTGGTGGGAGCATGTGTGAAATAAATGAAATAAAAAGATATCTGATTAGTATCTTAGATCAAAGAAAAGTGTATGTGCTTGCCATAAGTGGGAGAGGGGAGGGTTGTAGGTGGAGGGGTATGAGGTGAAAGACTTGATTTGATGCCTCCTTTTGTGTGTGTATGCGCACGCATGTGCGCAATGCATACCCATATTTGTGAATCTATGAGCAAATGTGTGCAGGGTTTTATTTGTTTGTTTTTTTCAAATTAATTTTTTGTAGTTTGTTTATTCCATTGCTCTGAGTTAATTGTACAACAGATTATGTTGAATAGAAAATAAATTGTGATATCTATGGAGATGTGAACATGTTAAGGTATGTGACATCTTTGTCAGAAGGACCAAAACCATGTTGAATGATGGAAAGAAATGTGCATTTGGGGGTGGGGAAGGGTTTTGTTTGCGTCTATGTGATGTTTTCTTCTTCTTTTTTTTTTTGGGGGGGGGGGGGGGGGGGGGATGGTGTACTGGTATCATAGTTTTGTATAGATTCAGTGAAAAAGAGCATTTTTGCTCTGCTTTTTTATGTACTTTTGTTGGCTTTTTGAGAGAGTGTGTTACTGTGTGTGGTGGGGGTGGGGGCAGGAGGGATATGTATGTACAACATTTATGAAATGACAGATATCTGATTATTATCTTATATTGAAAAAAAGCGTGTGTGTGTGCAAGTTGGATTTTTTTGGGGGGGGGGGGGGGGGGTGATTATGAGGTTGTACTGTGTATGATTGGCCACCTGTAAAGTGATGCAAGTCAAACTGATGTCAGTGACCAAAAGTGGTGAAGCATTGAAGACTGCTGAAAACCTCAGGCAGATTTTGTAGACAATCAGCAGTGGGCTTGCCTAATTTGTCCAAGTTGCCAATTATGATTCAAATGATTAGAGAGAAAGAGTGTGTGTCATTTGGAATGGTAAGGGGGGGGGGGGGGGGGGGGGGGTGGATAGTGAGAGAAATGACTTAAAGCCTTCTGTGAGTGTGGGTGTGTGGGTGGGTATATGTGTTTAGGGGAAGGAGGGTGGAAGAATAAGGTGAGAGATGTTAACTTAATGCCTCATCATATGTTTGTGTGTGTGTGTGTGTGTGTGTGGGGGGGGGGGGGGGGTCACTATGTGTGTGCTTGATGAGGGGCAGGGGAGGGGGGAGAGGAGATGTCTTAATTCCTCCTGGCGTGTGTGTGTATGTTTTTGTGTGTGTGTGCGTGTGTGCTTGGTGTGGGATGGGGTGCAGTAGAGGAGATGTAACTAAATTCCTCCTTGCATGTGTGTGTGTGTGTGTGTGTGTGTGTGTGTGTGTGTGTGTGTGTGTGTGTGTGTGTGCACTTGGTGTTGGAGGAGGGTGGTGGTGGTGGAAGAGGAGATGTGACTAAATTCCTCCTCACACGTGTTTGTGTGATGTGTGTGTGTACGTGTGTGTGGTGTGTGTGTGTGTGTGTGTGTGTGTGTGTGTGTGTGTGTGTGTGCGCGCGCGTGTGTGCTTGGTGTGGGATGGGGGGGAGTAGAGGAGATGTGACTAAATTCCTCCTTGCACATGTGTGTATACGTGTGTGTGTGTGTGTGTGTGTGTGTGTGTGTGTGTGTGTGTGTGTGTGTGTGTGTGTGTGTGTGTGTGTGATTGAATCTAGATGAAATGTGTATGTTGGGCTTGTTATTAGGTTTTTATTTTCATTTTTCAAATTGATCTATTTATGTGCTGAATTTGTTGTAATTCAGACTGTGTTGAAAGAGAATAAGCTGTGATATCCATGACAATGTTAACATTAAAAAAATCTTTGTCATAGAGTAATGAACAAAACTATGTTGAATGAAGGAAAGAAATATTCACTTAATTAAAGATTTTTTTTTTGGTATGTGTGTGAGTTGTTTTACATTTTTATGCTTTGGCATCGTAGTTTAATATAGTTTTTGTGAAAACAAACCTTTTGTTTTGTTTTAGAAAGAGATAGAGGTGGTGTATGTTGGAAATTTTATGAAATGAAAGACATCAGATTAGTACCTTAGATTGAACAACAGTGTGTGAGTGTGCATGTTAGATGAGGGGGCAGGGAGTATGAGGTTGTAATGTGTGTGATGGGTCACCTGGAAAAGTGATGCAAGTCAAACTGATGTCATATGATCAGAGAGAGAGAGAGAGAGTGTGTGTGTTGGGGAGGGGGGGGGGGATGTGTGAGAGAAGTGACTTAATGCCTTGTGTGTGTGTGTTTATGTTTGGGGTGAGTAGGGGGGTGGAGAAGGCAGTGAGAGATGTGAAACATGTGCATTGTATATTTATTTATTTATTTATTTATTTATTCTTTTATATCGAGGATAACAGAATAAGCAATCATGTGCTTTTTTTCATCTGGTCCCCGTGTGTATGCAGTTTTGTAAATATTGTCATCTGTTCCCACCGTATATGTGTGTGTGTGTGTGTGTGTGTGGTGGGGGAGGGGGGGGGGGGTGAGTCAATTCCACCTTGTGTGTGAGTGAATGTGTGTGTGTTTCACTGTATGTGGGGGGTTGGGGGGGGGGGAGTCAATTCCACCTTTTGTGTGAGTGAATGTGTCTGTATATTTATTTTTTTTATTTTTTATATCGAGGATAACAGAATAAGCAATCATGTGCTTTTTTTCATCCGGTCCCCGTGTGTATGCAGTTTTGTAAATATTGTCATCTGTTCCCACCAGCACACGATGGCCTACTCTTACGAAAAGCGGAACAGGATTTAATGTGTGCGCAAGATGTTCTGCGTGCGTTCGCACACGGGGCCTCGGTTTAAAGTCTCATCCGAAGGACTTTTGGGGAGAGTAGAGTCAGCACTGATGTTAACTCCAGGAGAAAAATCTCCTCGACGGGACTCGAACCCGGGTCGTCAAATTGCGAGCGCAATGTTCTGACCACTAGGCTATCGTCCCCCCCTATATGTGCTTGGTGAGGGGGGGGGAGTCAGGGGAGAGAAGTGTCTTAATTCCTCCTTGTGGTGTGTGGGGTGGGAGGGGGGAGATAAGAGGAGATGTGACTTAATTCCTCCTTGTGTGTGTGTGTGTGCGCGCGCACGCGTGTGCTTGGTGTGTGTGTGTGGGGGGGGGGGGGTGAGGTGAGAGGAGATGTGACATTATTCCTCCTCGCATGTGTGTGTGTGTGTGTGTGTGTGTGGCTGCATACATGGGGTTGTAAACTGTATCATGGGCAACCTGGGAAAATTATACGTCAGACTGATATCAGTACCCAAAAGGTGTTAAGTAGTTAAAGATTACTAAAAACCTTAGTCAGTTTTTGCAGATCTATAATCAGCAGTCAACTTGCATAATTTTTTCAAGTTGCCAATTATATTTTATGTGACTAAACATGGAGAGAGATAGTCCTTGTGCATATATATGATTATATGCTCTCTGTACAGGTGTGTGTGTGTGTGTGTGTGTGTGTGTGTGTGTGTGTGTGTGTGTGTGTAAATACTATGTGTGCACATACTTCTAAAGTTACATGAAATAGTGTGTATGATAGGAATTTTTTTTTTTTAGATCAATCTATTTAATTGCTGAGTTAGTTTAAAGATAGTGTTGAACACAAAATAAGCTGTCATAGCCATAGAAATGTTAGCATTTTTACATATGTGACATCTTTGTCAAAAAGTAATGAACAAAACATGTTGAATGTTGGAAAGATATATGCATTTTGGCTTTTTTTCTTCTTTTTTTGTGTGTGTATGTGTGAGATCTTTGCCTTTCTTTTTGTTCTATGGCATCATAGTTTGATATAGATTCAGTGAAAAAAGTTTGCTTTGTTTTTTTACCTTTTTTTTTTTTTACTTTTGTTTTCTTTATTTTATATATATATATATATATATATATATATATATATATATATATATATATATTTTTTTTTTTTTTTTTTTTTTTTTTTAATGCTTTTTTTTTTTTTTGGCTAGTGTATTGTCTTCTTTGTGTGCAGGAATTTAAAAAAAAAAGGGATGTGAGTTAGTTATATTACGGGTGTTGAATTCCAAATGTTTTGATATTCATATTGGGAATATTTACGTATGTGACATGTTTATCAGGGAGTAATGCCCAACATCTTGAATTTGACAATGGAAATGAATATGCATTTTGACTGAGTTTTTTTTTGTTCTTCTTCTGATTGTGATTTAATGATGGAAATGAATATGCATTTCGACTGGGGTTTTCTTTCCTTTTTTTTTTTGGATGATGTCTATTGGTTGCTTTTCTTCCTTGTGTTGTATCAGCATCACAGTTTGTTGTTGTTCCCCTGCTTAACACTCTGGGGGTTACCCAGAATGTGCCCTCTGACTCACTCATCCCACCTGGGAATCACTGTGAGATTGAAACTGCACACTGAATGAGAAGTTTGCATGTATAACTATTTTCAAGTACCTCGCCATATAGGCAGCCATACTCTGACTTCAGAGGAGGCATCACAGTTTGAAAGAGATTGTTTCAAAACAATTTTTTTTAATCTACCTATAATCTATCTATCCTTGGTAAGGGGGGGGGGGGGGGGGGGGAAGAAAGAGAAGGGAGAGGGAGAGTATTCTGGGAATAACAATGATATGAGATGTGATTTAATGCCTATGTGTGTGTGTGGGGGGGGGGGGGGGGGGGAGAGGAAGGGGGGGTACACTAAGAGAGAGAGAGATGTGACTTGATGCCTGTGTTTTGTGTGTGTGTGTTTTGTTGGAGGGGGGGTGGTGGTGAGTAGAGTAGGTTAGAGGAGATGTGACTAAATACCTCCATGTTTGTGTGTGTGTGTGTTTTGTTGGGGGGGGGGGGGGGGGAGTGAACAGAGTAGGTTAGAGGAGATGTGACTAAATACCTCCATGTTTGTGTGTGTGTGTGTGTTTTGTTGGGGGGGGGGGGGGGTTGTGAATAGAGTAGGTTAGAGGAGATGTGACTAAATACCTCCATGTTTGTGTGTGTGTGTGTGTTTTTTTTTTGGGGGGGGTTTAGAGTAGGTGAGAGGAGATGTGACTAAATGCCTCCTTATTTGTGTGTGTGTGTGCGCGCGTGTGTGTGTGCACGCGTGTGTGTTGTGCGCACGCGCGTGTGTGTGTGTGCGTGCGTGCATGTATTCACTATTGTGTATGATGGGCAACATGGAAAATTTTTTCAAGTCTGACTGATATCAGTGACTCAAAACCTGTCAAGTCCCTTAACATTACTGAAAACTTAGTCAGTTTTTGCAGACAACCATCAGTCAGCTTTCATAACTTTTCCAAGTTGTCAGTTACGCAGTGTATGACATTGTACTTTTATGTGTCTATGAGTTGGCTGGACTGTTTGATTTTATTTGGTAGGATTTTTTTTTTTTTTTTTTTTTTGTTAGTGCATTTTCTTTTTTTGTGTGTGAACTTTTTATTATTATTATTATTGATTGGCTGTGAGTTAGTTATACGGATTGTGTTGATATCAAAATGTTTTGATATTTATGGAAATTGTTGACAGTATGTGACACATTTGTCAGAATGTGATGCCCAAAAGAGTCTTTGATTTGATGATGGAAATGAAAATATGCATTTTCACTGGGGTTTTTTTTTCTTTTCTTTTGATGTCTGTTGTTTGCTTTTCTTCCTTGTGCTGTATCAGCATCATAGTTTTAAAGAGATAGTTTGAAAACTTATTTAAAAATCTTTTGATATATTGTGTTTTTTTGGTAGAAAGGGGGAAAAGTATTCTAGGAATTATGAAAGGAAAGGCTATTGATCGTATCTACGATTAAAACAAAGGTGTTTTGGGGTTTGGGGGGGGGGGGGGGGTGGGGGGAGAGATATAATGTGATATGAGTGGGATTTATGCCTCGTTTTTGTTTTTGGGTGTGTGAGAGGGGGGTTTTTGTGTGTGTTTTTTTGGGGGGGGGTTGTTTGTTTCTTTTCGGGGGGGGGGGGGGGGGCCATACCTTTAGACTGGGAAAGAGGAGTGTGACTAAATTCTCTTGGGGTTTTGTTTTGTGGGGTGCTAGCTTTGTGTGTGTGTGTGTTGGGGGGTGGGAGGGTTAGGTGGAAGGGAGAGTGACCAAAGCCCCTTATTTGTGTGTGTGTGTGGGGGGGGGGGGGGGTTGTGTGTGTGGTTTTTTGTTTGTTTTGGGGGGGATTGTTGTTTCTTCTTTTTTTTCAGGGGGGGGGGGGGTAGACTAGGGTGAGGGGATGTGAAAAAATTTGCCTCCCGGTGGTGTGTGTGTGTGTGTGTGTGTGTGTTTCCCCAAAGGTGTGTATGTGTGGTCGCGGTGTGTGTGAGTTTGTGGGGGGGGGGGGGTTTTAGATAGCAAGAGGGTGTGCAAAAATCCCTCATCCTTTGTGTGTGTGTTTGTGTGTGTGTGTGGTGCTGGTGCGTGCATGTGTTTTTGTATGATGGGTTTAACATGGAAAATTTTTACAAGTTGACAGATATCAGTGACAAAAACCGGGTCAAGTCCATCAAATTACTAAAATTGTTTTTGCAAACAATATCAGTCAGCTCGAAAAAACTTTCCTCAGTTGTCAGTTCCCAGAAAATTACATTTTAATTTTTTGTGTGTAGGATTTGGGCTGTTTGTTTTTTTTTCATTGGCTTGTGAATTTTGTTTTTTTAGTTTGTGCTGTTTTTTTTTGTGGGGTTGTGTGACTTTTAAAAGATTTTTATTGGCTGTGAGGTTGTTACAAGACCAATTGTGTTGATATGAAAATGCTTTGATTATTTATGAAAATCTGGACAATATGTGACATATTGTCAGAATGTGATGCCCAAAACCATTTTTGATTTAATGGTGGAAATGATTGTGCATTTTGAGTGGATATTTTTTTTGGGAGGGGTTGATGCCTGTTGTTTGCTTTTCTTTTTGTGCTGTATCAGCATCGTAGTTTTAAAAAGAGTTGTTTGAAAACTTTTTTTTTTTTTTTTTTTTTTTTTCTTTTTTTTTTTTTTTTTTTTCTTTTTTTTATAGATTTTATACTTTTTGGGGGGAAGAGAAAGAGAAGGAGAGGTATTCTGGGAAATTATGAAAGGAAACCCTAATATTTGTTTTAGATAATGAAAAAATGTGTGGGGTGGGGGGGGGGGGAGGGTAATAATTGGGTGTGTATTGAGTGGTTTTTTTAATACATATGTTTTTTTGTGTTTTTTTGGAGGGGGGGGGGGGGGGTTGTTTGGGGGGTTTTTTGGGGGAGAGGTCACTAGGAAAGAGGAGATGTGACTAAATTCCTCCTTTTTGTGTGGGTGTGTGTGTGTGTGTGGTGTGTGTGTGACTAGTTTCCTCTTGTGTGTGTGTGTGCGCATTGCGTGCTGTTTTGGGTGTGGTATTTGTGTGCGGTGCTGGTGTGTGTGTAATCTGTTATGAAGGCCACCTGGAAAATTTGTGCAAGTCAGGCTGATGACTCAGTGACCAAAAATGGTCAAGTCCTGATTACTCAAAGCTTAGGCAGTTATTGCATAAACTGTTCTGAGTTGTCAGTTATGCAATATTATGACAGTTTGTAACTTTATCATGTGTGTAAGAGTTGGCTGTTTGTTTTAATTAATTAATTTATTTGTTAGGGAAATTTGTGGGGTTTTTTTGGCTTAGCATATTTTATTTTGTGTGTGTGATTGTTTTTTTTAACTTATTGGCTTTGATGTTGTAATGTTATGGATTGTATTGAATTCCAGATGTTTTGATATTCATATTGGGAATATTTATGTATGTGACATGTTTATCAGAAAGTAATGCCCCAAATCATCATTGATTTGACAATGGAAATGAATATGCAATTTTTGACTCTTTTTCTTTTTTTTTTTCCTTCTTTTGATTGTAATGATGAAAGTGAATATGCATTTCGACAGGTTTTCTTTTTTTCTCTTTTTTTTTTTTAATGATGGTAATGAATGGCATTTTTTGACTTGGCTTTTTTTTTTTTTTTTTTTTGATTGTGTTTGTTGTTTGCTTTTCTTCTTTTGTGCTGTATCAGCATCATAGTTTGAAAGAAATGGTTTGAAATTATTTTTTTTTAAGAGAAAGGGGGGGTTGGGGGGGTGAGTTTGCATGGAATCTATCAAAGATTGAGGGGAAAATGCCTGTGTCAGGTGGGGGAGGGGGAAGGAGGAGACTTGATTTAAGTCTTGTGTCTGTGTTTTGTGGGGGGTAGATTAGGTTAGAGGAGATGTGACTAAATGCCTCCATGTGTGTGAGTAGTGGGGTGTTTTTTGTGTGTGTGCGTGTGTGGGGGGGGGTAGACCAGGTGAGAGGAGATGTGACTTAATCCCTCCTCTTCTGAGTGTTTGTGCGTTGGGGGGGGGGGAGAGGGTGGGGGGGGGCTGGTAGAGGAGTGGACTTTTTTCTTAGTGTGTTTGTTCTTTGGGTTGTTGTGTGTGTTTTTGGGGGTAGACTAGGTTAGAGGAGATGTGACTTAATGCCTCCTCTTTGTTATGTGTGTGTGTGTGTTTTGTTGGGGGGGGGGGGGGGGGGGTAGGGACTGAGTTAGAGGAGATGTGATTTAATTTCCTCTCTTTGTGTGTGTGTGTGTGTGTTTGTGTATGTGTTTTGGTGAGGGGGGGGGAGAGGGTAGACTAAGTTAGAGGAGATGTAACTTAATCCCTCCTCTGTGTGTGTGTGTGTGTTTGTGTGTTTAAGGGTGGCGGGGGGGGGGGGGGGGGGTAGACTTATTCAGAGGAGATGTGACTAAAATGCCTCCTCCTGTGTGTCTGTGTGTTTTTTTTGGGGGGGGGTAAACATAGGTTAGAAGATATGTGACTTAAATGCCCCTCTTTTTGTGTGTGTGTGTGTGTTGTGCGGCGTCCATGCGTGGTGCGTGTGTGGTTGGGGGGGGGGGGGGGGTTAGACTAGGTTAGAGGAGATGTGACTAAATGCCTCCTCTTGGGTTGTGTGTCTGTGTATGTGTGCGTTTTGTTGGGGGATGGGGGATGGGTGGGAGGTAGATTAGGTGAAAGATGTGACTTAATTACCTCCTCCTTTTGGTGTGTTGTGTGTGTGGTGTGTGTGTGTGTGTGTGTGTGTGTGTGTGTGTGTGTGTGGTGCATTTAGCCATGCAGCCAGGGAAAATATGCAAGGCAAACTGATTGATATCAGTGACCAAAAGTTGGACAATGTTTGTGAAAATTTCACAAAACTTTAAGCAGATTTTGTAGGACAATCAGCAGTGGGCTTGCATAATTTTTCGAAGTTGCCAAATATGATTTTTATGATCAGAGAGAGGGAGAGAGAGGGAGAGGGGGGGTGGGGGGGGGGAGTGAGGGGGGGGGGAGAGAAAGAGGGTGTGGGTTGTGTTTGGGTGAGGGAAAGAGAGAGGTAAGGGTGGAGAGTATGCTATTTTCAATCTCAGTGTGATTGTACAATACTTTGAGTGTGTGCAAGGTATGTGCTCCATCAGTTTAAAATAGTATATTGTTTTATTGTTGGGAATGGAGGTGGAAACCCCCCCCCCCCCCCCCCCCCCCCCCCCCCCCCCCCCCCCCCCCCCCCCCCCCCCCCCCCCCCCCCCCCCCCCCCCCCCCCCCCCCCCCCCCTCTTTTTTTTTTTAATCCAAGAGTTGCCCAAACATCCCTATTGTTTTTAAAGTTTGGGTTTTTGAATGTGAAATGGAAATACAAGTGATAGAAATGGCATTCTGCATGAGTCATATGAAAAAACAGACAGCTGATTTGGTTGTTTTTTGTTTGTATGTTTTAATCTGTCAATGGACAGTCCTATTTTTATGATACAGCTGACTTGGTTGGTTTTTGTTCTTTGGGTGTGTGTTTTTTTTTAATCTGTCACTTGGACAGTCTTGTTTTGTTTTTGTTTTTGTATCATCTGTGTGATGTGGTTTGAATTGTTGTTTTGGAACATGGTAGTGTTGATAGAAGTGTTTTCCGGGGAAGTAACGTTTGGCAAGGAAGAGGAAAGAAAGAGAATGATGTATGTGTGGAATTTATTGTTCTGTAATGTCCTCCTCCTCAAAAAGAAATGAAAGAAAAAAAACCAAAAAAAGGAAAAAAAGAAAATGAAAACTTAGGAAAAAAACAAATAAAACCAAAACAAAAAAAGAAAGAAGAAAAAATACAGAAATGAGAGGAGAAAAAAAGGAAGAAAAAAATGAAAGAAAAGAAGGAAAAAAAGGGGGGAAAAAAACCCTTTCTTGAAAAGTTGTGTATTGAAAACAATGTACGAAATGTGTGTTTTGTGCCTTCCTACCCCCCAGGAGCCTGTGAAATAGCATCATTGACGTATGTTTACAGATATGGAATATTGTGGTAATTGTAATGATGTTACTGTTGTTGTTTTTAATTTGGAAATGTTGTGGGATATTGTGTTACTGTGTTAATGGTTATCATTGTTATTATTGGCATAATGTTCAGCTCTAAGATATTGTAGAAGACTGTGTCATTGTGTTGACACTTGGTGTATGGCTTGGTTTGGGTTTTTTTTTTTTTATTTAAGCAAGTTTTTTTGGGTATTGTTTCTCTAGTTATATGGTTTAACCATGTGAAGAGATTTTTTACAATTCTTTAAATCGCATACTTTTTTTGTAATATATAAATACAAAGTGTTCTGCATGGTTTTTTTTAAAAAGGTACTGGTTTCAAAATTAATTATTTAAAGTGGGTTTTTGAAAAAATTGTTTGTTTGGTGTTTTTGTTGTTTTTTGTTTTGGTTGTTTGGGGGTTGCTTTTTTGTTGTTGTTGGTTTTTTTCTTGGGGGGGGGGGGGGGGGGGTTGCATCAAAGAGGAAAGATGAAAAGGTACCAACTAAATCAAGAAAAAGTTGACTTCTTTTGTGTGTTTTGTTCATGACAATAGATGGCCTTGGCATTAAAGAGGATAATGTTATGAAGAATAATTGTAATATTACTACTTGTGCTACACTTATGATAATCACCATCATGATATTAATAATGGTTTCTGAATTATTATTATCATCATTATTATTGATAGTAGTAGTAGTAGAAGTAGTTAATGATAATAATGATAACTATTGTTATCCTTATGATTATTATTGTTATTATGGTTGTCAGAGTGCTTTGCTGTAGCATCACACCTCAGTATTATAGATTTCTCTTTTTGAAAATAAGGTTCCTATCTATCCCTAAGGAGTGCATCATTGCCACAGAACAGTGCCACTATTTTTCCCTAAATGTGCATTGTTTGCCCTTGAAAGTGTGTCTTCACAACAGTTCAGTCATTCAGGAAACATTGCATTACACAATGATTGCTTATGTCAACACATTTTTAAAAACTAAACTTTGTTGAGGAAAAAACACCATCATGTGCATTTCTTGATGCAGCCACAGTGGGCAAATCCAACATCACTCAGTCAAGAGTACAAAATTTTCACTTTCCATGGGAAAATTAGCCATTAACCCATTTGGTGCTGAACACATCATAGAGCTCTCTGAGTACGTTGCATTTGCCATTGAACTAAGGAAAAAAGCAACTGTCTCCCACAACGTCTTAATTGCATCTGTTGTTCTATGCTGTTCATTGTTTGGGATATTTGATACAATGCACCCCATGTATGAATCCACTTTGTTAATCTTCACTGCTGTTCTTGTTTTTGATTGGGGCAAAGGCCTATATTAATTAAATTTCTGAGTTCTGAGAGTGCAAAATTTAGTGTGCCCTTTCCTTTTGCCTTGTCCAAGTGTGGTCAGTTCCTGTTATTATTAGCACCAGCTGGGCAGGGATGGAATGAAGTGGACAACACTGAGAGCTGCTGAAAGTGGGGGAAACTGACAGCTGTGCAGCAGGAAAATGTCAAGCAGATGGAAGATAATAAACAGAGAAAAAACCCATAACATCCATTTTTTTGATGTAGTACAGGTATTAAAAACAAAGCAAAAATACAAAGAGAAAAAATCAAGTGTCTGCTTTCTGCAATAGGGATATTAAAAAATGTTTTAAAAACCTACAAAAAACAAAAGAAAGGATCAATTCATAGTGTCCTTCTCTTGATGCAGTAGGGGTATTAAAAACAAAGCAAAAGTGCAAACAAAAATAAAAAGAGAAAAATCCCATGTCTGCTTTCTGCAATAGGGGTATTAAAAAACAAAACAAACAAAAGAAAGCAGTTCATAGTGTCCACTTCTTGATGCAATGGGGGTATTAAAGTCCAATCTATAAAGAAAAAAGATAACAGAGAACAAAACCCATACTTCCCATTTGTTGTTGTTGTTGATACAATTGAAGCATTTGAAGAAAGAGAAAAATCTGTAGCACCAGTTTCTTGGTTCAAAGGGATATTTAAAACAAAATAAGATGAAGAAAACAAAATGAGAAAAATCCATACTGTTTATTTCTTGGTGCAATGGGACTATAAAAAAACAAACAAACAAAAGTAGAGAAAAAAAATCAGAGGTGACTACTTCTCTACACAGTTAGGATGCTGTGTGTGTGTGTGTGTGTGTGTGTGTGTGTGTGTGTGTGTGTGTGTGTGTGTGTGTGTGTGTGTGTGTGTGTGTGTGTTTGTGTGGTTGTTTTTCAGTTTAATTAATGTCCTTCCACTAAATAGTGATATCAGACAGGAAAGTGTGTGTGTATGTGTATGTGTGTGTGTGTGTGTGTGTGTGTGTGTGTGTGTGTGTGTGTGTGTGTTACAATGTATGTGTGTGGTTGTGTGTTGTGTGTGTGTTACAATTTAACAGCCAATGTGACTAAATATTTAGGAGAACTGGGGGGGGGGGGGGGGGGGGCCTTGGCTTTAAGTATGGTGTTGAACTATAAGGGAACAAATGAGAAACATGTTTAAAAAAATCTATAACCAATCAATAATAAGTAGAAAAAAAACAAACTTTCTCAGCTAACTAACAAATGGGAAGTATGGGTTTTATTCTCTGTTATCTTTTTTTTCAGCATTCTTATGCTATGGCTATGGAATTCTCCTTAGCTAACTTCTTATGTAGAGAACACCGTCAAGTGGACAGAGTTGCTGAAAGAGGAAATCACTGAACGATTGAAGAGAGGAGGGGATGGGGACAACTGATGGGGCATAAATTAGTGGCTACTGATGTTGGTGACAGGTGAACAGGTGAGATTTTAGCAATATACAGAGTGTAGGAGCAGCCTACAGTGGGATATAGCCTAGTGGTTAGAATATTGCGCTCGCAATTTGATGACCCAGGTTCGATTCCCTTTCTGGTCGAGCGAATTTTTCCTCTGGAGTTAACATCAGTGCTGACTCCACTCTTCCCGAAAGTCAGATGAGACTATAAACCAAGGCCCCATGTGTGAACGCACGCAGAGAATCTTGCGCACTTGTTAAATCCTGTTCCGCTTTTTGTAAGAGTAGGCCATTGTGTGCCAGTGGGAACAGATATTTACAAAACTGCATACACACAGGGACTGGATGTAAAAAATATAAATGCTTATTCCATTATCCTCGATATAAAAGAATAAATAAAATAAAAAATAAAAATAAGATAGGAGAGAAGGGTGTGTGGTGTGATTATAAACTGATCATATTTGTGTTAAGATTAAATTTTAACATGAATTGTGTGGTCTTGTTTCAGATATGGCGGTGACCAGATGCAGAGGACATGAATCAAAGCATCACAAGAACACTTTTTTTCAGGGGAGGGGGGGGAGCATGTTATCTTTTTTTTTTTTTTTTTACGTCATTTCCTCTGTGACTGTCCCAGGCCAGAGCTTGTATTGTGGCCAGACTTTCCCAGATGCATTCTTTTGCCATTTACAGCCAGCCCTCTGTTTTTTTGTTTGTTTGGGGTTTTTGTTGCTGTTTTTTTTTTAACATTTTTACACCACTATGAATCACGACAGATTTCTCTGTGTGAAATTAAGGCTGTTTTCCCGAGGAAAGCACATTGCCACAGGAGCAGTGCCACCCATTATTTTTTTTGTTTTCCTGTCTGCAACTGTATTTGTTTCCCTATCTGAGTGGCTTTTTCCTACAGAATTTTTCCAGGGACAACTTTATATATTCTATTATCCTTGAAATAAAGAAATACACACACACACACATACACACACTCACACTCACACACACACACACACACACACACACACACACACACACACACACACACACACACACG
Organism: Stramonita haemastoma; assembly: GCA_030674155.1. NCBI lineage: Eukaryota > Metazoa > Mollusca > Gastropoda > Neogastropoda > Muricidae > Stramonita > Stramonita haemastoma. The sequence continues at coordinate 4,911,535 of CM060317.1, forward strand.
GGGTATTTGATTGCCTAGTGGTCAGCAATTGCGCTCACAATCTAACAACCAGCATTCGAATCTTGTTCAAGGGGATATTTTCCCCTGGAGTTAATATCAGTGCTGACTTCACTCTCCCCACAATTCCTTCGGATGAGTCTCTCTAGGTCCCGTGCGCGAACCCACGCAGAACATCTTGCGCACATGTTAAATAATCCTGTTCCGCTTTTTGAAAGAGTAGGCCATTGTGTGCTGGTGGGAACAGATAAAATTTACAAAACTGCATACACACGAGGACTGGATGTAAAAAAAGCATATGAGTGCCTATTCCATTTTCCTCATAAAAAATAAATAAAAGAATAAACAAACACACACACAGACACATACACACACACCTGTGCCCAGTGAGTGAGTGAGTACGAGTAGACACAGAGCTTATTATGTTTAGCATTCATAAGTTTAAAATTTGTGCATAGATGTTAATCAGTATGTTGATATATATATATATATATATATACTGGTGTGGATTGGTGTTGCCTGTATGTTGATGCTGAGATGTCAGTCTGTTAGTCATATTTCTGCATGAGACTTTTTGTGGAGTATGGAGAGAAGGATGTATAGTGGGTGGGAGAGAGGAGGGGAAGGGAATTTAGGGGTGAACATGTTCAACTGTCAATTTCTGACATGGGGGAGGGGGGGGATAGCCCAGTGGTTAGAGCATTGAACTTAGTATCTGACGGCCCAGGTTCGATCCATCACCAAGATGCCTGTTGAAAGGGATTTTTTCCTTGGAGGTAACAGGAGTACTGACTCCCCCCCCCCCCCCCCCCCCAAAGTCCTTTGGTTTAGAAAACAAACCAAGGTCGTGTGCGCAATTACACACAGATATTGCATACAGTTAAAACCCATTCCACCTTTCTAAAGGAGAGGCTATTTGTATGCTGCTGGTAGGAATGGATGACAAAATTGGTAAAATGCTTGCACTCTGGTGTTGTGTGTAGATATCATTCCCTGAAGTTGGAATACAGCTGCTTTAAATAGTGTGTGTTTGTGGGGGGGTAAACAGTCGCGTAGGTAAAAGTATCACAATTGGTAACACTCTGAGCTCTAGCCAAGGAATAACAGCAAAATAAAAATATTCCAAATATGCTATATAGTTTCACTTAAAAAAATTAACAGTGGTTCATACAGTAGTAAATAAAGTTTCATCCGAGGAAGAAAATGAGGTGTTTGCATGGAACAATCAGCACTAAAGACCTGAAAACATAAAAAATGTTGATATTGAGGTGGAGCATTAGGGACTAGAAAAGGAGTTAAAGGGATGGGAGAAGGAAGGGGGGGGGGGAACAGGAGGGGAGAGTGAAGAAATTCTATAGGAGAAGGGTGGGGGGGGGGTGTGTAAGCCAGGAGGTGGCTGTTGTGCTACAATCATTACTGTTGCCATGTGTTTTAGACATGTTCTATTCCATGTGATGTGTTTATACATGTTCTAGTCAGTGTGTTCCAGTGTGGTGTGTGGAGATTGCTGAGTTCTTTGGATGACAGCAGTTGGGACTCTGGCGTAAGTAAGTGATCTGTGTGTGTGCATTTATTTTTTTATTTTTTTTATTTATTATTTTAATTCGAGGACAATCTTTTTTTTTCATAACATCTTTAGAAGCCACCTTCAACACACACACACACACACACACACAACACACAACACACACACACACACACACACACACACACACACATGTGCATGTTCACATAAAATACAAGCCATCACTGAGGTCTGGTCATATGCTGCTGGATCTATCTCTTTCTCTCTTCATTCCCCCCCCCCCCCCCCCCCCCCCCCTCTCTCCCAAGTCCCCCTCACTTCAACTTTCCACCACCTATCATGATTGCTAAAAAGTGACTATGAATAACATAAGATGTAAAATCATGTAATAACTTAAACGACATAAAATGACCAAGACAGTCTTCCAGTACTGTACATTATGAAAATAGTGATTTTGTCTTTAAGAAAACATACAGATGGGAAAAAATTTCTGAGGTAAAATACACAGAGAAGTCACCCTGGTGTCAAATATACCTCTTGCTCCGTCCAGCTGTCTCTCTCTCTCCTCCCTCCCCCTCCCCTTCTTCAACACCCCCTCCCTCTCCCTCACCACAATCCCCCAGCCACCTGTCATAATTGCTTTAAAAGATTTCAAATTTTATAGATAAAAATATCAAGAACAGGTTTAGAAAACAAACAATTATTGTCAAATTATAAATAAAAGCACATGGAAGACCAAGACAAGTCTTCTAATGAAATGCAGTATAAAAATTGTGATGATTTTTTAAAGCACAAATTCAGGAATAATGATAATACAATGTAATTTTTAGAACACTGAATGAGTGAATCTTGCAAAGCAAACTAATTAAAGCACTAGCAGTTGAATCATTCAAACACATGTGACTACACAAAGAATTGATATATTTCAAATTTAGACATTCACAAATGCACACGCACATACAAAATTAAACATTCTTTTATCTAAAAACAAACAAACAACCAACAAACAAATAAATTTTTAAAAAACATATCCAGGAGTAAAATATTTTCCTGGTAAAACACATTTCTGTCAAACTGTCTAGCTGTCAAACATACCTCATTATCCCTCCCGTTTCTTGATCTCCTTCTCTCCCTCCATTCCCTCTGTCTCTCTCACCCCTCCCACTCCTTCTCCCTCAATCTCCATCCCCTCCTGCCTTTCCCTTACTCTATACCCCAACCATATATATATATTATATATATATATATATATATATATATATATATATATATATATATATATATATATATGCAATACCACACGCATGCACTCACAAGCAAGTAAACTAAAAATCTTGAATATATATTAAATATATTATATTGAATATATATATATATATATATATATATTCAATATATATTTAATATATATATTCAATATATATTTAATATATATATTCAAGATTTGGTGTCATTAAATGATTTTGCAGAAAAAAATGTTCAGGATACAGCCTTAGTTTTCTTGCTTGTGAGTGCGTCCGTGTGGTATTGCATTGTATAGCACAATCAGTCAGCAAATTTCTCTATTAAAAATGTGGGCAGCTTTCTCCAGGAAGAGCACATCACCACAATAGCAGTGCCACCTATGGTTTTCTTTTTTTCTTTCTCTCTGCGGATATAGGCGTCCCTGAGAGAGTGGATTTTTTCTACATATTTTTTGCCAGGGACAGTTCTCTTGTTGCTGTAGATTCTAAAATGTGTGCTAAATACTGAATTGCACATGGGGTCTTGGTTTGTCAACTCATCCAGAGAACTAGCACCCAGACCATCACTCAAGGTGAAGTGGATGGGGGGGGAGTCTGGATCCACATGGGGATTGAACGCATGATTTCTTGCTGTTAAGACAGATGTGTTACCCCAAGATAACTGATACATTGTGTGTGTGTGTGTGTGTGTGTGTGTGTGTGTGTGTGTGTGTGTGTGTGTGTGTGTGTGTTGGGAGAGGGGGAGGGGTAGATGCAGATATTGTTAAAGACAATGATTTTATGTTAATTTTTTATGTTTCCAGGGCTGGTGCACCAGGACAGACAAGACATCAGAGCTGTTTTGGAGCGCCATATCCAGCCATGTGTAGGTGTAAATACATGTGTTTCTCTGTGGGGGACGGGATAGCCTAGTGGTCAGAACATTGCGCTGGCAATCTGACAACCCGAGTTCGATTCCCGCTGGAGGGGATTTTTCCCTTGGAGTTGACATCAGTGCTGACTGCACTCTCCTCTAAAGTCCTTCGAATGAGACTATAAACCATGGCCCGGTGTGTGAACGCACGCAGAACATCTTGCGCACACGTTGAATCCTGTTCCGCTTTTCGTAAGAGTAGGCCATTGTGTGCCGGTGGAAAAAGATATTTACAAAACTGCATACACACAGGGACCGGATGTAAAAAAGCACATGAGTGCTTATTCCATTATCTTGGATATAAAAGAATAAATAAATAAATAAAATGCAGTTGCTTTTGACACCTAGCTGACAGATGCTGTGGCTGAGGAGTTAGGAACCTTAAACTTCAGTTCTCAGTCTCAATGAAGTAGAGAGTTTGAATCTTGGCAGCACGTCTGGTTTTCTTTTTGATATCTTGTCTCTGACCGTTTGACTAATCATCATAAAACTGTTCAGTTTTCTTGTCAGTGTTGACGGATGTTGGTGCATAGGCCTGAATGATGTTGAGAACAAGATGTCTGGTGTTAAGCTTCAGAGAGAGGATATGATCACTAATTGTACTAAAGCTTTTCATTGCTGCAGCCTGTGCTCTGTCCAGCACAATAGCAACACCTTGGCTCTGAATAAGAATGTACACACAATAACACAAATTTGTGAAAATAAAATAAAAATTATTTTTAAAAAAAACAAAAAACCTACACACAAACTTGTGCTAGCCCCAAACACTCACAAAGTCTACAAACATGCGAAGTATTAGTATCACAATGTTATCACAACATCATCAGAATGAAAAGCGAACTGCAGGATAGACAGTGTGAAAATGGTTGTGACTGGCATTGTTTGGATCCGTTTTGCAGTTGGCAGAGAAACGGTATTTATTTCAGAACTATTAGACTGCTTAATCAGTTCTCAAATTTCTTCTCATTGTCCATTCACTTCAAGGTAATTTAGACAACTGTATAGATCTATTGAAGATAAATGTAAAGAATGGGTTTAGAAGGAACGGTGAAAAATAGGGGTGAAATATTGTCCAAAAGGTAAATACTATTGCAGCTTTCCTACCACTGGCTGAAGAATCATTTCAGCAACTGCCATTATCATAGCTTGCTGGGAATGACATATAACACCTTTAATATCATTGCTGTATTTCGCCTGCCAATATGTAAATCGTGAGTTTCTGGGTTTGTACCCAGCCTCGCCCTTTCTTCCCAGTTTGACGAAAAAATCAAACTGAATGTCAAAGTCATTCGGGATTTGCAGATATTGTTAAAGACAATGAGTTTATGTTAATTTTTTTTTTTTTAATTATGTTTCCAGGGCTGGCACACCATGACAGAAAAGACTTCAGAGCTGTTTTGGAGCTTCATATCCAACCATGTGTAGGTGTGAGTGCATGTGTTGTTGTTTTTTTTATTTATTATTTATTCTTTTATATTGTGGATAATGGAATAAGCACTCATGTGCTTTTTTCTTTACATTCAGTCCCTGTGCATATGCCGTCTTTTAATTTTTGTCATCTGTTCCTTCTGGCACACAGTGGTCTACTCTTCTGTAAAGCAGAACAGGTTTTAACATGCACACAAGATGTTCTTCGTGCATTCGCCACAGGACCTCAATTTATAGTCTCGTCTGAAGGACTTGGGGGGGGGGGGGGGGGGGGGGGGGGTCAGTTCTGATGTTAACTCCAGAGGAAAATATCCCTTTGAGGGAGGGAATAGTCAGTCCCCTTGAAAGGGCATCTCACTGGTGGTTCAGTTGTGAGTTCAGTGGTCTAACTGCTAAGCTATACCACCACCTGGGACTGTATTGAACAGCAACATACTGTGTTATATTGTGAAGTACTTATGATAGGAAGGATTTTTCTGCGACTATGTCCCTGGTGGAGCAAAGCAAAGGCTCTTGGGGGCCCACACGCTTTTTGATTTCCTCTTTCACATAGTTATTGGTCTTGTGTTCTTTGTATGATATTTTGAGGAGTCTTCTGTGGCACTTGTTCTCGAATGCTTGGATTCTTCTCTCTAACTCTGCTGTCAGAGTCCATGATTCACAGCCATATAGGAGGATAGATATTACGAGGGATTTGTAGAGGTGGTATTTGGTGCAGAAGCTGATGTTGTTGCTTCTGATGATCCTCTGGAGTCTGACTAGAGCAGATGTTGCTGTTGCAATGCGAGCTTTCACCATAAAGAGGAGAAAGCTGATGTGGTTTGGTCACACCACAAGACACAACACCCTAGCAAAAACCATCTTGCAAGGAACAGTCGAGGGCAAAAGAAGAAGAGGCCGCCAAAAGAAATCATGGGTTGACAACATCAAAGACTGGACTGCCCAACCCCTGCAACGCCTCCTACTAGCCACACAGGATTGTGAAGCATGGAAAAAGATCTCCGTTGCGTCTTCTCTCATGTCCCCCCTACGTCCTTTGGGACATGGGACTGAGTGAGTGAGTGAGTGATGTCCCTGGTGTTATTTACTATGTTATATTGTGAAGTACTTATGATAGGAAGGGTTTTTCTGCGACTGTATGTTTCTGGTCTTATTAACTGTGGTGTGTGGTGACTGGTGTCAGTCACTGATGCCAGCATGCTTACTATTGTGTCTTTGTTAGGGAAAAGTGTCGTAGTTGACCAAGTGTCCTAGGAATCTGGTTTTCTGATATGTGTCTCGAAAGGTTAAAATCCTTGTATCAAATAACATTTTGAGCCAAATTGTTGTGAGTGCTTTGTATCTTCTTCAGCATCTCTACATGTGCACACAGTAGCTGATGTGATATGTATGAAGAAATCTCATGTTGCGGTCCTAGGGATAGATAATACACATGTGCAGCAGTGTTTGTACATGATTTGAAAAGATGGCACTGAAGAGGGAAGCATAATTATGATGATGCGAGTTGTTCTACGGCTATGTATTTGTTTTCAAATTCGATCAGTGAAAATTATCCAGTGATTTTTGATAGCTTTGTACCTGAAAATGAAACTCAACTGTAAACATGCCTGTTGAAGCTACTTGGTGATGATATTTCACTGATGATACTGTGTTATGTGGTAAGTGACGTGTGCAAAAGGTTGTACTGTGTCATGTGGTAACTGATGTGTACAAACGGTTGCACTGTGTGCAGATGGTGATCACGATGAAGGAGGCAGCATCACAAGACAGTGTTACGCCCTCCATACATACTTGCCCAGGCTTTGCGCTCTAAAGTGTACAGCAGCAACAAGACGACAACAGTTGATCATCGTTGTTCGTCGTTGATCTTTGCGCCTGGTGGCAGCATGATCTGTGGCTCTGTAGGTCAAATGCAAGCGCTTTGATTTGTTCTTACAAGAGATAGCGCTATACAAATTCCATGTAATAAATAAATAATAATTACGCCCAGACAGGAAGAGGCTTTGCAAAAGCACTGAGCAAGTCATCATTGAAGTTGGGGGTTGTGGGTGGAAAGATATTTTGGATGACTTTAGTTTCAGTAGTAGGTATGTGCAATGAAGTAGTATTTTGGATGGTAGTAGTTTTAGTTGCATGGGGTAGTGGTAATTTAAAAAAAAAAAAAAAAGGTAACAGTGCCCATAACCTATGTGGTCATAGGGGAGCAAGGCATCAGAGACCTCAGCTTCTCTAGGAGCCAGCATATTGAGGGCGGCGCCCATCTCCTCAAATAAGTAATATTTCACAATGCTGTAGTGTAACACTGGGGAATAATAAATATTTCACAAAGCTGTAGTTTCACCAAAGAGAAATAGTAAATAATATTTCACAAGGCTGTAGTTTGAGCACTGTGGAGTATTTCAGTGCCACTTGTCTGTGGCTTGTCTCTGAAAGTAAAACTGAAGAGTAGGCATGCCTGTTTTCAGCACTGGGGATTTTTTTTTGGGGGGGGGGGGGGGGGGTGAGTAAATTAGTTTAGGGTTTTTTTGGGGTGGGGTAGGGGAGGGATCGCTTGAGTTTCTGTGGCAATTGTGTATAAATGAGTAGTATTATTGAGGGCTATAGTTTTAGAATGATCAAGTTAAAAATACTTCAGTCGTCCCATGAAGGGTAATTACAATACTGACACACACAGGATTGATAGAATGTATAATCTCAAAATGATAAAAACAATTTGGGGGTTGGGGAGGGGGGGGGGGGGGGGGGATTACTGAAGTAGTATATAGGAGAGCTTAAGTTAAGGATTAGGGCTGTAGTTTCAGATTGTAAAGGGGTGGGGGGGGGGGGGGGATGAGACTATTAATGAAGTGGGTGCTTAAGTACAACTCCTTTGCAATCCTGCCTCTGATTGTCAGTGGCTTCATCCCTGAATGTGGAACTTGAAAGTAAGCATACCTGCTACTGCATTATAACCATTACCCTCCCCCCCCCCCCCCATCCTTCAATCTTTTTTGCCTCATATTTCTGACACTCCACCACATAATGAGTCACACTGCACCACACATCAAATTTTTAGATATTGACTTTTGATAAATCTGAAGAAAAAAAGATTTTGTAAAGGCTATTCAATACAACAGACAGATTGAAAATCGGACAATTCTATGAAAAAGTTATCACAAATTGTAATTATGCACTGCGGGATGTAGCAAAATGAGAAATGGACCTGTTTAGCATCGTAACAGAAGGTCAGAAGGAGGGCTTGGGTATTTTAAAAAGCGTTTTAAAGTGAAACGAAAGAAAATTACGCCTCGACATTTCAGTAAAAGGCAATGCCCATAGTTTTATAATCAATAAATCTTAAAATCATGATCCTGACCCCCACCTGCCTAAAATGCTCCTATTGCAAAAGTTGGTTTGAAGCAAAGCAACTTATTCCGTGGGGGAGTGTCACATTTAACAGCATCCAAAATAACCATAATTTACCCTTCTCCCTCCTACACACTGTCAAATCATTCCTATGCTGACATTCAACTGTCAGGACTTAAGCCATCCAAATATTCTGCTGCATTTCCACCCCCCACCTCTCTCTCTCTTCCCCCCCCCCCCCCCCCTCTCCCTCTCTCTCTCTCTTTCCCCCCCCCATCTGTCTGTCTGTCTGTCTGTCTGTCTCTCTCTCTCTCTCTCTCTCTCTCTCTCTCTCTCCTCTCTCTCTCTCTCTCTCTCTCTCTCTCTCTCTCTCTCCAGTGCTGATTTAAAGCCATCTAAAATACTGCATCCTAGGTAATACCACTTGTGAAATAAATAAAACCAACCCAAAGTGACTACAACCCTCACCTATCCACCCCCTTTGCAGCAGCTTATACAAAAAGATGTTTACTGCGGCCTTATTTAAGAGTCCCCCCTTCTCCCTCAACCCTTGTTTCAAAAATTGGATGGAGAATGTTCATTTCTAAATCGGCTGTGGAGGGGGAGAGGAGGGGGTTCGTGCATTCCCGTGTTTTTGGCTGCTTTTATTTATGCATGCGTGCGTGCGTATGTGTGTGTGCACGCTTTGATCTGTGTGTTGTATGTTTATCCAGTGATTTACCTTGACTGAACAAACACTACCTTCACACTTGTTGAAATGTAATTTGAAATACTACGCCACACCCAGCTCTCTTACCAAAATGTAACCGTCATAATACACCCATCTCCATATGTAAAATAAGGCAATCTAAAAAGGCTACTGCAATAGGAAACCCGCCTCTGCTTGTAAAATAAAGTGATGCAAAATATGAAAAAAAAGCCTTCATCATGTGTGAAACAAAACTGTCCAAGATGCATTGTGGTAAGCTCCCCTAAAGATGCAAAATAGAGCCATCTAAAATGACCATCTTGAAACCCACCTCAACATGGGAGACCATCTTTTAAAATACTATCATTGAAATAAACCACCGCCACATGTGAAATAAGCCATCTTCAATAAATAAAATAAAATAGATAAATAAAAAAAACATTAGTAGGAAACTTCCACATATGAAATAAAATCATCAAGAATAAAACCGTCGTAATAAACATAACCACAGATTAGCTATCTTTAAAATAATAAATCAATGATAAACCCACCACATGAAATGAAGCCACCTAAAGAAACACATCTCCACTTATGAAATAAACCTATAAAAACGATCTTCAATAATGAACCTTGTAAAATAAAGCTGTTTTAAAATAAACATCATCAATAATGAACCTTGTAACTATAAAATAAAGCCGTCTTCAAAAAACCAAATATCAGTGATAAACTTTATAACCTTGTATGAAATAAAAGCTGTCTTCAAAATAAACAAAAACACACACCACCAATAACAAGCCCACCTCCACATATAAAGCCATCTTTAAAAAAAAAAACCCAAAAAAACAATTATCAATAAACACTAGCATACAAAATAAAGCCATGTCAGACGACCATCATAATCAACTCCCTCCCCCCCTCCTCCACATGTGAAACAAAGGAATAACATTATTATCCAACTGTTACATTAAATCCCATAACCATTATGTGAAACAGCCACCGACTTTATAATCATTATAAACCTTCCTTCACAACTGAGATACTAGTAACCACAGTGAAATAAAAAGAAACTTGTCAACATTGAACCGTGAAATGAAACTTGTCAACATTAAACCTCATAACCACCCAAAATGAAACTTGTCAACATTAAACCTCATAACCACCCAAAATGAAACTTGTCAACATTAAACCTCATAACCACCCAAAATGAAACTTGTCAACATTAAACCTCATAACCACCCAAAATGAAACTTGTCAACATTAAACCTCATAACCACCCAAAATGAAACTTGTCAACATTAAACCTCATAACCACCCAAAATGAAACTTGTCAACATTAAACCTCATAACCACCCAAAATGAAACTTGTCAACATTAAACCTCATAACCACCCAAAATGAAACTTGTCAACATTAAACCTCATAACCACATGTGAAAAAAAATGTAACGTGTGAAATAAAACCAAAATGAAACTTGTTTACATGAAACCTTGTAACCACACGCGAAATAAAATGAAAATGTCGACATAAAACCACCTCCACATGTGAAATGAACACAACAACCAAGAGAAATAAGCCAAAGTACAACTGTCGTGATAAATCCACCTTCAAAGGTAGAACAAAGCCGGACTACACCCTGTGTAATAAATAAACCCACCACTAATGTAAAATAAAGCCATCAAAAATGCAACGGTTGTAATCGGCCATACAACAATCATCATAAACCCACACCCGCGTGTGAAACAAAGCCATCTTGTGTATAACTGTTGTTAATAAATCCATGTGAAAGAAAGCCATCCAACACAAAGGTGATGATGAAACCCACAGGGTCTGGGTTAGTGTTGTTTTTATTTTTTATTTATTTTATTTTATTCTTTTATATCGAGGATAATGGAATAAGCATTTTTGCTTTTTTTCATCCAGTCCCCGTGTGTATGCAGTTTGGTAAATGTCATCTGTTCCCACCGGCACACAATGGCCTACTCTTACGAAAAGCTGTACAGGATTTAACGTGTGCGCAAGGTGTTCTGCGTGCGTTCGCACACGGGGCCTCGGTTTAAAGTCTCATCCAAAGGACTTTTGGGGAGAGTGGAGTCAGCACTGATGTTAACTCCAGGAGAAAAATCTCCTCGACCGGACTCGAACCCGGGTCGTCAAATTGCCAGCGCAATGTTCTGACCACTAGGCTATCCGTCCCCCATTGTAATTCGAGCATTGCACTCGACGTTTGACAGTCTGGGTTCAAGCTATCACGGAGATGAGAGGATTTCCCCCTGGAGTTTTTCAGTACCAACTCCACTTCCCAATGGTCCTTCAGACGAGACTACATTTGTATACACAATCTTGCACTTGCATGTAAACCCACCCTGCCTTTCAGAAAAGCAGGCCATCGCATGCTGGCAAAAACGGATGATGAAAGTGTAAACGCTGTTGTCCTGTTTAGACATCATCCCCGAAGTCGGAATGTGCTTTTTTTTTCTTTTAAAAAAAAATTCTTTTATATCGAGGATAATGGAATAAGCAAACGTGCTTTTTTACATCCAGTCCCCGTGTGTATGCACTTTTGTAAATGTCATCTGTTCCCACCGGCACACGATGGCCTACTCTTAGGAAAAGCGGAACAGGATTTAACGAGTGCCGAGATGTTCTGGTGGACGAAACCAATCGCAAGCACAAACATCTCGCCATGGGTGAATTTGAGGTCTAGCTGAGGAACAAACTTTTTACAATGGGTAAAAAAAAAATAATGTTAATAAATCACACAATCGCAAGTGAAATGAAGCTCTCTTTCAAATGTGAGAATAGATCCATCCAGAATAATAGAATTGTTATAAACGCACAATTGTCGCAATAAACTCGCATGTGCTAAAATAAAAATTATCAAAATGTAATCCATCTCCACGGCAAAAACAAAAAAAAGCCAGTATAGTGAAGGCTTTATGACGTGAAATAAAGCATTCAAAAATTCAAGGGGCATAATAGATCCACTTGTGAAATCCGTTCTTCAGATGAGACAATAAACCATCATCCTATATGTGAACACATGCAGAGCATCTTAGCACATAAACCTGTTCCACCTTTCGAAAGAGTAGGCTATAATGTGCTTGTGGAAACTGATAAAATAAACGAAAATAAAAACCGTACGAAACCGGTGCACATAGGGACTGAATGTAAAGAAAGATTCGAAACCTCGGTGCACATAGGGACTGAATGTAAAGAAAGATTCGGTATTATCGTAAATAAAATAATAAAACCATCCAGCATGCAAATATAATGAACCCACCACCACATGCGAAACGAAGCCATCTATATTCTGTCTTAATATACCTACTTCCACGTGTAAAATAGTGCCATCGAAATTGCAATTGTAGTAATCTCTCTCCACATTGAAAAAGCCCCATCTACAATGCAGTTGTCAAAGGCCACATGATGATAAACCCACCTCCACATGTGAAATATAGCCATCTAAACTATACTGTAAACAAAACAAAACAAAAAAAACAACAAATATATATATGTATATAAAACTACCTACACGTGTGAAATGAAACCATCTATATATCTAAAATATAACCACAGTAATAAACCACCTACACGTGTGAAATAAAGCCATCTAAAAATATAACCACTGTAATAAATCCACATGTGAAATGAAACCATCTATAATAAACCTACCTCAACTTGTGAAATAAAGCCATCGAAAATATAACCACCGTAATAAACTCTGGGCCCACCTTGTCAAATAAATCCACTTCAAGTATAACCATTGCAATAACAAACCACCACCACTTGTGAAATAAATATAACCACCATAATAAACCCACCTAGTGCCTCCACGTGTGAAATGAAACCATCTAAAATATAACCACTGTAATAAACACACCACATGTGAAATGAAGCCATCGAAAATACGTCATAATAGACCCACAGCTACATGCAAATAAAGCCATCGAAAATATAACCACCGTAATAAACCCACCTCCACATGTGAAATAAAGCATTAGATTATATATCCACCGTAATAAACCCACCTCCACATGTGAAATAACGCTATCTAAAATAGGCCTATACACTTTGGAAGGTAGATGTTGATTTAGTATATAAGACACATGAGCCTTTGGCTTAAAATGCATGTCTCAAATTAAAAGATTCAAAATTGGACAAATCCTATTATCTTTGTGAACACATGGATTGCATGCTAATAATCGCTGATTGATAGATATAACATGCCATACACCATTGTGTGGTGAAGTGATGTGGCAATGACAGAAGCACGGTTTCATGGGCTGGTGTGCTCGTGGTGCCGCATAGGGAGGCACGACAGTTGACAATATTCAATGTGTCACAAATAACAAAACAAAATAACAGCATGCAGACAGATAGCTAGCTGTACAACTGAAGCTGACATAATATGCTTGTACCCACAGTTCGAGGGGATTTTTCCCCTCGAGTTAATTAACAGTGCAGACTCCACTCTCTCCAAAAGTCTTTCGGATGAGACTGTAAACCGAGGCCCGTGTGCGAACGCACGCAAAACATCTTGCGCACACGTTAAAACCTGTTCCGCTTTTCGTAAGAGTGGGCCATTATGTGCAGGTGGGAACAGGTGACAATAATTATTTACACAACTGCATACACACGGGGACTGGATGAAAAAAGCACATGAGTGCTTATTCCATTGCCTCGATATAAAAGAATAAAATAGATAAATAAATAAAGTGCTGGCTCCACTCTCCCCACAAGTCCTTCGGATGAGACTATAAACCGAAGCCCCGTGTGGAAACACACGCAGAACATCTTGCGCACATGTTAAATCTGGTTCTGCTTTTCATAAGAGTAGGCCATTGTGTGCTGGTGGGAACAGATGACAAGATTTACAAAACTGCATACACACGGTAACTGAATGTAAAAAAGCAAATGAGTGCTTATTCCATTATCCTCAATACAAAAGAATAAAATAAACGAAATAAATAAATATCTGACGTCCTTTCAAGTTGCTGTTTTACACTGAAGAAAATATCCAATCACATTACATGTCTCTGTGTCCTGGCTGTCACTATGTAATCCCGTTTAATTAAGCACAAGTAGCCTGTGTTCCAAAATGTGAAGTCCGTTTTTAAATAGTAGCAGTGACAAAGTAATGATGATAAAAGACAAGACAAGCAAACACACTATCATTTTACCAGTTATGTAGGCCTACACGTGAAAAAAACTTTGATAAAGAGCCATAATTTATCCTCATCTAAATCACATTCACTATCACTGTTCAGATAAATTACTGTTGGCAAGTTTGCTCTCTCTCTCTCTCTCTCTCTCTCTCTCTCTCTCTCTCTCTCTCTCTCTCTCTCTCTCTCTCTCTCTCTCTCTCTCTCTCTCTCTCTCATTCTCAATTTATTGCTTACTCAATGGACCATCTGGAAATAAAATTTGATTTGATCTCTCTCTCTCTCTCTCTCTCTCTCTCTCTCTCTTCCTCTCTCTCTCTCTCTCTCTCTCTCTCTCTCTCTCTCTCTCTCTCTCTCTCTCTCTCTCTCTTCACCAAGGGGGATGGGATAGCCTAGTGGTTAGAACATTGTGCTTGCAATCTGACCATCCGGGTTCGAATCCCGTTCAACGGAATTTTCCCCTGGAGTAAACATCAGTGCAGACTCCCCTCTCCCCAAAAGTCCGGTTGAGACTATAAACGGAGGCCCTGTGTGCGAACGCACGCAGAACATCTTGCCCACACGTTAAATCTTATTCCACTTTTCGAAAGAGTAGGCTAGAGTGTGCAAGTGGGAGCAGAAGACAGAATTTACATAACTGCATACACACAGGGACTGGATGTAAAAAAAAAAAAGCGCACAGGTGTTTATTCCATTATCCTGGAAATAAAGTAACAAAACATCAGTTAGTAAAAACCAAAAACTAACCTGCGTCTGCTTCCAGCCGTTTCCAGAGTAATAATGAGAGAATGTGTGGAACGATTTTGAAGCTTCCTTAAGAGATAAGAGATAAGTCATTTTCAAAATGATTGAGAAGTTGGTACCTGCACTTGTCTTTCCTCACTACTTTTTCCTCAATAATACTTCCTTAAGAGAGTGGGAGAGGAGGGTTAGGCCTAGATTTCTTTTTATAAAGAGAGAGAGAGAGAAAAACTTTCTTTATTTGAAAACTTTCTTTATTCAAAGAGGGTAATAGAATAAGCAAAGATTGCTTTTTTACATCCAGCCCTCGGAAAAGACCCTACCCCCACCTCCCCCCCCCCCCCAAACACACCCAAAACAAAAGATAAACAAGCAAACAAAACCCCAACAATATACATGAAAAGTTGCAAATGCACACAATATGAAAATAGATAATGAAAATACTGTGTAACGAACAAGCAAATACTAAATACAAAGGGTACAGAAAAATCACTTTCAAGATTCATGAGAGAGAGAGAGAGAGAGAGAAGAGAGAGAGAGAGAGAGAGAGAGAGAGAGAGAGAGAGAGAGAGAGAGAGAGAGAGAGAGAGAGAGAGAACTCTTCTCATATCAGTCTCAACGACAACAATCCCCGTGAAACTCAGTCCCTAAATCGGAAATCTCCGCTGGGACGTTAATCTAATTACAACATCCCTGCAACACAAAAACGGCCAGCTGGCCTGAAAGATAGTAAATATTTTATTTTCAGGGATGATAAGAGTTCAGAAAATGTGCTGACCAATTTAAACTTTATACATGGTTATTTACGGACCAGGTTTGAGAATTTGAAGTTCGTTTACCATTTAGAGACAAGAGAGCAAGTACGAACAGCACTCCACCAAGCTCTTTGCTGTTCTATCTTCCCTCAACTTTTGGGAAGAGGGACATTAGTCGGCTGACTCGGCAGTCACAAGCGTTGAGAGAATAATAGATCTAGTAAGTTTATGAATGTGTGTGTGTGTGTGTGTGTGTGTGTGTGTGTGTGTGTGTGTGTGTGTGTGTTGTGTGCGTGCGTGCGCGCGCGTGCGTGCTCGTGCGTGCGTGCGTGCGTGTGTGTGTGTGTGTGTGTGTGTGTGTGTGTGTGTGTGAGAGAGAGAGAGAGAGGAGAGAGAGAGAGAGAGAGAGAGGAGAGAGAGAGAGAGAGAGAGAGAGAGAGAGGGAGAGAGAGAGAGAGAGAGAGATTGATTGACTGATTGATTGGTTGATTTGATTGATTTATTCTTTGATATCGAGGATAATGGAATAAGCATTCTTGTGCTTTTTTACATCCATTCCCCGTGTGTATGCAGTTTTGTAAATGTCATCTGTTTCCACCGGCACACCATGGCCTACTCTTACAAAAAGCGGGAGAGAGAGAGAGAGAGAGAGAGAGAGAGAGAGAGAGAGAGAGAGAGAGAGAGAGAGAGAGAGAGAGAGAGAGAGAGAGAGAGAGAGGAGAGAGAGAGAGAGACCTACATTCAGAAATGGTTATTTTGTTACTGAACTTAAGTTGACAATTAAGGAAAAAAAACAAAAAGTAAAGCGACTGAAATGTGTTTGAAAACTGGTGGGCTATAGATGAATCTGTCGAATACGGAAGGTTTTTTTAAAAGTTCAGTTTTAACATTCTTCCTAAAACAAAAGCCTTTTGTATTCTGTGGTCAAGGTTGTGTGTGTGTGTGTGTGTGTGTGTGTGTGTGTGTGTGTGTGTGTGTGTGTGTGTGTGTGTGTGTGTGTGTGTGTGTGTGTGTGTTGGGGGTGGGTTATAGGGTTTTGTTTCGTAGATTGGTTGGTTGTTTTATTTTTGCATTTGTTTTGATCATTCATCATTTTGAACAGAAACTTACTTCTCTCATTAAATTTTGTTATAGTCACGTTTCTCTCTTCCCCTTCTGCTTCTGTCTGCAAATCCTATTCTTTTATATCCTTGTCATAAAACATTGAACAATTAGTGTATTAGAATGGTATGTGTCGTAACCTTACCAACAGATGAAATAAGAAAGTGAAATTTACAGTTTGAAAAATAACATGTTGTATGCTTTCTTTCACCGAAAATAAGAGAAAATTTACTCTATTCGAATAAAGATACCCACAGATGACTTTTCTTTCGTTTACTAAGAGTTTTACATCATAAGTACATTACAGGGGGCGGGGTAGCTTTACGGTTAGAGCGCTGCAGTCGCTATTTGACCCCTCGGGATTAAGCGCGGATTCGAGCCACCACTGAAATGCCCATTCAATGGCAATTTTCTGTGGGAGTTAGCCTAACAGATGTATTGATTCCACTCCTCCGAAAGTCTTTTGGATGAGAGTAGGCTCCGTGTGTGAATGAACGCAGAAATCTTGCACACACATTAAGTCACGGCAGATTTCTTTGCGTGAAATTCGGGCTGCTCTCCCTGGGGAGAACGCGTCGCCACAAGAGCAGCGCCACCCATTTTTTTCTTTTCCTCTCTGCAAATGTAGCCAATTTGTTTCCCTACTAGGCCTATTAGAGCGGCTTTTTTTTTGGTTTTGCATAATTTTGCCAGGGGCAACACTTGTTGCCGTGGGTTCTTTTACAAGGGCTAAATAATATGTGAAAATACGTGTAACACACAGGACCTTGGTTTATCGCCTCATCCGAAAGATTAGCACCCAGACCACAACTCACGGTCTAGGGCCTAGGCTAGTGGATGGGGGAAAGTTTCGGGCCCAGCGGGGGATCGAACCACCTCACACTTTGAACCCGGACTTTTTTCCCTTTTTGCAGGTGCATTACCCCTCCACCATACATACATGTGTACCACAGCAACAAATGCCCATGGAACTATCTAGATCCCTCTCAAAAGATAGACCCAAGTGAGAATCAGCACAATCATTTCCTGTTGGAACTGATAGGCCTAGCCTATACGATATTGCTGAGTCACTGTCAGTTTGGCTTCATTACTAGGCTAGGCCTAGCCTATTTGCATGAGGAGCAAAAACCAGAACACAAGGAGAGAACTTTCAGAGACGTCTGTGTCGTGCGCGTTGTTTTTGGCCAAAACGATCTCTCAGTGTCTGTTGGTGTGTTACCTTACTTGAGAGTGTTATGAAACGCCGGCAAGCACACATTTGCACCGACAAACAATAAAGGTAAGATCGGGATTATTAACAGAATCAAGCTGTGGAACATGCTTTACTCTTTTGATCAGTGTCTAAAGATGTGTTGTTTCGCTCACTGCAGGCTTATGCAAACCAGATTCTAGGACAGTTAGGCCTAGAACTCGATTCCCAGCCAGTGACCCGCAGACCCCGATAAGTATCAAGATCATCGTAAATGGTAATGTCAGGCAGCAGATCTAACCGTCTTCATTAAATTGTATTATGCAGATAAAAGTACTCTGTGTGTGTGTGTGTGTGTGTGTGTGTGTGTGTGTGTGTGTGTGTGTGTGTGTGTGTGTGTGACTGTGTGTGTGTGTGTGTGTGTGTGTGTGTGTGTGTGTGTGTGTGTGTGTGTGTGTGTGAAAACACAATTAGACCAATTTAACGTTTTCAACAGTAAATGAGATCATTCTCGTCAGCAGTTTAGCAAGTCAAGTCCATCACATTCAGCTTCTTTTCTTGCCCTATCAAATAAAGGAATTTAATGTGAACTAGGAAAAAATCATTCATTTTCTTTCAGTAAAAGACTAAAACACAAA
>CM060317.1:4935259-4940259 GCA_030674155.1 Stramonita haemastoma
TTTTAACCTGCGCAAGATGTTCAGTGCAGGTTTTGCACATGGGACTATGGTTTATAATCTCATCCAAAGGACTTTCAGGAAGCTACATCATTGGATTGGATTGGATTGGAGTTGACACTGGTGTTAACCCCAGCGGAAAAATCCCCTCGAACAGGTGTCACAGTGAAAGCTCAGACCTGGGATTGACCCCGGGCTGTCAGATCGCTATTGCAACGCTGTAATCACAAGGCTGTCTTGTCCCCCAGAGAGATTGATGTGTCATGACTTAACTTCTCCTTTATAAAATTATACATGTGCTTTAGGAATTGTGTGTGCATTGCATTAACATTTTATAGCCTGCAGTTTGTCTTGGGTAGACCCCTCCCTCCTCTGGCCTTCGAGAAAGATAGATAAGGCTAGTCACTAATAGCTCTAGCTGAGGAAATATCTATCTATCCTATCTATCCTGTAGTCTGGTGACTGTGGGGGCACACCTGAAAACTTGACTTGTCACTAATTTATTCGTAATCATGTATTCTGCAGCTAAACAAACAATGCACTTGTGAAGATCTATTTATGTGGGTTACGCATGCAAAGTTAAAATGTATCACACTCTGTGACTGCTTGATTTTTTTTTTCTTTCTTGTTCTTTGTTGTTGATTGTACTTGATCTTGAGAAACATTCCAGTTCAATTTAATAATTGTTACGGTAAATAGTTTTCTGTTAAAAAAAATAAATGGTCAGGATTTTTATGTGGATAAGATAAGTAAGGTTCTATGTTATGTGTCAAGGTCAAGGTCAGTATTTTTATTTCCAGATGGTACATTCAAGAATAAGTGATGCATTTGCTTTGTGTGTGTGTGTGCACGCGTGCGTGTGCGTGCGCGTGCGTGCATGCGTGCGTGTGTGTACAAATTCTGTCTATCCATCCATCCATCTATCTATTTCTCTGTCTCTCTGTCTCTCTGTCTCTGTTTCTCTCTCTCTCTCTCTCTCTCTCTCTCTCTCTCTCTCTCTCTCTCTCTCTACACACACACACACACACACACACACACACACACACACACACACACACACACACACACACACACACACACACACACACACACACACATTACTTACACACATACACTTACATACACAGACACACAGACGACACACAGACACAGATACAGACACTCACACACACGCACGCACGCACGCACGCACACACGCACGCACGCACGCACACACACACACATACACACACACACACACACTCTCTTTCTCTCTCTTTCTCTCTCTTTCTCTCTCTTTCTCTCTCTCTCTCTCTCTCTCTCTCTCTCTCTCTCTCTCTCTCTCTCTCTCTCTCTCTCTCTCTCTCCCTCCCTCTCTCTTTCCCCCCACATTCTCATGCCCTTCTCCTCCCCCCCCCCCCCCCCCCCCCACTGCACCACCCTCGTGCCCCTCCACAAACATAAATATGACATGTCCACTTACTCCCCCTACCTCCTTCTACCCATCTATCCCCCCCCCCCCCCCCCACACACACACTAGATACATTGCGATCACCACAAGTAAATATTAATCTATCTATCTATCTATCTATCTATCTATCTATCTATCTGTCTGTCTGTCTATCTGTCTATCTATCTATCTATCTATCTATCTATCTATCTATCTATCTATCTATCTATCTATCTATCTATCTATCTATCCCTTAGTCTGGCGACCATGGGGGCACCGCTTAAGACTTGACAACCAGTTCCCTCCATTCCTCTCTCTGCTCTGCCTTTCTCAAAGTTTTGTTAAGTTTATTAATTTATTAATTTATTGATTTAATTCATAGGAATGTGAGATGGAAGCCATGCACTGCAGCACTCTTGTGGAGTTCATTGACCAGGCTGGCCCAGGATGGGCAGGGGTGGAAAGACTTTGTTGCTGCCCTACACACCACTGAGTGTAAAGGATGATGATGATGACGATAATGATGATGATGGTGATGATGATGACGATGACGATGATGTTGATGGTGATGATGACGATGATGATGATGATGATAGCTGTTTTCTGCTGTCAGGTACTGTACGGATACCAAGTGCTGACTGCCTGCACCTGGTGCTGGCTTACCTGGTCACCATACGACTCATTTTGCTGGAGCGCCGCAGTGCCCTCCCCTCCATCCCGACTCGGGGGCATGGTCTGGTGCTGCTGCTGTTCTGGGCGCTCGCTCTGGTGCGGGAAAACCTGGCCTTCCTGTCCTGGTGGAACCCGCGCTGGTGGTGGGGGCTGAAGACGTGAGTCACACACACGCACACACAGATTGGATGGCTTTGTTGTTGCTATGATTTGTAAATGCTGTTGTTTTGAACGTTTGTCCGAAATTCTAAATAAAAACTATTTAAACCAGATTGGATGGCTTAGAGTTTTCTCTTTCTTCTTTTTTTTTTTATAGTAAAGTTCACCCCCCAAACAGTGAAAGACTGAACCAAATTTATTGAAGAAAGATGTCACAAAAATACAAGCATACCTTGGACTAGCCTAAGACTTAGCTACATCATCACCACCACCGCCACCACCACCACCACCACCACCACCACCACCACCACCACCACCACCACCACCACCACCACCACCACCACCTCTCAAGTCCCCTACCTTCCCCCCCAAAAAAGAAAAAAACCCCTGACAAAACAATAAAATACAAAAAAAAACAACCCTCCTCCTGCACAGTTGGAAGTGAAATGTTAGTAGAATACATCATGGAATCTTGCACATGATAATTACTTCAAATGGGCTGGCAGGACATAGAGTACAATAATTTTTTTTTTAGTGTTAGTCATTTGCACACCACGTGTACTGTTTAAAGAAAAGGTGATAGTGATGTCTAGTTCCCTGAATCTTTTTTAGTTGGAAAAAAAACCCTGATAAGAATTAGACCAAAAGTTACAGTTTCGTTCTCAAACTCAGAGCACCAGAGAAGGCACTGAGATTAATTTAAACTGAAAAATTCGATTGTTGATAGCTCGTGAGATTGAAAATTGTTCTGCACAAAAGCATTTTTCTGTTATTTCTCCATGTCTTGAAGCATTGGCATTGCCAGGTTCCTGTTCGATTACAAAGTTGGGGGGTGGGGGTGGGTGGAGACGGGATAGCCTAGTGGTCAGAACATGGCGTTCGCAATTTGACGACCCGGGTTCGATTCCCATTCGAGGGGATTTTTCCCCTGGAGTTAACATCAGTGCTGACTCCACTGTTCCTAAAAGTCCTACGGATGAGACTATAAACCGATGCCCCGTGTGCGAACGTACGCAGAACATCTTGAGCACACGTTAAATCCTGTTCTGCTTTTCATAAGAGAAGGCTACTGTGTGCCGGTGGGAACAGATGACAAGATTTACAAAACTGCATACACATTGGGACTGGATGTAAAAAAAAAAGTACATGATTGCTTATTCCATTATCCTTGTTATAAAAGAATAAATAAATAAATAAATACATGAATAAATAAATAGATAAATGCATAAATAAAAAAAACATTAAAAAAAAAAAATAAAAAAAAATAAAAATAAATAGATAAATAAATAAATAAGCAGTCTCCAGTGGCTGATGGATGAAGGATGTTCTGTGGTTGGTCCCCCAGAGAGTCTGACTATGTGGAGCTGGGGTTCTGGATCGTGCGTTACCTGTGCAGCCTGGTGCTTCTGGTGCTGGGGGTGGTGGGGTGGGGGCTGCCCAGTGCCAGCCACCCCCACCACCTGCTGCTGAATGAGGGGGAGGTAGGTAACGGGAGGCTGGGCTGCAACACATCTCTAGAGACCTTACAGTGCTGGTCCCTGGCTAAACTGTAGCAAGACTTGAAACTATAATTTACATGTGTGATTGCAGACTCAGAAATTGTCACTCACTCGTCTTGTATGTGTGTATGCTCATGCTTGTGTGTGAGTAGTTTACACACGTGCACACACACATGCACACACGCATGCATGCGCGTGCACACACACACACACACACACACACACACACACACACACACACACACACACACGCACACTCTGCATTGCACATTAACCTTATACCCCTGGGGTCACACAGTTTATTCACTGTGAAACTTGTGTCAAAGGGAATTAATTTTTACATCTTTCAGTAGTCAATATACAAAAAACTGAGGGCGCTAATGGGCGCTACAGGGTTACGTTATAAAGGGGCGCTAATGGGCGCAGCAGGGGGATAAGGGTTTAAATTAAAATCAAATTAAGTACTTATCCATCATTTTCAAAATAAAGGAGTTTGAATAAAAGTTTTTTTTTTTTTAAAAAGCCAGCGCTAAATGTACCTCATAAAGCCATCGTCAACATGTTAAGAATCTTTCTTAATCAATTGTCAAGTCAGAGCATAATGATGTGGAGTATTGTGTAGGTAGCAAGATTCAAATACAGTCCTGGCAAGACGTTATAGACATTCATCCGCCTAACAAGTAAACCATGAGGTTCTCGGTTTGATTCCCAGCCTTGCCCTTTCTTCCCAGTTGGAAGAGAAAATCAAACTGAATGCCATCTTTTTGAGGAGACTCTAAACCAGTTGGACCCATGTGCTAATGGACTTGTGCACATCTACAGACCCCATGACAGAAGAAAACTAGAAAGAGCAGGGAGGTATCTCCCGGATGTTCTAACATAATTGGTAGGTTCAATTCCCAACTGTATCCCAGAAGTCGGAATGTGTCTGCCTTAATGGTGGGAAAACAGAATGGGCGCATATGCAAAAATCACACCATTGGTGAACCCAGAGCTTTATAGCTGAGGAATGGGGGAAAGCAGTCCAAATGTCAGTTTAAAAAAAATACTGCTGAACTCCCACCCCTGGATTTAACTATCCTTGGCAAAGAAATGTCAGTGAGCACAGATTGGGTAAGGCAGCAAAGGGTTAAAACCAGGAGAAATGTGGATTGACAGTAGGACACTTGTTGTCAAGGCAAGGCAGCAAAGGGTTAAAGAAAGGAGAATTGTGGATTGGCTTTGGAACGCTTGTGTTTAGGCAG
>CM060317.1:4947759-4957759 GCA_030674155.1 Stramonita haemastoma
TTCGGTTACTACAAAAACGGCAAACTATATACAAGAGAAAGACGCGAACAAACAACAACAGATACGGAAGTTTTTGACCCACCCCCTCCCCGTGCACACAGAGAAGACAACAAAGGGAAAAAGACTGTGAATGTTCCAGACAATGTTAGTGATGTTGGTGCTGGCACTGAAGACAGTGAGGAGAGCTCCCCTGCCTCCCCCCTGTACAACGACATGGTGGCCAACAGACACCGACCTAACTCCACAGAAAAGGCAGCCGCTTCACCGGAAAACCTGCCTCCAACCACGCAGCAGGAGTCTAAAAATAGCAGAGAAGATCCAGCCTCTGGGGAAGCCCACTGTGACGCCAACGAACCACAAAGCACGGTCTCTGGTCACGCCGAAGCGACTACGTCAACGGCAGCGGGGAACTCCGTGAGTACAGCACGTGATGTCCGAAACAAGAACTGTGGGGCCCGCGATACGAAACAGCGTGCTGAGCGCCAGTCAGGGAAAACCCGCAAACCACCGCTGGGGCCAACAACACGACAGCAGTCACAGTCCACGTCATCACCACACAGAGGCCAGCCTCTCATCTCGGACAGAATGGCTTCTTCACGCAAAATGACCGGTGGTGGTCAGCTGAACTCGGACAGGGAATAGGGACACGGCCATGGCCACGTCACTGCTGATATCACTACTGTCAATGACCATGACAATACCAGCCATGCAACTGACAATGACGGTGACAGTGACAATAACGATACAACTTCCACAACACAACAGCAACCAACAAACTCTAGGCACATGCAATCACAGTTAAGAATGCTGACTTGGAATATCGGAGGGCTACTTTCTAAACTTGATAATGCAGACTTTGTTAAGTACATTGCATCGTTTGACATTATATGTTTTACAGAAACGTTTATACAATTCGATATTCAGTTTCATGTTTTTGCAGAGTTCAATGCCTACATTGCCCCAGCAAAGAAGCTCAGCCACCACGGCAGGCTTTCAGGAGGGGTGATTGTGTTAGTCAAGAAACACCTCAACTGTTATATTGAAAAGATTGATGTTCATTACGATCAAACAGTGATTCTGAAACTAAACAAAAACCTTCTCAAAACAGACAAAGATGTCATTCTGTTATCCACATATGTGGCCCCATACGATTCCCCATTTTATGATACATCTAATTTTCAGGATGGTATTGAGCTGATAGAACAATGTTTAACTGATGTGTGGGAAAGGTTAGATGAGGTTTATATTCTCTTGTGCGGAGATTTTAATGCTCGCACTGGGGACAGAAACACTCTGTATATAAAGGACAATATACCTCAAGATAGTGAAATGGTGTTTGAAAGATCATCAGATGATTCATTTGTCAATGTGTTTGGTAGAAAACTGTTAGATGTTTGCCAAATGTTTGATTGCTCTATATTAAATGGGTGTCATTTTTTTGATGCTGAAGGAAGTGTGTCGTTCATATCACAGGCTGGGTCTAGCCTAATTGATTATTTTTGTGCATCCAACCAAATCTGTTCCGACAGCATTTTTCAATTCTTAAAAGTTGAGGACAGGTTGGAATCCGATCACCTGCCTGTGTCCCTGACTGTGCGCACTATACAAACAAACCAGGAAAGTGCACGTGCAACTCGACAGCGCGTAAACAAATTGGTATGGGATGAAGAAAAAGCATTTCTATATTTAGAAGCACTGCGCTCCCGGGAATCCCAGGAAAAATTGTCACGTGCAATAACAGAAAGTGACGTCAACCTGAACAGCGCACTGGGTTTGTTTGTGGAGTGCCTACAGTCGGCGGCAAACTGCGTGAAGAAAATGGTGTTCACCGGTAACAACAGAAAAGAAGCCGACTGGTTTGACAGCGATTGTATCCGAGCTAAAAAAGATGTTAAATTGAAGTTACGGAAATTCAGACGTGTAAAGTCGCAACAAAATCGCGAAGATTTCGTACAGGTTAAACACGAATACCGTTCATTCTCTTGTCAACTCAAAGAAAAGAGCATACAAGAAAGCAAAGGCAGATGCCCTTGTCAAACACATGAAAGACCCTAAGTTGTTCTGGAAAGAAGTAAATGAATGCTTAGTTCGCAAAGGTAAAGGCGCATGCAGTGTTAAAAATTTCAAATGAACAGTGGTTCAATCATTTTAAAGAAGTGTTTAAGTCCGATGATGCACGAACAGAGGAACCACTGCTAGACCATCTTTCCGATCTCACTGACGATTGCAATCTTAACTATATCGAAGAGCTAGACAAAGCCATTGCTGAGGATGAAGTGAGAGCATCACTACGGAGGTTAAAATCGGGTAAAGCCTGTGGCTCAGACAACATTTTAGCGGAAATGCTGATGTCCGGGGAAGCATTAATATCAGGATTCTTAACAAAGCTCTTTAACTTGGTTTTTTTGTCAGGATCATTTCCAGATATGTGGCGAGAAGCCATAATAGTGCCGATATTTAAGAAAGGCAGTCGTGATTCCCCATCCAACTATCGAGGTATTTCACTTCTCAGCTTGATCGGAAAATGTTACACGTCGATCCTCAACACCCGTTTGTACCTCTGGTTGGAAGAAAATAAGAAAATATTGGAAACACAAGCCAGATTCAGGAAAGGTTACTGCACAACAGACCATATTTTCACATTGTATGCTGCTGTTCAAAACTATCTAAGTAAACCTGCTAAACTGTATGTTTGTTTTGTTGACTTAAGGAGGGCGTACGACTCAGTCCAGCACGGAATCCTGTTGAGAGCATTGATAAGGTCTGGCACGTCTGGGGCATTCACTAAAGCTGTGACAGCAATGTATAAATCTTTGAAAGCGTGTGTGCGTGCAAACAACGATGTAACAGACTTTTTTGACTGCCCACAGGGTTTGAGACAGGGCTGCGTAGCTAGTACTACATTTTTCTCAATGATAATTAATGAATTAGCAGACAATTTGTCAGCTGAAGGAAAGCATGGTGTCCAATTGTGCCCTGGACTCAGAGAACTCTTTATCCTCATGTTTGCAGATGACCTAGCATTATTGTCAAGTTCGCCATCTGGCTTACAAAATCAACTAAACTGTCTCAGTAAAACATGCTCTAACCTCAAACTTGAAATAAATTGTGACCAAACAAAAGTAATGGTTTTCAGGAAAGGGGGATATTTAGGAAGACATGAAAGATGGTCTATTGGAGGAGAACAGCTGGAAGTGGTCAATAACTATATGTACCTGGGGTTTAATTTCTCAACCACTATGAGCACATCCCGGAATACACAGCTCCTAGCAATCAGAGGTAAGCGAGCAACAGCAGATATTACACGGACATTAAAACGAATCGACAGTATGACCAAACAGACATTCTTCAAATTGTTTGATTCTATAGTGCAGCCAACTCTTCTTTACGCCTCTGAAATATGGGGTCTGCTGCATCAGACAAATAATCACGGGCTCTTGCATAACAGCGATTCAACTGACAAAGTACATCTGCATGCGTGTAAAAAGTTCATGAATGCCCCCGTTCCTACACCCTCTGTCATGGTATACGGCGAGCTGGGGAGGTACCCCCTCATAGTTAATTGCTTCATTAGGTCACTGAAGTTTTGGTTCCCTGTAATAAAAATGGATAGACTTCGCCTCCCTCATCAGGCTTACCAACTGCTATTTAATCTGGACAATCAAGGCAAAAATAACTGGGTATCGAAAGTTAGAACACTTTTGGAAACATTAGGTTTTAATTTTGTATGGTTAAACCAAGGAGTAGAGAATGAATCAATGTTCTTGTCTGCTTTTAAGCAAAGAGTGATAGATAGTGTACATCAAGAGTGGTTTGCGGACATAAGGGACAGTGAGCGTTGTAATCTATACAAGTCATTCAGACCTGTCCTCTCAACAGAGAGCTATTTCTCAGAAGTGTCTATAAAAATCTTTAGAGACTCTCTGGTTTGGTTCAGACTGGGTGTCAGTGACATCAACACTCACAGAAACCGTTTTAGTCGCGATGTTAATCCAGGCATGAATGACTGTCCCTTCTGCCCGGAAATCACAGAAGATGAAAAACACCTTTTGTTTCACTGCCGTAAATACAACAATATTCGTCCAGATGTTTTTAAGACGGTACCCCCACATTTTGAAGACCAGAGCTTGCTAGATGTATTGTCGTGCAGAAAGGCCCAGACCACACGACAGCTGGCTTGGTTCTTGCACAAATGTTTTGAGATTAGAAAAAATGGATAAGATGCCCATCATGCTTGCAGACGGATGCTAAAGAAAATGTTCGTAAACAAACTAACAATGCTTTTTCTATTATGCTATTTACCGATAACATGAATCTCTTGAAAAAACAAACCTCTGTGCTTCTATATATTGTTTTCAACGGAATATTTTTGTTTCTTATGTTTGCAATGTTGCTCACCTTGTGATGGAGGCCATCATGCCAAAAGTCAATGAAAAGTTCAAGTTCGAGTTCTCTCTCTGTCTCTTCTCTCTCTGTCTCTCTCTGTGTCTTTTCTCTCTCTCTCTCTGTCTCTCTATCTGTGTCTGTCTCTCTGTGTGTCTCTTCTCTCTCTGTGTCTCTTCTCTCTCTCTGTCTCTTCTCTCTGTCTCTCTGTCTCTGAAGACTGTATTTTCACCTGATCAGTACAGCTGTTTGTTGCTGTCTACCTGGAGATTGTATTTTCACCTGGTCAATATTGCTGTTTGCTGCTGTCTACCTGGAGACTGTATTTTCACCTGGTCAATATTGCTGTTTGCTGCTGTCTACATGGAGACTGTATTTTCAACTGATTTCGTGATGGAATGCGAAATCTAGGGGCAGTTTGTGTTCAGAGAATCATAATGCAAGTAGGGTTAAGGGAGAAGTCATGTCTGCCATTGGCTGCTGTATCTAACCCTGCATGACTGACTGTGTGATAATTTGTGGTGTGTGTGCAGCTACATCGTCTTCCAGATCTTTCCCACCATTGCCGACATCGTCATCGCCATCGTCTACTTCGTCACTGCCTTCAACTATCTGTTTGGGTTGATTGTCTTTGCCAGTATGGCTCTGTACCTCTGTAAGTGTGTAAAAAGTGTGTGTAAAAAGTGTGTGTGTGTGTGTGTGTGTGTGTGTGTGTGTGTGTGTGTGTGTGTGTGTGTGTGTGTGTGTGTGTGTGTGTGTAGTGTGTGTGTGTAGTGTGTGTGTGTAGTGTGTGTGTGTGTGTGTAGTGTGAGTGTGTGTAGTGTGTGTGTGTGTGTGTGTGTGTGTGTGTGTGTGTGTGTGTGTGTGTGTGTGTGTGTGTGTGTGTGATAGTGTGTGTGTGTGTGTGTGTGAATCTGACTTTTACTTCCAGATAGTTCATGGAATAAGCAATGCATTTAAAAAAAATCAAACTATCCAGTGAAGAAAAAAAAAAAGACACAAGGAAAATGAGATATTCATGTCTCTGTTTATGCATGTTCATGCCCTCAATATGCTGGCTTCTTGGGAAGCTGAGGCCTCTGATGCCTCGCTCCCCTATGACCACACAGGTTATGGGACACCTTTACCTTTTACCATTACCGTATGCATGTGCCTATGATTGCTTCTTAAATGCCTACACATGCATAATAGCCATGCCTTACATTCGAATTTGCTAAAACTATAAATTGTTATTGATTGCTTGTGTGTTATATGGGTCGAATGCAAGCACTTTGATTTGTTTTTACAAGATATAGCACTATATAAGTTAAAAGTTAAAGTCTGTCCCGAGCCTAAGGCTCATCAGGCCGGTGCTTATCCCGGTTTCTGTGGCGTTAAGTGACTGAGTCATAGACTCCCCCCTGGATAGGACGCCAGTCTATCGCAGGCTTAACCCCCAACACAAGGTTGGTACCCCTTTTACACCTGGGTGGGGTGAGAAAATAGCCGTAAAGTGCCTTTTCCAAGAGCACAACGCTATAGCCGAAAGCTGGGATCGAACCCACAACCTTTAGATTACGAGTCCAACGCCCTAACCACTAGACTACAGCGGCGGCTATTTTTACAAGATATAGCGCTATATAAATTCCATGTTATTATTATTATTATCATGCCTGCCTGTGTGTGTGTTCCCTCCTGCAGCCTTCACGGTGGCCATCACGGAGTGGCGCACCAAGTACCGACGCGACATGAACCGCCTGGACAACGAGTGCAACGCCATGGCTGTCGACTCCCTCCTCAACTTTGAGACGGTCAGTGCCGCTGAAGGAAAGGTCACACAGGGTCACAGGGCCACATCATCATCGTCATCATCACCATCATCGTTGTAATCGTCATCTTCGTCGTCGTCATCATCATCTTCATCATTGTCATCGTCGTCGTCATTGTCATCATCATCATCATCCTTTACACCCAGTGGTGTGTAGGGCAGTAACAAACACTTTCCACCCCTGCCTATCCTGGGCCAGCCTGGTCAGTGAACTCCAAGAGTGTTGCATGGCTTCCATCTCACTCACAGGGCCACACACCACTGTTAGGTGCATGGGGACCCCCCCCCCCCCCCTCCCAACTGGACATGCACAGCAGTCAGTTTCCCCCACTTTCAGCTCCTCTCAGCTGTAATTATTTTGCCCCATCCCAGCCAAGTTGGGGCCAGCTGGTGCTAATTATAGCAGGAACTGACTACACATGGACTAGGTAAAGGGAAGGGGCACGCTAAATGTAGCACTCTTGACTGAGTGATGTTAGATTTGTGCACTGTGCATGATGTATTCGCTCTTGAGCATTGCTTACAGCACTGACTGTGTTCGTACTGACACAGATATACGTGCACAACCATATCTGCACAGAAAGGCGTGTGTGTTTGCTACAATTTTTCTGTGTATGTTATATGGAAAAAAATTGTGTGGATGGGGCGTAGCCTTTTTCATCATTGATATAGCTGAAGGCTATGTACATATTATTCGGGGGGGGGGGGGGGGGGGGGGGGGGGATGGGAGAGGGGCTATAAACATCAAGATTGGATTGGATTGGATTGGCACGCTCTTTTGCATGCATGTGGATGAAAAGATAACTTTTCGCTGTCCACATCTGTCTCCCACACAGACACAGAATATGTGGATAAGTAGGAGGAACACCCTTCCACATGTGCATGAGTTCTTTGTAACATCTACACGACAGCTGTGCATGACAGAATGAACTGTTTGTTCATTGTTTCTGCTTGCGTTGCAGGTCATATTCTCATGAATAGATTTCAAGAAACATAGGCAACACAATCGGTCACATACACAGAATCAGTGGTCACTGTTTTCTGAAAACTGAAGAAAAAGTTTGATGATTGTCTGTTCAAATTAAAGAAAGAAAGAAAGAAAAGTAACACAGTCCTTTGCAGTATTTATTTTGGCTGTTTTTGGAGGCTTTCATTTCATTTCAGAGTCTTTTCGGGCGTCTGTCTTTGTTAGGAATGAAACCTATGAGTTCTTTGACTGAGATATGGGCATTCTTATTTGTTGGGGTCTGTGTTTTGTATTGTTTTGTTTTTTAGGGGAGGTGTGTGTGTGTGTGTGTTGTGTGTGTGTGTCTGTGTGTGTGTGCATACACATGAATACTTGTAGTTTGTTGTATGTATCTTTATTTCATGATTTGTTCATTTCAGGTGAAGTATTATGGTGCCTCAGACTTTGAGACAGAGAGGTACGATGGGGCTATCGGCAAATATCAGGTAAATGACTGTCACCTGCATCAGTAGAGTAAAAAATGGTTCCTTTGCTTTGTCATAGACATTTAGTATAAACAACAAGAAATCGTATAGTATAAAACAGCAACAGCACCATTACACACGCACACATGCTTGCACACACACTTGCACACACATGCATGCACGCACACAGGCACGCACACAGGCACGCACACACACACACACACACACACACACACACACACACACACACACACACACACACACACACACACACACACACACACACACACACACACACACACACAGATAATCTTGTGCACACACACAAAAAAACCCCACCAACCTGTTTATAGAACATGAGGCCAGGTGTGATGGAGGTATGGATGAGGTGAGCATGCCCCTCACTCACCCTGCAGCCTGAAGAGGCATGGATCCTACTGAAGACAAGCATTTGATACAGTGGGAACATTCACAGCTGCGTCCCCCCCACTCCTGAAGGAATTGACACAGGACCAAACCATGTCAGCAGTCAAACATGCATACACCTTTTAAAAATTTTCTTAAGCCTTTGGGTTTTTTTCTTCCCTAATGTCAACAGAGCATCATTGTCTCTTTGTTTTCATGTCATCATGAAACTCAAAAAATATTATACAAAAACTTAAAAAAACCCAAGAAAAACCCAAACTATGTCAGCAGTCAGATAACTATCTCCTCCCTTCCATTTTCCATGTTGCTTCAACTTGGCAGATCTGAAGAAAAAAACAAACCCCCAAAACTTGGCAGATCTGTTATTTTAGATGAATCCTTGTTGGGATGCCAGAGGCCTGTCAGTATTATTAACACTGTACTCCAAGAGTGCAGCTGCACTGCAGTCTCTGTGGACCAGCCCTGCAGCAGCTGAGTGCAGTGTGCACTGGGTCATCATATCATCATATTTTTTTTGTTTAGAACCCATTTCTTATGAAACTATGGCATTGTATAGGTGAATGACTGCCTATTGTGTGTGTGCGTTTAAGTCTACACTGCATAAAAAAAAATGTTTCGGTTATTGTGTGAAGTTACGTTTTAGCTCTAATTTTAAGCGGTGACCAGACTGCTGTGTTTATGATGGTTCAACAATGCATGCAGTAGTTGCTGTCTGAGCATTCATAGAAGAAGAAGACGGTTTATAAAACATGGACCTCCTTTTCCTTCATGTTTAATCAACCAAACGTTGCACCGTGTAACAGCTGAAGGAAGATAAAAGCCCCGAAACACTTGTCTGAAGGGGGTTTCTCCTCTGAGGGCTCTCTGCTGCCACGCTCTACGCAAGTTTCTTACCACTGCATCATCATTTGTTTTTTTTTTGTTGTATTTTGTACCACTTAATGTCACAGCAGATTTCTCTGCATGAAATTTGGGCTGTTCTCCCCGGGGGGAGCACATCGCCACAAGTGCAGCGCCTACCCATTTTTTTTTCTTTTTCCTGTCTGCAGTTGTATTTGTTTCCCGATCAGTGTGGCTTTTTTCTACAGAATTTTGCCAAGGTCAACCCCCTTGTTGCCGTGGGTTCTTTTACATGCGCTAAATAGTGATGTGTAACACACGGGACCTCGGTTTATCATCTCATCCGAAGGACTAGTGCCCAGACCACCACTCAGGGTCTAATGGATGGGGAAAAACTTGTGGGCCCAACGGGGTACGAACCACCACACACTCCGACCCGGACTTTCTGCTTTCTAGGCAAGGCGCGTTACCACCTGGACCACCGATCCACCATCCATCATCATCATCATCGTCATTATTGTTGTTGGGCAGAAAGCGGAGTGGAAGTCCACAGCCTCCCTGAACATGCTGAACTCAGCGCAGAACGTGGTGACGACACTGGGCTACATGTCGGGGGCCTTGCTGTGTGCCTGGGCCGTGGTGAATGGTGTGGCGGGCCTCAAGCTGACTGTGGGGGACTACGTCCTCTTCGGCACCTACCTCTCCCAGCTCTTTGTGCCCCTCAACTGGCTGGGCACTTATTACAGGTCTGTGTGTGTGAGTGTGTAGTGTGTAGTGTGTAGTGTGTAGTGTGTGGTGTGTGTAGTGTTTGTGTGTGTAGTGTGTAGTGTGTGTGTGTAGTGTGTGGTGTGTGTGTGTAGTGTGTGTATGTATGTGTGTGTGTGTGTGTTGTTGTCGTTGTCGTCAGTAATATCATTTTCACCACCACCACCACCACCACCATCAACATCATCAACATCATCATCATCATCATCATCATCATCATCATCATCATCATCATCATCATTTTATTTATGTATTTATTTATTTATTTATTTATTCTTTTATATCGAGGACAATGGAATAAGCACTCATGTGCTTTTTTATCCAGTCCCCATGTGCATGCAGTTTTGT
>CM060317.1:4960259-4962759 GCA_030674155.1 Stramonita haemastoma
GCATCCTTTGTTTGTTTCTTTCAGGTGAAGGATATTCCGGATGCCAATGATATCGTCGTCCATAATGGCAAGATTGAATTTGAGAATGTCTGCTTCAGATACGAACCAAGGTATTGCCATTTTATCTTTGCTGTTTCCATACAGAAAATTGTTGATTTCTTTTCATCTTCTTTAGGTTGCCTTTTTTTTTTTTCTAAAAAAATTCTTATGGGATGTGAGATCCTATACAAAAAAATATGTTGCTGGGTACAGTTTAATTGTTGTTGTTGTTGTTTAACTCTCAGAGGACGGCCATCCGCTATAGCGGATTTGCTGCTTGGAGAGTTTTTACGTGGCAGCTGCATTGATACGATGACTAGTACAGCTTATCACAGTTTCATGGGCCTATCCAAGGTCGAATGCAGGGCATTGTCAGGTTACTCCGTATGTTCCAAACTCTTTGTACGTGGTTGCAGAGAGTAGCTGACACGGACTAGTGACAGGGAGTACAAAATTCAGAGTATTTTCTTCGTGCTAGTCAAAGCTCAAATATTTAAGTGAGAGCTTCAGTCTTTTGATATGGACAAACCCAGCATGTTTTCATATGTTTGGAAACTTTTATTTTCTTATTATGTGTTTTGCATTTTTTTATTATTATTTTTTTTTTTTACTAACCATTACAAATAAGCTGTCTGGGGGTGGGGGTGGGGGAAGAAGCAAGGGAGAGAATTGGCCGAACCGAGTGAGTTAATGGGGTGTGTGGTTGTTGTGTGACCGTTGACATTTGGAATATTGCTGTTTTCAGCAAACCCATCCTGAAGAACGTGTCCTTCACTGTGCCACCAGGTCACACTTTGGCTCTGGTAAGGTTTTTTTTTTTTTTTTTTTTTTTAAATCTGTTGTCCTCTTAAGATATATAGATAGATAGAGGTGGTGTGGTCATTATGCAATGCTGCCCTGTTTGATTGACTAAACTCTCTTAGTATTGAGAGAGAGAGGGAGAGAGATTTGATTTGATTTGATTTGATTTGATTTATTCTTTTATATCGAGGATAATGGAATAAGCACGAGAGAGAGAGAGAGAGAGAGAGAGAGAGAGAGAGAGAGAGAGATTTGATTTGATTTGATTTGATTTGATTTGATTTGATTTGATTTATTCTTTTATATCAAGGATAATGGAATAAGCACTCTTTGTGCTTTTTTACGTTCAGTCCCCGTGTGTATGTAGTTTTGTAAATGTCATCTGTTCCCACCGGCACAGGATGGCCTACTCTTACGAAAAGCGGAACAGGATTTAACGTGGGCGCAAGATGTTCTGCGTGCGTTCACACACGGGGCCTCGGTTTAAAATCTCACAGAGAGAGAGAGAGATTGATTGATTGATTGATTAATTGATTGATCAGTAATCTGTACTTTCAAGAAGACCTTGTTGTTTGGAGTTACCTGCAGTATATGCTCTGTCTCACCCATACCACCTGTAGGAATCATAGTGAGACCATAAGTACACAGGGGATGAGAAGTCTGCCTGTATGGCTGTTTTTGACTACTTCGCCACAAAGGTGGCAAAACTTTTTAGAATTTTGTTTCCTTTGATGGGGAACACATGCACGTGGGCATGCACGCATGCACGCTCGCACACACGTGCACACACACACACAACAACACACAACACAGCACAAACACAACCACACACACACACACACACACACACACACACACACACACACACACACACACACACACACACACACACATACATACACACACTCACACACTTACACACTTACTCACACACTTACACACACACACACACACATACATACACACACTCACACACTTACACTTACACACACTTACACACATTACATACACACACACTCACAGACACACACACTTACACACTTACACTACACACACACACTTACGCACACACACACACACACACACACACACACACACACACACACACACACTACACACACTACACACACACACACTACACACACACACACACACAACTTACACACACACACACACACACTTACACACACACACACACACTACACACACACACACACACACACTTACACACACACACACACACACTTACACACACACACACACACACACACACACACACACACACACACACACACACACACACACACACACACACACCACACACACACACACACTCTCACTCACAGACACACACACACACACCTACATACACACACACACTACACACACACACTACACACACACACTACACACACACACACACACACACACACACACACACACACACACACACACACACACACACACACACACAACACACACACACACACACACACACACACACACACACACACACACACACACACACACACACACACACACATGACCCAGCATCAAGACTGCCCCTGTCTCACAGTGCACAAATCCAACATCACTCAGTAAGGCCCAGTCAAGAGTGCTAAATTTAGCACACTCCTTCCTTTTACCTAGTCCAAGTGTG
>CM060317.1:4967759-4995259 GCA_030674155.1 Stramonita haemastoma
TAATAGCAGGGATCAACCACTCTTGGACTAGGTAGAAGGAAAGGCATGCTAAATTCAGCACTCTTGTCTGAGGGATGTTGGATTTGTGCGCTGTGAGTAAGTAAATTATATTAAAAAACAGCATGAACTGTGTGGATTGTGATGAGGTGACAGCCCCAATATGGCCTGTGCGGTCAGTGGGGCTGTAAGCAACATGATTGGATTGGATTGAACTGTGGTGTGGTGTGTGATGCAGAGTATGACACGGTGGTGGGGGAGCGGGGCCTGAAGCTGAGTGGGGGGAGAAGCAGAGGGTGGCCATCGCCCGCACCCTGCTGAAGGCACCCGCCATCGTGCTGCTGGACGAGGTCAGTCACCTCTTCACCTTCACTCTTCAACACTTCTTAGAGGCTAAAAAACTGATAATGTGTAGAATACTGTGTACATTTCTTAGAGTCAGAAAAAAACTGATAATGTAGGATACTGTGTACATTTCTTAGAGGCTGAACAACTGATAATGTAGGATACTGTGTACATTTCTTAGAGGCTGAAAAAACTGATAATGTATGACACTGTGTACATTTCTTAGAGGCTGAAAAAACTGATAATGTATGACACTGTGTACATTTCTTAGAGGCTGAACAAACTGATATGTATGTAGGATACTGTGTACATTTCTTAGAGTCTGAAAAAACTGATAATGTTTAGGATACTGTGAACATTTCTTAGAGCCTAAAAAAACTGATATGTATGTAGGATACTGTGGACATTTCTCAGTCACCTCCCCCCCCCCCCCCCCCCCCCTTGGCTCTGGAACATCTCTTGAAGTCTAAAAAAACTGATAAAAAAAAAACTGATATGTATGACAGTGTGTACATTTTTTAGTCTAAAAAAACTTATATGTTTTTATTTATTTATTATTATTTTTTTTAATATTCTTTCATATCGAGGATAATTGGATAAGCACTCATGTGCTTTTTTACATCCAGTCCCCGTGTGTATGCAGTTTGGAAAATGTCATCTGTTCCATACTGTGTACATTTCTTAGTCTAAAAAAACAACTGATATGTATGACACTGTACATTTCTTAGAGTCTAAAAAAAAAACTGTGTACATTTCTTAGAGTCTGAAAAATCTGATATGTAAGATACTGTGTACATTTCTTAGAGTCTAAAAAAACTGATATGTAGGATACTGTGTACATTTCTTAAGAGTCTAAAAAACTGATGGTGTAGAATGCTGTGTACATTTCTTAGAATCTAAAAAAAACTGATTTGTATTTAGAATACTGTGTACATTTATTAGAGTCTAAAAAAACTGATATGTAGGATACTGCATACATTTCTTAGAGTCTAAAAAAACCAAATATGTAGGATACTGCATACATTTCTTAGAGTCTAAAACAATTGAAATGTAGGACATTGTGAACATTTCCTAGAGACAACAGAACTAGCAAAGAAAAGAATGAACTGTCAGCATTTTGAGTAGTTGCTTTACAAGATTCAGCACTATATAAATTCCACACATCATCCTCATCATCACTATTATAACGATACATCATGGCAGGCCACGTCGGCCCTGGACACGAAGACGGAGCGGCAGATCCAGCGGTCGCTGGAGCAGGTGTGTGAGAACAGGACCACCGTCATCGTCGCCCATCGCCTCTCCACCATCATCCACGCCAACCAGATCCTCGTCCTCAGCGAGGGGGAGGTCATCGAACGTGGCACGTAAGTCAACTTCCCAGAGATGTTCAAGTTGGATCTGGTCAAGGAGGAACAAAAGCGAACTACATAAGGCCTAGATGACCTCATAATACCACAGGTGGCTAATCCCCCCCCCAAAAAAAGAGAGGGAGAGTTTTTTTTTAGAAAATCCTTGAAAAATCCATAAATTTTCCATCGGGAGTTCTGTATGTATCCTTAATTCATGCATACTGACAATAACCGGCTTCAGCCAGCACTTTCCATCATAAAAGAATAAATAAAAGAATAAATAAAAATCTTTTTTTTTTCTTTTTCCTTCACAGCCATGACGAGTTGCTGGCAAAGGGAGAGCACTATGCGGACATGTGGCAGCAGCAGTTACAGGCGGCAGCGAAACAGGAAGAGGACAGCAATGGCGATGCAGTGGACACCAATGGAGGCGCCGCCTAGAGCAGTGCTGACCACTGGCTGACCACACAGGGAGGAGGGAGGCCCGGCTCTTCATCTGCAGGACTTTGGGTTTTTTTTGTCTCGTGTTAAAAAAAAGGAAATTTACCAAAAAAAAAGGGGGGGGAGGAGGTGACATGGAAAATAAAAGGTGTTATTTTGTGTTTATAGCTTTACGATCCAGCAGAGAAAACGAGAAAGGACGCACAGGTTTAGCATGAAACGTGTGTGTTCTGATCAGTTGCCCATTTGGGGCCTGCAGCTCTCACAGTCTTTGGCTTCTGTGATCGAAAATGTTTTTTTTATGTTTGTCATTGGTTTGTTTTATAGGATAACAGCTGAAGTTATGGTGACTTTTGTTTCATGTTGACATCTGTTTTTGTAATGGTTAATACAGCTGTTTTTATAGGGTGGTACTGTGTGTTCAGACAGAATGCTGAGATGCATTGTATTGTGTTGTCAGCATCAGTCTTTGATCTGACAACATACACAGTACTGTTGCCATGCTGGTTTAGAAGGCTGCATGCATAGAACTCTATAAGCACAGATGAAGTATGTCTTCACCACTGCATGCATAGAACTCTATAAGCACGGATGAAATATGTCTTCACCACTGCATGCATAGAACTCTATAAGCACAGATGAAGTATGTCTTCACCACTGCATGCATAGAACTCTATAAGCACAGATGAAGTATGTCTTCACCACTGCATGCATAGAACTCTATAAGCACGGATGAAGTATGTCTTCACCACTGCATGCATAGAACTCTACAAGCACAGATGAAGTATGTCTTCAAGTTTGTTGATTTGCTTGATGGAGACAATCTCCTCTTTTTATTCATGATGTGACATCCACACATTTTGTTGTTGTTTTGAAGACCACAGTATTGTTGTTTTGGAGGAGGTTTTCATTTTTTCAAAAATATTTTTTGTTTTGTTTCTTTTGATGTTTTGTTTTGTTTTGATGGCTTTTTGCTTCAAGAGGACTGCCTTGTCTGATCCTGTGTACACAGGACACCACCCACCTAGCACCAAGTCCCTCACTGAGGATGTGAGCTGCTTTGTCTCAGAACCTGACTGTGTGTAACGTCTGTTGTAAAGAGGTGACCATCCCCTCATCCCCAGACCACCACAGTCATTCATGAATCAGTACACTAGGAAGAATTGAACACGACTCACCAAAGATCTGACTTATAATGAAAGCAAAATCGTCACTTTGACACTAACGCATAGTGGTGGAAAAGAGGATAACTGAAAACTGCAGTTAGAACTGTGGAGAAAAAAAACAACCCTGACCAAAGGCATGGAACCAAAGGAGAAATGAAAACAGAGGTAGGCATCACTATGAGGCCAGAAGGTCGAGGACTGACCCTCACTGACATGGTTTCTGTGGAACATCACAGCCGCGTTCGGAAATGAGGAGGATTTCATCAAGTCTCCAGAAATTGTCGGTCCATGGGGAGAGTTGCAGTCAGTCAGTCAGAGAAGACCTGTGATAGAGCCGTACCTTCCCCAGTTTGTTTTAGGGTGGCGGAAGTTGATGCTTTGCTAAACGTTTAGAATGAGAAAGCTTTAGGCTGTGTGTAACTTTTGTTATTTTGTAGGTGTGGCTTTAGTTTTGATGCTTCAGTTTCTTGAATGTTTCGCTTTAAATGGGATGCCATGTTTTGTTCTGGTTTGTAGCTTTTACAGTTGGTGGGTCATGTGTTAGGGGCTGAGACTGCTCTGCACTGGGATTGGCTTTACACAACCAGCACTGTGATCTGTGGGACAATATGTATGGTAATGTTGTTGTTATTGTTGTTATTATTACTATGATGATTATTATTATTGTTATTATTATTATTATTATTATTATTATTATTATTATTATTATTGTTAATATTACTACTACTACTACTACTACTACTACTACTACTACTACTACTACTACTACTACTACTACTCATTGTGAGCACGGCAGATGAAATGTGTCAATCTGAAATATTGCAACAGTTTTTCAGCCTACATAATTATGAACATCAACACCAGCACCATAGCAAACACTGCCTGCCACATTTTGTGATGTATATCTTTGTGTAACAACACCTCATACACACTGACACTATGTATGTCCATATATAACAACACTACATACATACACACGACACTATGTTTGTATGTCCATATATAACAACACTACATACATACACACTGACACAATGTATGTCCATATATAACAACACTACATACATACTCACTGACACTTTGATTGTACGTCCATGTGTAACAACACTACATACATACACACTGACACTATGATTGCATGTCCATATATTACAACACTATATACATACACACTGACACTATGAGTGTATATTCATGTGTAATAACACTACATACACACACACGGACACTATGTTGATCTGCCTGCACTCTGACAAGAGTGACCTGCTAAAAACAACAACAATAAAAACCCCTAAAAAAACTAAAATAAATTATAAAAAATAGAGTGACATGCTACAGTCACACGCGACATGTACATGACTGAATACATACTGGTGCTGGTTGTAGTAATGCACTTGGTTTCTTGCTTGTTTTGCTTTGGCTAGGAGGGGTGTTTGTTTCTGGAGTGAGTTTGTTTGTTGGTTTGAGCTTGTTGTTTGAGTTAGTTTGTTCGTTGGTTTGAGCTTGTTGTTTGAGTTAGTTGTTGGTGAGTTTGTTGGTTTGAGCATGTTGTTTGAGCATGTTGTTTGAGTTAGTTGTTTGAGCATGTTGTTTGAGCATGCTGTTTGAGTTTGTTGGTTTGATCTTGTTGTTTGAGTTAGTTGTTTGTTTCGGTTTGTTGCCTTTTTTCATGTGTGCTGCTCCACACCCTGCATCTGCTCGCACATTTTATCTCCATGTCGTTCACGACACTGTGTCATGTCACGTCTTGGGAGCCACACATCCATTGGCTCCAGTGTATCCAGCAGGGCTGTCGTGAAGTCACCCCCCAGAACAGACCCTGCACTTGCTGCTGAGTCACTGCAGTGAGCCCTGTGGGAGGCTGGCTACCAGTTCTGATCCAGTATCCTCAGCAACCCTCGGTGAAGGCTCATACTGACAGTGACAGTTCTGTCATGGAGGCTGGCTTGGGGAGCTGTGGATTCTGTGATGCCGACTGCCACCACATCTCTCTCCACATCTCGTGTTCCCATCATTGTGCAGACTCCAGGAGATTTTGTAATGAGGTCACAACAAACATGAAAGTTACAGGCTCATGAATGAATAGAAATCCATAACGAGGTCCTGTGTGTGTGCAATCATGTAGTCATGTTTTCGCACACAAGCTGGAGAGGGGCAGGCAGGTCCAGTTTGCTGTGAGTGCACTGCCTGACCATTTCAGCGCAGAGGCCTGGTACCTCCTCAAGGAGTGAAGGAAGAGGTGAAGTCATGCTAGCACAGCGGTCAGTTTCCCCCTCTCTCAGCTGCTAATTAATCCATCCCATCCCAGCCTAGGTGGGGCCAGCTGGTGCTATTTATAGCAGGAACTGATCACACTTGGACTAGGTAAAAGGAAAGGGCGCGCTAAATTTAGCTCTCTTGACTGAGTAATGTTGGACTTGTGTGCTGTGTGCTGTGCTGTAGTCCTGTCCCTCTCTCTGTTGTCGCTATGTGCCCGATTCATGCTTTGCTGTTCTCATCAACATCACCGGTGATGCATTGTTGTCGTCTTTCAGAGTTGGGCTGTGCAAGGAGATCACAGCTGTGTAGTGCACCCTCTACCCTACACTTGTTGCGTGTCTTCGTGTTAGTCATTGTGTTTAGTCTTGCCGCATAATTATTCCAGATCTGGTCATGGTGTATGTCTACCATCTGAACAGTTCACTGTGTACTCATTTTTTTAATCGGCACATTTTGTGAGTTGGTTTTTTTGTGTTTTTTTGAGAGCTGATATTATGATATAGTTCAATGTTTATCGCTGAAAAGCTCAATTTTTGTCCAGTTTGTAACTGATGCTGTCATGTCAGGCTGAGTGAGGGAAAGAGGTAAAGCTTCTGTGACTGTACTTGATGTCT
This sequence comes from Stramonita haemastoma, assembly GCA_030674155.1. Lineage (NCBI taxonomy): Eukaryota > Metazoa > Mollusca > Gastropoda > Neogastropoda > Muricidae > Stramonita > Stramonita haemastoma. The sequence continues at coordinate 4,973,934 of CM060317.1, forward strand.
TTGAGGTTCACTGCTAGATATGGAGAGAGAGAGAGAAAAGGCTGTGGTTGTTACAATGTCGCTGTGCACAAGATCTGCCTGTTTTGAGACAGACTCGCAGGTCTTGACTGCCAGTTACACTCTGAAAGTGACAAATATTGGATACAATGCTGATTGTTTTTAGCATGCAAATTGTAGATTTTTATCAGATTAAAAAATAAATGTAATGTAACATTGGGAAGGATTCATGTTTGAGCAGTTTGTTTTTGCTTCATGACCTGGTTGTAGTGACTGTTTCACAGTGGAGTCTGCACACTGACCTACAAGTGAGGATGTGGGGGGTAAATGGTTTGTTGCTGTGATTCCAATGTAGAAATTGCCGTTCGAGGAGGAGATGGTATTCCAAGGTGTAAATATATTCCTGAATCAGTGATAAAGGGTATTGTATTGTATTCAGTTTGAATCGCTAACTTTTTTTGGGTTCTGTACTGCCATGTATATCCTGTGAGCAAATACTTGCACAGACATGCTTCTTCACTTGTCAAAAACGGGACAGTCAAGATTTAACATGGTGTATTTAATATAATTCATGTGCTCACAGTTTATGTATGGAAAGTATGGTGTATGTCATACAGATAATCAGATGTCTTGGGAGATAGTCCTGTTTCCCACATTTTTTCCCCCTGACCTGAGAAATACACGTCTGGGTTTGCTTTCGCAGAGATGGAGTATAGCTGCCTTCACAGCAGGAAAGAATAAAAGAGAAACACGATAACAACATACACACAAAACACACATACACACAAACTCCTGCCTCTGAGTTTGGATTTGATCAGACATCTAAGGGAAGATCAGAGATGCTAACAAGTATTAAAAGCCAGTGTGGCAGGCATTAGGTTATGGCACATAACCAACATGAAAGGAGGAATTTGGTAAGTGGCTCTTCAGTGTTATGCTCTAAGGTCTCCCTAGGGAGTTTAGGGAATAGAAGTGGCAGCAAGTGGTGTTCATACTGTGTTAAAGGGCCTGTCTCTAACTCCATATCTGGTAGTGCTTATTCAGTGTTCAGAGTTCATCTGGCTGATTTTCCTGTAGGTGCTCATGCATAGGATGGTAACCTTGGCTTACACAACATGCTATCCAGCCTCACGGAATAAGGTGGTATCATGTGTGTGAAGACAGACACACACATGCAGCTTTGTGCAACGAATGCTTGCAGATGCTCACTGACAGCAGGAGCTTGTGGCCTGACCACTACATCTAGATGCTGCGGGTGTCAGTATAGTGAAGGGTACAGCTTGTTCCCTTCATCTCTATCCCTTGTCCTCCATACCCTCTGGTTTCTTATGTCCTGGGACTCAGTCAATGTAATGTAGCATGTATGTAATAGCCTGCAGGCTGTGGAAGTTATTAGGGAAACTGAACTTTGCACACTACACTTTCAGGTGTGGAAGTTATTAGGGAAATTGAACTTAGCACACTGAACTTAGCACACTGTACACTTTCAGGGTGTGAAAGTTATTATAGAAGCTGAACTTAGCACACTGTACACTTTCAGGGTGTGAAAGTTCTTATGAAACTGAACTTAGCACACTGTACACTTTCAGGGTGTGAAAGTTCTTATGAAGCTGAACTTAGCACACTGTACACTTTCTGTTGCTGTTAACATACCGAGATCTCAGAGTCGTGGCCAAAATCTGATATTTCACTAATGTTTTGTTGAATATTTTTTATTGCTAGCATTTTTGTTATATATGAGGTTTTTTTGTTATACATCTGGTATAGATCTGCCATTGTTGGAATGATAATCCGGAATTTCTTTTTGGATATATACTTATTCTATTTATTGTTTACCATTGTGTGTGTGATTCTGATCTTGCCTGACTTCCACAGCGGGAATGCAGAGAATTGCAATATTTACATATATATGTCATTGTAGTTCTTGATGAGGGGTGCGATAGCCTTGTGGTTAGAACGTTGGACTTGTGATCTGAGGGCACAGGTTTGTGTCTGCACTGAGGACTCCATTCATGGAGGTTTTCCTCACTGAAGTTCTCCTTGGTGTTGACTCCACTCTCCTGGAGTCCATAGGATGAGGCTGTGAACAGTGACTGACCTGTAAACTGAGACCTTGGATGCAGGCCCCCCAGAACTTCCTGTGCACTGTTACTGCCCCATCCACCTTTTGTAGAAGAGCAGGCCAACCAAGACCTGTGGCATGAACATACCCAGCATGCACCATGCTACCTGAAGAGGGATGGGCTCCAACTTGCCCATGACACATGTTCAGCGCCGAGCCCAATAACTGCCTAAGGAGTTAAGAAAGAAGTCCAGTTTTTGCTGACAGAATGACGCTTTGCTATGGGAAGCTATATGCTGTACATGTGGAGGGTGGTGTGTTAACTGCTGGCCATGTGGTCTGTGGAGTGGAGACTGAGTCTTAGCCATTGAAATTACTGGTTCTCGTGTCTCACAGAACGACTGTAGTGTCAGTCAGAGAGTAAACTTTGTATGAGGATTGTAGTGAGTCTCTCCCACTGAAATCACTGGTTCTGGCGTCTCACAGAGCAACTAGTGTCAGTGAGAGAGTAAACTTTGTATGAGGATTGTAGTCCGTTTCCTTGATGAGTCGAGAAACGGTTTCATAACAATGTTGTCGTGTTCACTGTGAACGCAGTTGTTGTTAACTTGTGAAAACAAAGCACATCTGTAACAGTGTATTTTATGAATGATATGTTGTCAGAAATCAAAGCAGTTATTTGTTGATACTTATGGATTTTTTTTCTTCTTTTTAAATTGGACAAGACTGTTTTCATGGTGAAAGAATACTTCTGCTGTTGTTGGTACACATGATTCAGATGTTATGATGAAAGCAGTCGGGTTGGCGGTATGATCCAGTAAATTTTTGTACATTGTTACTCTTCACGTAAAGTGGGTCTTTTTATGATAAAAGTTCTGTTTATTTTGAAAAACTTCTGAACAGCTTCCCCCTCCAATCTTTTGGACCATGTTTTCATCAAACAAGAGCTGTGTGAGAAAGAGAGAGAGAGACAGAGAGAGAGATGGAGAGAGAGACAGAGAGAGAGATGGAGAGAGAGAGAGAAGTATGTTTTAGTTACCGAATGTAATTGGATCAATACTCTTCTTTCATGGCTACTTTTGAAATTATCGAGATTATTATTGTTCTCCTATATTGCTGTGTCAGTACTTTTTTGCACTTATTTTTTTCACATAGTTTTATCGATACATATATGAAAATAAATTGCCCAGATTTCATTCTAGTTCATTTTGTGTTTTGGGATGAATGACATTTTGACATGGTTGACGCAGAAGTGACATTTATGTCCTGTGCTTACACTCTGCTTCCTGGAGAGGGGTGGGTGAGCCCTGCCAGGGTCCACATGCCCTCAACACACACACACACACACACACACACACACACACACACACACATGCACATACACACACAAACACACACACATACCTACACACACACACTCATACAAAAACACACACATACATACACACACACACACACACACACACACACATACAAACCACACACACACATACAAACACACAACACACACCTACACACACACCACACACATACAAACGCACACACGTACACACACACACACACACACGAACACACACACGAACACACACACATACACACACACACACACACACACATACACACACATACAAACACACACACATACACACACACACACATACACACACAAACACACACACACACGAACACACACAAACACACACACACACACACACACACACACACACGCACACACACACACTGCCTGCACAAGTCAGTGCTGAGGGGGGACTTACAGATAACAGAAGTCAAGTCCCCATGTCTACAAGTCGTGGTGATGCATGGTGAGGGTCTGTGGTGTGGATGTTTCTGTTATCGAAGGCATTGTTGCAGTCCAAACAGGTGATGGCTGGTTGGTTCTGAAGTAGGACTTTTTTTGTGCTGCTCTGTGGAGCACTGCTCAGTACTGTACTGTGGAGATATAATTTTTGCTACTGTTCTGTGTATAACTTGGTTTATACCGGAATTTCTGCTACCTTTTCCACGATTTTGTGTTAACTGTCTTGGTTTAGACAGAATTTCTGCTACTGTTTCTACAATTTGAGTTAACTGTCTTGGTTTACACAATTTCTGCTACTGTTTTCACAATTCAAGTTAACTGTCTTGATTTAGACAGAATTTCTTCTACTGTTTCCACAATTTGAGTTAACTGTCTGCAATTTGTTGTGAAATGTGGCCAGACAGCTTCGCACATGCCTGAAGAGAAGCCTTGCCCACAGATCATCATGGCTGCCTCATACAGACACAATTGCCCACAGATCATCATGGCTGCCTCATACAGACACAATTGCCCACAGATCATCATGGCTGCCTCATACAGACACAATTGCCCACAGATCATCATGGCTGCCTCATACAGACACAATTGCCCACAGATCATCATGGCTGCCTCATACAGACACAATTGCCCACAGATCATCATGGCTGCCTCATACAGACACAATTGCCCACAGATCATCATGGCTGCCTCATACAGACACAATTGCCCACAGATCATCATGGCTGCCTCATACAGACACAATTGCCCACAGATCATCATGGATGCCTCATACAGACACAATTGCCCACAGATCATCATGGATGCCTCATACAGACACAATTGCCCACAGATCATCATGGATGCCTCATACAGACACAATTGCCCACAGATCATCATGGCTGCCTCATACAGGGAGGAACACTGCAGTGGACAGGCCTTGTATCTTCTTTCCTATTCTTATACAATGTTGACATTTGGATTAACACCAAATGATTTTCAAAACGCTCAATTTCATTTTCATTACTTCATCAGTTAATGGACTAAAAAAGAAAAGAAAGCTTTGTTGAGACTCGGGCAATGGCACACAACTCCCACATATGGAGAAAACTGGTGTTTTCATTACTCCCCAAAACACAAACTAAACAAAACAAAACCAAAGCAAACAACAAACTATCACTCTCAGATTAAGGACCTGTGAAGTGTAGTATATTTGTGGACCGTTTTTCCACAAATCTTTTTCTGAAGACGGCAGACACAGACACCAGTGAGAAACCAATGAAAAAGGAAACTCTACAGCCACACGAACCACAACAAACATTCACTCCCCACTTTCGTAAAGCATAAGTTCTGCACGTCCTCTGTGTGTGTGTTGCTTCAGCAAAGTTTTTATTTCAAGTGATACAGATTTGTCAGCTGATACATTCACAAACAGAAATCAGAATTTCTTGACAACCTTGCCAGAGAAGACAAAACTACCAAAACGCACAGCCAGCTTACGACAAAGTGCCAACAACACAGATCTCTCCACAGCTGCCATCAGTGTGTGTGTGTGTGTGTGTGTGAGTGAGTGTGTGTGAGTGAGAGTGTGTGTGTGTGTGTGTGTGTGTGAGTGTGTGAGTGTGTGTTTGTGTGTGTGTGTGTGTGAGTGAGAGTGTGTGTGTGTGTGTGTGTGTGTGTGTGTGTGTGTGTTTGTGTGTGTGACTGCTTATGGTCTGCACTGAACCAGCATTTCAAATGTCAGTAATATCACTGGGTACATTTTCCACATTTTTAGTATTCTAGCTGCTTACCATCTCAGTACTAAGGGAACAAATTGAACAGATATGCTTCTAGGGACAGATCTATAGAAAGAAAACCAATTAATAAGCAATCTGCAAGTAAACCCTGTCTGTCTTGCTATCAAAATTTTGCTGATTCTAAGATTAAAAAAAAAAAAGACAGAAGAACATTTACAAATTTTAGTGTGAAAAACTTTTGTATTTGGAGTAACAGATTACATAAACATTAAAAATCATTACAAAAATATACAAATCACCTGACAGTCGGACCAACTCATGCTGGTTTTTTTTTCAACACAGCTTTCTTCTATAGAGAGTGAACAAAATGGCTGCAATGCAAACAGTTCAGCACAAAAACAATCTTCAGTAACAGAACAAACACATCATTAGTCAGATTTTGTCAGTGGCATAGAAAAATGGCGCAAGTCTCATGTAAGTTTTGATCTACTTACACAACTGTTTCATGCCACTGACTGTAGTAAGCATTTAGAGAAAGAAATGGAATGCCAAGCTAAGCATAATGCACAGGCACAAACACAGTACTGACACACGCACTTGTTAGAAAAACACTTTGAGCCAGATATACAATACATATCGAACTGATACGCCACAAAAATCAGATATTTATATATATATATATGCTGTCTTCACATGAATAAAACACAAAGATAATTCTGCTGAGAAGAACCCCCCAGGTACAAGCAGCATTATGATCAAACCATTCTCATGCAACAAAATTCCCTTCTGACTTCATTTCACAAAAGGCAATTTCAAAAACAAGTCTTAAGACTTTAAAGCTGCTTTAAAGGAAAAAAAAAAAGACAGCACTAAGTTCTACATTAAAATTTTCATATTCGTACATTTGGTGTCTATCCAAAAATAAATAAATAAAGCAGCTTTTTTCTGGGCAAAATACAACAATAACCTGAACAATTATCTAGAAATAATACATACTCTGAGGGCTTTTGCAGTGTACTTTCAACTTGCTCCTTTCTTCATTTCTTTTTGGCTGATGTTGGCAAAAAGGTTGTTTTCTTGCAACATCTTTAAGGATGAGGGCTGATGGTTATTAATAATTTTACTTTTGACATTTTGAACAGGTGAGAAACGCTTTATGAGGCTGAGATACTGGCTCTTGCAACAGGTTGCCACAACCAAACTTTAAAACATTCTGAAAGTTCACAGTTTACAGATAAAAATCACACCTTTCTTTTCTATCTTTCTTTTCTTCTTTTCCTTCAAAGATATATTGGCCTTTGGTACCTTTTTTTTAATTGATAAATTATGACCCCAGCAACAGGGTTTAAACCTGTTTGTAAAGGTGACTAGTTTTTCCATGAATACTGATGGTTTCCACGGTGCTAAAAAAACACAGACATACCTCCCTGTTAAAACTTCAAGGCTGATGGGGGAACTTTAAACTGTCAGGCCAAAAGTCTGAGCTAACAATGACTGTCTTTGTGAGCTAACAATGACTGTCTTTGTGAGCTAACAATGACTGTCTTTGTGAGCTAACAATGACTGTCTTTGTGAGCTAACAGTGACTGTCTTTGTGAGCTAACAATGACTGTCTTTGTGAGCTAACAATGACTGTCTTTGTGAGCTAACAATGACTGTCTTTGTGAGCTAACAATGACTGTCTTTGTGAGCAAACAATGACTGTCTTTGTGAGCAAACAATGACTGTCTTTGTGAGCAAACAATGACTGTGTCTTTGTAAGCAAACAATGACTGTGTCCTTGTGAGCAAACAGTGACTGTTTTTGTGAACAGAACTAGTGTGGTCCTTATTAAGCACTATTTCATAGCCCTGCATTCTATTGTTTATCCACTTTTTATCTGTTTAACAATGATCACAATAACAAATAAACATGTGTCTAAATGTGGACATAACCCTGTTACTTTCTGATCACAATAACAGATAAACATGTGTCTAATTGTGGACATAACCCTGTCACTTTCTGTCTTTCTTTATGAACCATTTTTTCAATTCAACTATGGTATTCAATGTTGCTTGTCTAAAATGTGATCACAGTAACAGGTAAACATGTATGTCAATGTGGACATAACCTCATTAGTCTTTTTTCTGTCTTTTTTTAACCCCCTTTTCATGTAAACTGTAGAATTCAATGCAGCATGAGATTGCTTGCTCTCTCTTTCCCCAAGTCAGATATCAAGGATAGCAACTCTTTTTCACAGCTCAACTGTTACAAGTAACAAACAATTTATACAACCATTCCTAAAATAAAAAAAACCTAACAAAGACCCCCCCCCCCCCCCCTAATTTCAAGATGAGTTTGAGGCTTCATCAACAGATTATTCATAACATTTATAATAAAACCAGATTTCTTTATTTCAATTCCCTGCACCCCCCCCCCCCCCCCCCCCCAAACAAAACTCCCCAAGTAGATCACACACCCATAATACAGAATCCTGTTCCCCTTCGAAGTCCCCATAGTCTGCATATACATTTATTTGGAAGTGATGATTTTTGTAAAAAAACATTTTGTCATGGGCAATCATTCTTGCAGTAAGTTTCTTATTTTTGGTTGCCATATTTTGGAGGTTTTTTTGTTTTTTTTGGGTGCAGTAAATATTGACTGCACATTAGACCAGAGTTCATCACTTCATCTCAAACAACTGGTGATGATTACCAGTGTAAATGCTACCACAGGATCTGTGATGTTTTCCCCTTCCCCTGCTTTAATACGTTGACCCTGAGGGTTCGGGCAAAGGAGGGGAGAGAGAGGAAGGGGAGGGTGGTGACTACAAATCCAAACCATGAACACTCAACAACTCAACAGTCAGGTAAAACAAACCAGGGACTCATCACACACCTGTGAGACTGGAGCCTCAGGTTAATTAAAGCATTCCCCCATCTTCTTTCAACAGATGGAGACCAGCAGGATCACGCTCCCTCAACAAACAACATTGACGACCTTTTCCCCTCAATTATTAACCCACCCTTCTGACTTTTGTCTCACAAACCCTCTGCCCCCTGTATCAGTGACTGCCCCCACACTCGCCAAACGCCTGTCTCGCACATAACACAGCATCCCTTCCAAACATAACCGTAAGCGGCTTCCTCCCATAACACAGGCTTCACAACATAAGGAACACGATCTAAACGCTGATCTGATTAAAGAAAAAAAAAAAAAAGCATCTTACGATACTAAACATCCATTTGCAAAAGTCAAAGTGACACTGTCATTTCCAGATGGTACATTGCCGACGGGCAGGAAGCGAGGTCGTCGCTGCTCTCTGTTAGTTAGTTAATACTGCTCCTCCACATCTCCCTCCACTCTCTCTCCCTCTCCCCATAGGGGCCTGCTCACTTCACTTCACTTCACGATCAACATCCATCCACGATGACAGACTTAACCCAGCGTCACAGAAAGAAGAGCCAACACGGCAACAGTGTCACACATCAGCTGAAGAGCAGAGCAGAGCAGAGCAGAGCAGACGCTGTGTGGAGGTGAATAAGTCAAGGCAGCTAAATGGTGCAAGCCGCACACACAGAGCATCGTCATCATCGTCATCGCTGTAAGTCTGGCTTCCTTCCTTCCCTCCAGGCTGAGGGCTGGACTGTAGCTTAGCGCTCCATGACACAGGGACAGAACAGGGGGCCCTGAGGGGGAGGGGGGGGCAGCATGCAGGGGGGGGGGGGAGGGGGGGGGAGAGGCGGGGGTTGTCATGACGACATTTCCGAGGGCATTTCTTTGCCGTGTTTGGAGGCCAGGTTGCGGGACATGTACTGCCAGTACTCGCTGCGTATGGTGTCATGCTCCTCGGACAGGGCCGTGCACAGCTGAAACACACAGTGAGGGAAATGAAACCGACATTTGGGATAACTGAAACAGGCTATTTAGGACAACTGAAACAGGCTATTTAGGACAACTGAAACAGGCTATTTAGGACAACTGAAACAGGCTATTTAGGACAACTGAAACAGGCTATTTAGGACAACTGAAACAGGCTATTTAGGACAACTGAAACAGGCTATTTAAGACAACTGAAATAGGCATCTTAGGACCACTGCAACACAATTTCAAGTACCAGATGTTTTGCATGATTCCTACACACAGCTTTGCTTTCTAGTCTCATCCAAAGGAGGTCAGGGGAGAGGGTCAGTACCAGAATCAATTCCAGGAAAAACTTCCCCTGAACAGACACCACAGTAAGACTGAAACTTGCATCCTCAGTTTCTGTTACATCATGAGGGATGGACGCTATAGCCAAGTGGTTAAGGCCATTTGACTTCAATCCCATGGGTCCATGAAGTTGTGGGTTCAAATCTCTCTCTGCAGCATCTAATGAATTAAGAGTGGGGATTTTTACGATCTCCCAGATCAATTCAAGTGCAGACCTACCAATGCCATAATTGCCTTTGTATATATACACATGCAGAAGACCAAATATACATGTTAAAGATCCCAAATTTCATGTCAGCGATTGGTGGGTTATGAAAACATAAAGATACTTGGCATACATTCCTGAAGTCTGAATGCAGCTACCTTCATGAGGGGCAAAAACTGTCATATATGCCAAATGACACCACAGGTGAACATCGGAGTTCTAACCAAGGAATGAAAAACAAGAAAATATCATGAAAATGACACTTTATCCATCAGGCTACCTCCCTACCCAACCCTATCCCTGACCCCACGGCACAAAGAGTGCCATTTATTTATTGATTGATTTATTTATTCTTTTATATCGAGGATAATGGAAGAAGCACTCATGTGCTTTTTTACATCCAGTCCCCATGTGTACACAGTTTTGTAAATCTTGTCATCTGTTCCCACCAGCACACAATGGCCTTCTCATACGAAAAGCGGAACAAGATTTAACATGTGCGCAAGATGTTCTGCGTGCGTTCGCACATGGGGCCTCGGTTTATAGTCTCATCAGAAAGATAGATTTGATTTGTTCTTTTATTCTTTTATATCGAGAATAATGGAAGAAGCACTCATGAGCTTTTTACATCCAGTCCCCGTGTGTATGCAGTTTTGTAAATGTCATCTGTTCCCACCTACTCTTATGAAAAGCGGAACAGGATTTAACAAGTGCGCAAGATGTTCTGCATGCGTTCGCACATGGGGCCTCAGTTTATAGTGTCATCATCTGAAAGAAAGACAGTGAATCCCCCACCTGCAAAGCCTTCTGCAGGATGGAGTCTGGGTTGCTGGCGCCCAGCTCCAGCATTTCCTCGTAGGTGTCGACCATGCAGGCCAGCAGGTGAGGGGAGCGGATGCCCTGCTCGTACAGCCCCTGGCAGAACTTGTCCAGGCCCGGGTACTGAGACAGCTTGTGGTCCTTCAGCACTCTGCATAGCACAGCACAGCATAGTCAGGTACAGTTAGCAGACAAGAAAAAAAAAATTAAAAAGCTTGTGGTCCTTCAGCACTCTGCATAGCACAGCACAGCATAATCATTACAGTTAGCAGACAAGAAAAAAAAGATTAAAAAGCTTGTGGTCCTTTAGCACTCTGAGCACAGCACAGCATAATCATTACAGTTAGCAGACAAGAAAAAAAAAATTAAAAAGCTTGTGGTCCTTTAGCACTCTGAGCACAGCACAGTATAATCATTACAGTTAGCAGACAAGAAAAAAAAATTAAAAAGCTTGTGGTCCTTTAGCACTCTGAGCACAGCACAGCATAATCATTACAGTTAGCAGACAAGAAAATTTTTTTTTAAAAGTTTGTGGTCCTTTAGCACTCTGAGCACAGCACAGCACAGCACACACAGTACAGTCAGGTACAGTTAACAGACAAGAAATTTTTTTTTTTTTTTTAAAAGCTTGTGGTCCTTCAGCACTCTGCACAGCACACCACAGCACACACAGTATTTTTATTTATTCATTTATTTATTTATTCTTTTATATCGAGTATAATGGAATAAGCAATTATATGCTTTTTCACATCCAGTCTCCATGTGTATGCAGTTTTGTATATGTCATCTGTTCCCACCGGCACACGATGGCCTGCTATTACGAAAAGCGGAACAGGATTTTAACATCTGCACAAGATGTTCTGCGTGCGTTCGCACACGGTCCTCGGTTTATAGTCTCATCCGAAAGACTTTTGGGGGGAGTGGAGTCAGCACTGATGTTAACTCCAGAGGAAAAATCCCATCGACCAGGAATCGAACCTGGGTCGTCAAATTGCGAGCGTAATGTTCTGACCACTAGGTTATATCCTGTCTCCATATATCCAGTATAGTCATCATGTACAGTTAATGGACTAAACAAAAAGCTTATGGTCCTTCAGCACTCTGAGCACAGCACACACAGTACAGCCACATGTACACACACGGTTGCATGGGGGCACACAACATACACACAGACCTGCACATGTGAATGTTTGCACATGTAAACACACACACACACATGCAAGCAAATGTTTGTGCACATGGCATGCACTCACTCACGCACATGCGTGCGCACACACACACACATGCACACACACACACGCACGCACACACACAACACACACACGCAGACACACACACACACATGCACACACACACACACACACACACACGCACGTGCACACACACACACACATGCACGCACACATGCACACACACACATGCGCGCACACATGCACACACACACATACACACACACAACAAAAGGAGATACAAACTGATACACAGATAGAGACATAAATTCACACACACACAGAGTGCACACATGCCTGCTTGCACACAAACTGAAACACATACACAAACAGTGTGCTTACTGTGACAAAAAAATGCCATATACATGCACGACAAGAAATTTACTTTCAGGACAAAGGTATGTGTGTGTGCAAGTATGTGTGTGAGATGCAAGCATGCACAAGTCTGTGCATGATTATGCACTGCGTAGGGTGTAAGGAGTGAGTAGGAGCATGTTTGGCGGATGAAATGGGAATGGGGGGGGAGAGAATGCTGTAGTTGGAAAAAGTTGAGACAGGAACTGAAAGTCCTTCCCTCACAGAGACTTACAGATTTGAAATCTTTATGTAACACTGACAGACACATTAAAAAAAAAAAAACGTCTTTAACTTCAAACCCCACAACCTCTTTCCCCACCTCACACTCCTGAAAGGAACCCCCCTCCCTCCTATGTTTAAAAAAAAATTATTCTTTAAAAATATTTTTAAAAAACACCCTTTCATTAACATAAAAAAAAACTTCCATTAATCTAACCCCCCTCCCCCCCCGAAATCTTTTCATTAATCTTTAAAAAACTAAAAATGAAAAAAAATTCATTAATTAACAACAACCCAACTAAAAAAAAAAAAGTCCCTTGCTTTCCCAGGTGTGGGCAGCATTGGGGGGGGAGGATGAACTCACCCCTTCAGGTAGTTCCAGGCACTCTCATTGTTGGGGGCCTTCTTGATGAAATCCTGGGCGTACCTGAAACATTGCAATACATGGTGCTGAAATTCTCCATGACTGAACAGTGACATACAGCATCACCACACAGAACTAAACACAACTGATCACTTTTTTTGTCCATTCCTCCAACAGACTTGTTTCTCCTTCCATCTAGATATACCAGCCACCAGTTTGCCATAGGACTAAAACCCTGACTAACAGCAAAGGCAGAGGCAGCAGAAAAGTGAAATCCTTAAATGAGCTTAAGGAGAAACAAAAATTAATTTCCTAAGTCACCCATTTTCCTTCCCACAGCAGGTGTGTCAGCAGCATGGCAGTCAAGACATCTTTTCATTTTTCCACTTTCAAACCGCTTTCAAGTCATGGCAGATTTCTCTGCGTAAAAATTTGGGCTGCTCTACCCAAGGAGTTCCGCACTCACTTGACTTCTTTCTTGACGACGTCGTCGGTGAAGCCGGAGGTGTTGGAGACGACGAAGTGTCGCTGGTTCCAGGCAGAGTTGTTACGCAGGTCGTCCTTCAGCAGACTGTCCACATACTCCAGCTCCTTGTCCCACAGGCTGAACTTCTGCAGCACCCACTGTCTGTAACAGTCATACACATAAATATCATAATAATAATAATACACCCTTCCTTCCTCTCTGTTCTACTTTTCATTAGCGATGTCAGCCTACGTTCTGCTTTCCATTAGTGGTGACAGACTAACAGTTAACACCCTTCCTCTCTGTTCTGCTTTCCATAAGCGATGACAGACTAACGGTCACACCCTTCCTTTCTGTTCTACTTTCCATCAGTGACGGCAGAGTGACAGACTAATGGTGACAGACTAATGGTGACAGACTAATGGTGACAGACTAGTGGTGACAGACTAGTGACCCTGCTTACCGGTGCTGCCAGGCGTGGTAGTTTTTGGCGTCGTCACGCAGGATCTTCTGGGTGAAAGCCAGCTCCTTGCTGGGGTCTTCCAACCACTCCACCAGCACTTTGCGGTGATGCCTGAGTGCACACACACACACACACACACAACACACACACACACACACACACACACACACACACACACACACCATGCATCATCATCAAGGTATCAGAGATCTGAAAATGTCAGTATACTATACCCGCTCGTAGTAGACTAGAAATTGTTGATCAATACTGCTACAGTAGTTTCATGGTCTGCTACCAATCTGTTGTAGGTGTGTGTGTGTGTGTGTGTGTGTGTGTGTGTGTGTGTGTGTGTGTGTGTGTGTGTGTGTGTGTGTGTGTGTGTGAGAGAGAGAGAGAGAGAGAGAGAGAGAGAGAGAGAGAGAGAGAGAGAGACAGAGAGACAGAGAGAGAGAGAGAGAGAGAGAGAGAGAGAGAGAGAGAGAGAGACAGAGAGAGAGAGAGAGACAGAGAGACAGAGAGAGAGAGTGCGAGCACAGACATGATTGCATGCATATAAAAGTGTAGGAAAAAATATCTCTAACATGAGAGACAACCACCATGACCACAAAATGTCTCCAGGACTGGATAAAGAAAAGGAGTTACTTTGAGCCAAGTTTGAACCATGGACCTCATGCTTCTAGACAGATCAGTTAACCACATTTTCCACCCCATCACTACTGTATGCTTTCCAGTCAGTCTGTGGGCACAATGCACATAAATTGGCCTGGTCCCACCCCTGCATTGAGGTGTTACACAGTGGTCCTCAATGACACCTGTGCTGTAAGCCAGAGGTGTTACACAGTGGTCCTCAATGACACCTGTGCTGTAAGCCAGGTGTTACACAGTGGTCCTCAATGACACCTGTGCTGCAAGCCAGAGGTGTGACACAGTGGTCCTCAATGACACCTGTGCTGTAAGCCAGAGGCGTTACACAGCGGTCCTCAATGACACCTGTGCTGTAAGCCAGGTGTGACCCAGCGGCCACTTACCAGACCTGGTAGTTCTTGGGGTGGTAATCTAGGTGGTCCTCAATGACACCTGTGCTGTAAGCCAGGTGTCACACAGCGGTCCTCACTGACACCTGTGCTGTAAGCCAGGTGTGACACTTACCAGACCTGGTAGTTTTTGGGGTGGTCCTCGATGACGCCGGTGATGTAGCGCATCTCCTCCGTCAGGTCCTTGTCCAGGTCTGCCAGCACCGTGCGGCGGTAATGCCTGCAACACACAGTCACATTACTTTATTATCTCCAAATCAGAGAAATTATGGTGTAATGCCTGCAACACACAGTCACATTACTTTACTATCTCCTAATCACATAAATTCCGGTGTAATGCCTGCAACACAGAGTCACATTACTTTATATCTCCTAATCAGAGAAATTCCGGTGTAATGCCTGCAACACAAAGTCAGATTACTTTACTATCTCCTAATCAGAGAAATTCTGGTGGGTTACAAGCCATATATTACAATAACCACACAAAACAACATCAATATAGCTAACACAGGTTCCGAACATCAGCATGCACCCATCACAGCACAAAGAGCGCCCACAAGTCAGCAACACCTCAGCCAGCCGCAAACTCACCCAAGTAAAATCGCAAACATTCGTGTGGGCACCAGTATGCCCACGCATCCCACACATACACACTCACACATCGCTCACGCACACATACACACACAAACACAAAATATTAAAAGTTTTCACACACAAGCGCACGCATTTTAAGACATAAACAAAATTGTTATAACATATTGTATGATAAGACAAATACACCAATTGTCACCACAACACATCCCATGGTCATGTCCCGTTCTGTCAAATATCACCTGAGAGAGTCCACATCTACCTCACTCTGCTACTGATGCAGCTGAATTCATCGTTTCAGAGCTTCATGACCACTGTGGCCAACATGCTTCTATCAGTCTTCTGTCAAAGTCTCCTGGGACGGAAAGAGCCACCATCATCATCACAGGGATTTTCAAATACAATTAAATACACACAGTGTATGAAGTACTTAGGAGCAATAAGATTCAATTTCGATCTAGGTGTCAACATTTGGGTGACAATCTGATCTTATCGCAGTGTTCTGTTCATCTTCTCCTCAACAGTTGTCAACATGTATGTTTACTTATGTTTTGTTGTCATTTGAGCCATGAAAATATGGAACATGTGTACCATTACGACAGAGGTTGTATGCACTCAGTGCTGTTAAGGAAACACCAGGTATGTAAAGCCCTCTTCTGCTGCTACAACCCCATTCGTCTTTTGAAGAAGAGCAGGTGAGATATGGCAGTAGTATAGACATGACTCTACTGTACCCAGCATGCACTCTACGACCTGCAGAAGACAGTTCCGACACCTTCAGCCTGCCCACAACACAATACCCAAAAAATTTTGTGCAATGCTATCATGACCTGGCAAGAAGTTAAGGGGAGAGACAGGTCTAAAAGTGGCCCAAATCATAGGTTTTTCTATTATAAAAAATTTGCTACATGCAAATATTGAGATTTCCCTGTGCTTATCTAAAGAATTCAGATTTAAGGTTTCATGTACTTGTGATAAATAAAAGGGTTCAAGAGTTTAAAACAGTGCTGGCAGCCATACAGGACTGTTTTCATGGCAACAGTGCACAAAACTGAGTATTTTATGGGAGTTTTAGGCTAAATTACAAGTGATGATACGGTACATCTTCTATTACAGGCTTGAAAATCAAAACTTATCAGTTTCAACCCTTATGTCCCACATTAAATGAAAAGGAGAAATAAAGTCGCATATCCCAACGAAAAAAAAAAGGAAGGATAAAACGAAATGCCCCCGAAGGTGATGAGCAATGTTCTGACCAGACAGAGTAGTTCGCGGGGTTGAGGTCGGCAGCATCCTTGGTCAGCACCAGCACTCTGTCCGACTTCTCCTCCAAGGCCACCACCGCCCGAAAGTAGTCGTACACATCCTTGACTGCCACACCACAGAAAACAATAACATCTTTCGTAAGTCTTGTGGACCACACCACAGAAAATAACATCTTTAATTAATGCATGTTACGTCTTGTGGACCACACCACAGAAAATAACATCTTTAATGTATGTTACGTCTTGTGGACCACACCACAGAAAATAACATCTATAATTAATGCATGTTAGCCTTGTGGCCTCCCACCTCCCCCCCCAAAAAAAAAAAAAAAATAAAGTGACACATCTTGTTTCAGAAAAAAACTCCAAACGATTCTGTGCACAAAGACACCAACAGAACACCCTCCCACCAAATTCAGAAATTGTCATAGCACATTGTATGACCTGATAAATTGCATACATCATTAAATGAATTCCATACTCTAAATTCCAATAAAACATCAAACTCTGTCTAAAGTGATAAAAGGAACTTAAGACGTATCCTATACTTTGAATGTCCCATCCCTTTTTCATTTTAATTCTCTATCTCCCTTACACCCATTCCCTTCCTACCCCACTCGCTCTTCCCTCTCTCGTTGGGTCAGTTTGGATTTCTTCATTGTTGTCAAGAAGGCATTTGTTAAGCAGCAGAACTGAGGTAGGAATAAAACAATTTTTATATCACAGTTTAACTGAGTTTTGAATTTGGGTAATTGGTTGTGGTAAGTTCAACATATTTCGCAAGCACATGTGTACCATCACTCATGATTTCTCTTGTTCTGTCTCTAGCATGACACTCATACAAATCATTTAGTTTCTTTTGCTGATACTCACAGCGCACGACACTGCCACAATTTAATCAACACATTTTTATACCAGCAAATTAAGGAGAGAGAAATGACAAGACTCAATGAAGCATTGATAAAATTCTCTGAGACTTAACATTGATTTACTTTAAAAACTTCTTGTATGCAATCTGGGGGTGGGGTTCATGTGTGAGAGTGACTTCTGTCTTGTGAGATTATCTAATCATGCTGTCTTTTACCCCATACATTATCGTTAGTGTCTAGTGTCTATAATTTGCTTCCTACTCCTAGTAACTGCTTATGTCCTGTTTTCTTCTTCAGAAACTGACAGCCGTCCACCATCTTGAATACATTGCCTCCTCTTTTCTTTTTGGTGTGCCCCAAACCATTGTTGTCTAACTCAGTAAGTAACATGTGAATATAGATAGACTACAGATGACTGATCCTACATTTCTTGAATTGGAAAGCTCAGAAAATATGTTATTTTCATATATACATATCTAAAACCACAATGATTTGTGAAAAAAAGAATTTGTAGACCTGTGATTGTTCTAAATTTACTGGAAAAGCAGTTTAAGAGGAAAACAGCTTCTGCTCTCTTTGAAACTTAATTCTAAAAAAGAACCTAAGCAAACAAACAAACAAAAAAAACCCTGACTTCGTACACCCACCCCTACCACCACAATCATCCTATCAACAACAACAAAAAAAAAAAAAAAAAGAAAACCAACAAAAACAACATTCAAACAAACTCATTCACTTTGATAATTGATACAGGCTTTTAAAGTGGTTTTTTTTTTTTTTTTTTTTTTTAAAGCATTGGCCCAAACTGGGATGGGAAAGTGGCATCTGTGTGACACTACAGCTGTACTGGTATTATCACAAGCCCTAGTTAAGTTCAGTTTTTAGTTGACAAGGTCATAATCTAACAGATAACAAAATTTCATTAGTCTAAATTTCAAGATTTCAAGCGTGTGTGTGTGTGTGTGTGTGTGTGTGTGTGTGTGTGTGTGTGTGTGTGTGTGTGTGTGTGTGTGTGTGTGTGTGTGTGTGTGTGTGTGTGTGTGTGTGTGTGTGTTCACGCGCGTGTGCATGTGTGTGTATGCACACAATGACACATTCTTGTTTGTGCAGGATGTTTATTCATTGTATGCATGTGCACCTGCACATGCTGGTGTGCATTGTCTGGCTGACTGAATGTGTATACTGTTTTTTTTAATGGAGAGAGAGAGAGAGAGAGAGAGAGAGAGAGAGAGAGAGAGAGAGAGAGAGAGAGAGAGAGAGAGAGAGACAGACAGACAGACAGACAGAGACAGAGAGAGAGAGAATTGAATTGAATATTGAATTGAATTGAATAAATTTTATTTAAAGAGGCTAATGGCATAAGCAAACATGCTTTTTTACAACCAGCCCTCTGGGCATAAAAAACACAAATAACCAACAATCAAGAAAACCAACCTTTCAACCAAACAATGAACAATTTCTTTTTTGAAGAATACGGGGAAAAAATCAAAACAAAGAATATATTAGGAATACAAATGTAAATACCAGACAGGAGAGTATAGGGAAGGAGAGAGAGAGAGAGAGAGAGAGAGAGAGAGAGAGAGAGAGAGAGAGAGAGAGAGAGAGAGGAGAGAGAGAGAGAGAGAGCATAATTTTGCAAATATTAACATTTCCATATCAAAATAATAATAATAATAATAATTTTTAAAAAAAAGCAAAAAAAAGCATCCGACCATCTAGTCATGTAAATAATCATATTAATAGCAACAAGAACAATGATGATGATGATAATTATGATAACACAAACTATGATGAGGGTGACAAAAAGACGCAAATGAGGATGATGGTGTTGAGGATGAGGATGACGATGATGGTGATGATGATGATAGTGATGGTGATGATATGAACAACGACTACGACAAACGGTAAGATACATGCTGAGTGACAATAATAGTGTTGATAATAGATCAGTTCAATACGTGTTTGTGTTCAATACATGTTTGGAGAAAGGAATGTTAAATCAGAGAGACTCATTAAGTAATTAAACATGTTGGTTTTAAATCTCGAAAAATTAGATTCACATTTTAGGAGCTCTGGAATATTATTCCATAGCCATCCTCCAGAGTACATAAGGCTAGACTTATAAAGATTAATTGTTGTGAAAGGAACATTTATTTTGTGCGAATGTCGATAAATATTATAAGTAAACATATTCCTAAGAGAATGTGGAGTCTTACCATGGAGTATTTTATACATGAGAATGCCTTTATTGTATATCAACTTGGCTGGGAGGGGAAGTATATTTGCTTGTTTATAGTCAAAGTCTGTTAGAGTAGATGACTTGTTAATGACAATTTTAATGGCTCTTTTGTGAGAGAGAGAGAGAGAGAGAGAGAGAGAGAGAGAGAGAGACAGACAGACAGACAGACAGAGACAGAGACAGAGAGAGAGAGAGAGAGAGAGAGAGAGAGAGAGAGGTTCATTTTCCTGTCTCAAAGTTGGGGGGAAGGGATGGGCTGGTGGAGCCTAAAAAGTGGTTCTGGTGATGTGTGTGTGTGTGTGTGTGTGTGTGTGTGTGTGTGTGTGTGTGTGTGTGTGTGTGTGTGTGTGTGTGTGTGAAATCAAATCAAATTCTTTTATTTCAATGATAAATAAACACTCATGTGCTTTTTTACATCCAGTCCCCACCCTAATCAGGGATTACATCAGTTTACGAATACCTCCAACAACAATAATAAACCAAACAAGAAGGCCAAAACAAGACAGTAATAAACAGAGGACAAGATGTAAGGACAGAAGACATAATAGAACAACAACGGCGCAATACAGTGAACTAAAATTAACAATATACAATCAAATGATCATTATAATAGAAAACAAAAAACGATGTGAAACCAGAAAATCGATAATAAGTAGTAATTAAAACAAAAAACAAACAAAAGTAGTAATTAAAACATAACAAGTTAGGTACTGGGTAAATTATCTAACCATCATCTGTCAACAAAATTAGTCATGGGCCTAGAGATCATAATATTTTGGTAATAGAGGGGAAAACAAAACAAAAAACAACAAAACACCCAAAACCAAACCAAAACAAACAAAACCCCCCACCTTAATCAGAATCTTCTTCAATCTTCATTTTTGGGAAGTACTACCAATGACAAATGACATAAACATATGTCCCTGATTAAAAAAAGAAAAACAAACAAAAAAACACACTAAGGGGCAAAAAACAAAAACAAAAGAAAGAAACCCAAAGAAAAACCCTTATGATTCACACACACACACACAGACACACAGACACACACACAGGCACGCACGCGCGCGCACACACACACACACACACACATAGTGTGTGTAAACTAGTGCAGCACATGCAAGTGTGTGTGGTGGGTGGGGACGGGGGTCGGTCTCCAGTGTCAGTCCCTTATAAACAAGCAGACAGCGAGACACGGTTTCGACGAACTCGAAGGGATTCTCAGCTATCGTTTTCAAAGGTGGTGGTGGTGCGAGTGTTTATGTTTGTTTGTGTGTTTGCGCGCGCGCGAGTGTAGATGTGTGGGGGAGGGGAGTGTCTCCTGTGTCAGTCTATAGCTTGTAAACAACAGCAGACTCGGTTTTGAGAACTCGAACGGATTCCTCAGCTATCGTTTTTCATCAGAGGTCTGCATCTCTAATTATT
>CM060317.1:5007759-5047759 GCA_030674155.1 Stramonita haemastoma
GATGCCTGGGTGGCTGTGAAGGCGTGTGAAGGACTGATGCTGTGTGCCAGTCTCCCCGAGCCCAATGCCGCCACTTGCATAGTGGAACGTACCCACTTCTGCAGCTACCTGGCACGACGTCTGGGTACCCTGTATGATGCCCTGCCTGCCACCATCACGCCCGCCCTTATCGACTCCGTCGATGCCAAGTGGGGGTAGGTATCATGAATATTATTGACATGCTTTTTTTTGAGTTTTGGTGTCATTGGTGGTTTGTGTGTGTGTGTGTGTGTTGTGTGTGTGTGTGTGTGTGTGTGTGTGTGTGTGTGTGTGTGTGTGTGTATGCGTGTGTGTGTGTGTGTGTGTGTGTGTGTATGCGTGTGTGTTGTTGGTGTTGGTTTGGTTTGGTTTGGCTGGCTGGCTGGCTGGCTGGCTGGCTGGCTGGCTGGCTGGTGGTGGTGGTGGTGGTGGTGGTGGTGGTGGTGGTGGTGGTGGTGGTGGTGGTGGTGGTGGTTGGGTGGTGGTGGTGGTTGGGTGGTGGTGGTGTGTGTGTATACGTGCGGTGTGTGCTGTGTGCTGATGGTGTTTGTAATGTTTGTGGAGTGATTTTGGCGGATGTATACTGTTGACAGGTTTGACACTGTGGGGGAGCGAGAGGACGACCAGGTGGGGCGTCGTCGTGTGGTGGCGCTGGTGTCGTGGCTGGACTACATCGACCGCGTGACGGAGGCGGCCAATCCCAGCGTGGCTGCTGCCGTCTCTCGCCAGGTGGCGCAGCAACTCTTGGTCACCAGACTGGAACCCGCCCTCTTACAAACGTAACTCCCGTCTTTTTTTGTACTGTGGTGTTTTTGTTAATGTTGTTGTTGTTGTTGTTGTTGTTGATTTTTTTTTTTTTTTATGGCAAAGTTTTTTATATGCATACATACACATGAATATTTTTTTTTTTTTTTTTTTGTGACAATGAAAATAGTTTATTGTGATTCAAGCTTTTCAGCCCATTCACAATTGGACAGTGGGAAGGGGACTGGGCACAAAACATTAATTGAACAATAACAAAAAATTGCGAAAAAAAGGCTGCGGCCCAAAATATCTTCTTTATATATTTTACACTGTTTGACTTTGGCGTGATAAAGATTCGCTGAACTGGGGCTGACCTGGCTGCAATGTTGTGTGTGTGTTGTGTTGCAGGTCAGAGTCTGGCCTCATTCTGTCCACTGCCTACCTCACCAAGTGTCTGCGTACTGTGTGTTCTGGGGCTCTGCTGAAAGGTAGTGTGTGGCCTGTGTTCGCGTGTGTTGTGATTTTTCATCTATTTATTTATTTATTTATTTGTTTATTTATTTATTTATTTGTTCTTTTATATCGAGGATAATGGAATAAACTCTCATGTGCTTTTTTTTTTTTACATCCAGTCCCTGTGTGTATGAAGTTTTGTAAATCTTGTCATCTGTTCCCACCGGCACACAATGGCCTACTCTTTTGAAAAGCACAACAGGATTTAACATGTGCACAAGATGTTCTGCATGTGTTCGCACATGGGGCCTCGGTTTATAGTCCCATCTGAAGGACTTTAGGGGAGAGCGGAGTCAGCACTGATGTTAAAACTCAAGGGAAAAAGTCCCCTTGAACGGAATGAAACCCGGGTTGTCAAATTGCGAGCGCAGTGTTCTGACCACTAGGCTATCCCATGTTGTCTTGTGTCGTATTATTCATGGCTTATATGGAGCCCTGCTTAAATGAATATTTTGTGGTATTGTGTGGTGTGTACAATGTTGTATGATTTATCATATCATATTCTATACCTCTTGGTGTCATTTCAGGTGGTATTTTGAGACCTCAGGATTTCGTGATTTTTTTTAATGTGTGTGTGTTTGTGTGTGTGTGTGTGTGTGTGTGTGCGTGCGTGCGTGTGTGCGTGCGTGCATGCATGTGTGTGAAAAACTAGCACCCAAACCACCACTCTAGGTCTAGTGGGCGAAGGAACTAGCACCCAAACCACCACTCTAGGTCTAGTGGGCGAAGGAAAAGTTTAGGCACAAATTGGGATCAAACCCGCACTTCTTGCTTTCCAGGAGGGTGGGTAACCTATAGACCACAGATCTCTTCAGGAGCCACAAGATTCAGTCGCAACGCAGTCTCAAAATACCATCTGAAATGACACAGTCATATAGAATATGATATGATAAATCACACATTGTACACACAACACAATACCACAAAATATTCATTTAATTAAGCAGGGCTCCATAGCACACTGTATGGACATAAGATAAGCCTAGCTCAGTGTTGTGTTGTTATTGGTTAGTACTTATCACTCCCCCTCAGGTCTAAATGCCTTTGGTAAAGAGCTGCCAGTGAGCTTGCAGTGGGAATGGCTGTGAAGGGGTTAAAATGTACAGTCAGTGAATGTAGAGGGAAGACTGAAGATTCAGTCATTCAGTCTATGTCGAAGAAAGATTCAGGATTTGTAGTCATTTAGTGTAGAAGAGAGACAACGGATTCACAGTCAGTTAGTGTAGAAGAGAGACAACGGATTCACAGTCAGTTAGTGTAGAAGAGAGACAACAGATTCACAGTCAGTTAGTGTAGAAGAGAGACAACAGATTCACAGTCATTTAGTGTAGAAGAGAGACAACGGATTCACAGTCAGTTAGTGTAGAAGAGAGACAACAGATTCACAGTCAGTTAGTGTAGAGGAGAGACAACAGATTCACAGTCATTTAGTGTAGAAGAGAGACAACAGATTCACAGTCAGTTAGTGTAGAAGAGAGACAACGGATTCACAGTCAGTTAGTGTAGAAGAGAGACAACGGATTCACAGTCAGTTAGTGTAGAAGAGAGACAACGGATTCACAGTCAGTTAGTGTAGAAGAGAGACAACGGATTCACAGTCAGTTAGTGTAGAAGAGAGACAACGGATTCACAGTCAGTTAGTGTAGAAGAGAGACAACGGATTCACAGTCAGTTAGTGTAGAAGAGAGACAACGGATTCACAGTCAGTTAGTGTAGAAGAGAGACAACGGATTCACAGTCAGTTAGTGTAGAAGAGAGACAACGGATTCACAGTCAGTTAGTGTAGAAGAGAGACAACGGATTCACAGTCAGTTAGTGTAGAAGAGAGACAACGGATTCACAGTCAGTTAGTGTAGAAGAGAGACAACGGATTCACAGTCAGTTAGTGTAGAAGAGAGACAACGGATTCACAGTCAGTTAGTGTAGAAGAGAGACAACGGATTCACAGTCAGTTAGTGTAGAAGAGAGACAACGGATTCACAGTCAGTTAGTGTAGAAGAGAGACAACGGATTCACAGTCAGTTAGTGTAGAAGAGAGACAACGGATTCACAGTCAGTTAGTGTAGAAGAGAGACAACGGATTCACAGTCAGTTAGTGTAGAAGAGAGACAACGGATTCACAGTCAGTTAGTGTAGAAGAGAGACAACGGATTCACAGTCAGTTAGTGTAGAAGAGAGACAACAGATTCACAGTCAGTTAGAGTAGAAGAGAGACAACAGATTCTCAGTCAGTTAGTGTAGAAGAGAGACAACGGATTCACAGTCAGTTAGTGTAGAAGAGAGACAACGGATTCACACAATCAGTCAATGTGGAGGAAAGACTTAGCATTCAGTCACTCTGAAACATCCAAAGACTAAAACAATCAGTGAGCAGTTGAAGGCTGAAATATCACACACTCAGTCATTCAATCAATTAATCGATCCCTTGATTTTTAGGATTATAGGAATGCCAGTAAATGTCTCAACAGTCCTCTCCCATCCATATCATTCCTCTCCCATTCTCTGAGACTCAGCAACAGTAAGATTGTCATGTATGTCTTGACTGAGAGTGGTAACTGTTCACCTGGGCATTTGGCGTTTTTCTGGGTTGTTTTTCAGAGTTCTGTTACTTCATTTTGGGAGCGGAGCGCACACCAGAGGCAGCAGAGCAGAGTGAACCCAAACTGCGATACCGTTTGTTGGAACGCTGCAACCATCTGTCAGAGGAGGTTTGTTTGTCTCTTACACTTTTTGGGTGTTTCTTTTTCTTCCCCCTCTTTGTTTAAGGTTTTTTTTATCACTTTTTTTTCTCCATATTATTGTCTTTTTCCAGTGTCTGATAGTTGTCTTGTTTCCATTTGGCTATTTTCATTCATTTGGTGTGGGGAAAGTCCAGTCAAATTTTTATTTCCAGGTGGTACATTGAATAAGAATGCATTTACTTTTTTTCATCAAGCCGTGTGTGTGTGTGTGTGTGTGTGTGTGTGTGTGTGTGTGTGTGTGTGTGTGTGTGTGTGTGTGTGTGTGTGTATAAAAAAGATCAAACATAAAATAAAAATGAGGATAAGGTAAATGTGTCCCATAACCCATATGGTCAAAGGGGAGCGAGGCATCAGAGACCTCAGCTTCTCTAGGGGCCAGCATATTGAGGGCGGTGCCCATCTCCTCTCCTTCGCTGTTTTACCTTCCCTGACCCAATAGAGGGCAGGTACCCATTGACAGCAGGGTGAACTTGGGGGGGGGGGGGGGGGCCCTAGGCGTGCAAATGATTGGGGAGAAAAAACTCAGAAACTGAAAGAAACCCCCTGACATTGTGCAGGTGTGCCTGGTGACTCTGCGCCTGTTTGACACGCTCCTGCAGAAGGAGGAAGAGCACATCTTCCACAATCTGGTGCTGCGCAATTTACTGGGGCGCGACTACCTCCTGCCACAGGAAGACCCTACGTCAGGGTCAGGGTCAGGGTCAAAGCCGCCGCCCCCCTGTCCAGCGGAGAGTTCAGCCCCTGCTTCAGAAGGCGGGGAAGGCCCCGGGTCAAGGTCACAGGAGTCACAGTCGTCGTCCAATAGCTCCTCAGCCTCGCCGGCTGTTTCCATTGGCTCTTTCAGCGA
Source organism: Stramonita haemastoma (assembly GCA_030674155.1). NCBI lineage: Eukaryota > Metazoa > Mollusca > Gastropoda > Neogastropoda > Muricidae > Stramonita > Stramonita haemastoma. Next base: position 5,012,623 of record CM060317.1, read on the forward strand.
ATTGTCAGGTGAGGTGTAGGGGTTTGATCACAACACTGTCGCTTGTCACATGTGTGTCGTCTGTTTTGTAGAGAGCTCTCTGCTGTATACATACATCACTTCTGAGTGTCTTCTTTTTAGCGCTTCTTTGTCTTTTTTTGTCTTTTTTGTTGGCACAATTTACTTTTAAATTTGTTGTTAACACACATGATTAGTTTTCTCTTTCTTTCAGGGTTTTTTTTTTTTCTATCTTTCCCTCTTTCTCTTTGTCTCTCTGTTTCTCTCTTTGCCTCTCAGTCTCTGCCTTTGTCTCTCTGTCTTCTTGTTCTTTATTATTATTTTTTGTTTTGTTCTTCAGTGTTTTTCTGTGGGATGGTCCTTTACTCCTGTCCTTTCCATCTTCTTTAAAAAAAACAACTTTCGCACTGTTAAGGGAAAGAATCCATCTTTCACAGTACATGTGCACTGTGCACATTTGTATGCTGCCATAACCCAGTAGTGGGTGATAGGGAAGGAACTGTTTGCAAATGGTTGATCACTATAGTGGGTTACTCATTGGGAAAAGGGTAAATAGTTCCCTTTGTGTTTATTGCTTGTGCCTTAGTGCAGATTTTTGTTTTTTGAGGGCTGGATGAAAAAAGTCAGTGTGCTTAATCTTCTACCCTCAGTAAATAAAAGTTTACGTTATGTATTTCTCATAACATTTTTTTTTTGTTATTCCAGGTCTTCCTATGTCTCCCAACAGACCAGAAGTGCATAAAGTTGTGAACAGGTAAGGTTCATTTGGTCGTTCCTGAAACATGCTGTGTGTCTGGTTATTCCTGTAACAGGCTGTGTGTCTGGTTATTCCTGTAACAGGCTTTGTGATATGTGACTGGTTATTCCTGTAACAGGCTATTGGTTATTCCTGTAACAGGCTTTGTGATATGTGACTGGTTATATCTGTAACAGGCTATTGGTTATTCCTGTAACAGGCTTTGTGATATGTGACTGGTTATTTCTGTAACAGGCTATTGGTTATTCCTGTAACAGGCTATTGGTTATTCCTGTAACAGGCTGCGTGATATGACTAGTTATTCCTGTAACAGGCTGTGCGATATGACTAGTTATTCCTGTAACAGGCTGTGTGATATGACTAGTTATTTCTGTAATAGGCTGTGTGATATGACTAGTTATTCCTGTAACAGGCTGTGTGATATGACTAGTTATTCCTGTAACAGGCTGTGCGATATGACTAGTTATTCCTGTAACAGGCTGTGTGATATGACTAGTTATTCCTGTAACAGGCTGTGTGATATGACTAGTTATTCCTGTAACAGGCTGTATGATATGACTAGTTATTTCTGTAATAGGCTGTGTGATATGACTAGTTATTCCTGTAACAGGCTGTGTGATATGACTAGTTATTTCTGTAACAGGCTGTGCGATATGACTAGTTATTCCTGTAACAGGCTGTGCGATATGACTAGTTATTCCTGTAACAGGCTGTGTGATATGACTAGTTATTCCTGTAACAGGCTGTGTGATATGACTAGTTATCCCTGTAACAGCCTCTGTGTGTGTGTGTGCATGCATGCATACATGCATGCATGTGTGTGTGTGTGTGTGTGTGTGTGTGTGTGTGTGCGTGTGCGTGCGTGTGTGCGTGCGTACATGCGTGCATGTGTGTTGTGTGTGTGTGTGCGTGTGTGTGTTTTGTGCATGTGTGTGCACGCGCACGTGCGGGCGTGTGTGTGTTGTCTTGCAGCTTCCTGTGCCTGTTGCCAGAAGAGGCCAAGTCGTCGTACCAGACTGCAGACAGCAGCTATGACATGTACCTCAGGGATGCACACAAACAGGTAATAATGAACGCTGCTGGGGGGAGGGGGGGGGGGGGCCTGTGGCACAGCCAGTGAGGACAAGGGAAGGGGGGGGGGGGGGGGGGCACAGTGCACAAATCCAACATAACTAAGTCAAGAGTCCTAAATTTAGCATGGTCCTTCCTTTTACCTAGTCCAAGTGTGGTCAGCTCCTGCTATAAATAGCATCAGCTAGCCCCACCTAAGCTGGGATGGGATGGGAAAATTAGCAGCTGAGAGGAGCTGAAAGTGGGGGACACTGACTGCTGTGGGGGGGCGGGTGGTGTGGTGGTTGGACGGAATGGAGAGGAAGGTTCCCTTTGACTGATGGATTGATTGATTGTTATAGCTTGAGTGAAATGAGGTGACTGCCTTTTGTGTGTGTGTGGGTGGGTTGTTGTTTTGTGGGTGGGGGAGTTTGTGTGTGTGTGGGAGTGTGTGTGGGAGTGTGTGTGTGTGTGTACACGTGTGTGTGTGTGTGTGTGTGTGTGTGTGTGTGTGTTTATTTTTATTTATTTATTTTTATTTCATTTTATTTTATTTTATTCTTTTATATTGAGGATAATGGAATAAGCACTCATGTGCTTTTTTTCATCCAGTCCCCGTGTGTATGCAGTTGTGTAAATATTATTGTATGTTCCCACCGGCACACGATGGCCTACTCTTACGAAAAGTGGAACAGGATTTAACGTGTGCGCAAGATTGTGTGTGTGTGTGTGTGTGTGAGTATATATATACACATGTGTGTGTGTGTGTGTGTGTATATATACACGTGTGTGTGTGTGCGCGTGCGCGTGCATGCATGTGTTAAATGGTTACATGTGCATCACTCAGTACACCAGCCTGGAGGAGATGTGTGGGGGGTGGGGGTGGCCCCAGAGGGTGCAGAGGTCAGCGGAGCATCAGCAGCAGCAGGAGGACTCGGGCTTCTACCAGGGCTCCTTCCTCTCCATGCTCTTCCGCAAGATTGAGACCATGCTGGACCAGGTCAGCTCTCCCCTCTCTCTTTTCTTTTGCTGTTGCTCTAAACACAGAACAAGACACAGCTGTCAGTTTCCCCCACTTTCAGCTCCTCTCAGCTGATAATTGATTCATCCCATCCCAGCCTAGGTGGGGGGGGGGGGGGGGGGGGGGGGGCTAGCTGGTGCTATTTATAGCAGGAACTGACCACACTTAGACTAGGTGAAAAGAAAAGGTGCGCTAAATGTAGCACTCTTTGACTGAGTGGTGTTGGATTTGTGTGCTGTGCGGGAGGGACACAGTGCACAAATACAACGTCACTCAGTCAAGAGTGCTGAATTTTAGTGTGCCCCTTCCTTTTTTACCTAGTCCAAGTATGGTCAGTTCCTGCTAGAAATAGAATTAGCTGGGCTGAGATGGGACGGGTTAATTAGCAGCTGAGAGGAGCTGAAAGTGGGGGAAACTGACTGCTAGCTGGGTCACCATGGGGGATGGATAGCCTAGTGGTCAGAACATTGCGGTGGCAATTTGACGACCCAGGTTCGAATCCAGCCGAGGAGATTTTTCTCCTGGAGTTAACATCAGTGCTGACTCCACTCTCCCCAAAAGTCCTTCGGATGAGACTTTAAACCGAGGCCCCGTGTGCGAATGCATGCAGAACATCTTGCACACAAATTAAATCCTGTTGTGCTTCTCGTAAGAGTAGGCCATTGTGTGCTGGTGGGAACAGATGACAAGATTTACAAAATTTCATACACACAGGGACTAGCAGAAAGGCAGAATACTGGTTAACAAAAATCATAGCACTAGCAAAAAATGTATATATATAATATATATATATATATATATATATATATATATATATATATATATATATATTTTATATATATGTATAAGTTTACATCTACAGAAAGAATATATGATTTTTCTGTGTTTATAGCAATAGCAAAAAATGTTGTTTAAAAATATATGTATAAGTTTGCATCCACAAAAAGAATGTTTGATTTTTCTATGTTACTGAATGCTATGATTCTTATCATGAATGTCTGTTTATGATTTGTTTGTTATGTGCCAATATAGAGTGGAATGAGAAAGCATGCAAACATGTGTGGAAGTGAATGTGGATGGGAGCTTTCAATTTCCCTTTCTTACCTATCAGTGTCGACTGTGTTGGTCACTGTACTCCATGATACTGACATGCGCCTCTGTCCACATGGCTCTGTCTGTAGAGTCAGTGTCTGTGACAGGAGTCAGTGTCTGTGACTGTGTTTGTGACAGTAGTGCATCATGTCTGTGACAGGAGTCAGTGTCTGTGACAGGAATCAGTGTCTGTGACAGGAGTTCAGTGTCTGTGACAGGAGTCAGTGTCTGTGACAGGAGTCAGTGTCTGTGACAGGAGTCGGTGTCTGTGACAGTAGTGCATGTGTGTGACAGGAGTCGGTGTCTGTGACAGGAGTCGGTGTCTGTGACAGTAGTGCATGTGTGTGACAGTTGTTTGTGTCTGTGACAATAGTGCATATGTGTGACAGTAGTGCATGTGTGTGACAATAGTGCATATGTGTGACAGTAGTGCATGTGTGTGACAGTTGTGCATGTGTGTGACAGTAGTACATGTGTGTGACAGTTACTTATGTGTGTGACAGTAACTTATATGTGTGTGTGACAGTTGTTGGTGTCTGTGACAGTAGTGCATGTGTGTGACAGTGTCTGTGACAGTGTGTGTGACAGCAGTGCGTGTGTGTGTGTGTGACAGAGCCACGCAGTGAACCTGCTTGTGACGGGGCTGGCCGCCAGGCTGGCCATGATGCCTCACCCTGTGCTTCACGAGTTCCTGCTGGACCCCTTCCTCGCCCTCAGGCCTGGACATCACTCCCTCTTCCTCACCCTCTCCAAGGTCAGTGGGCAACAGTGTTATGATTATTATGATTACGATCATGATCCAGTGATGTGTTCACTCCCTCTTCCTCATCCTCAGTGTCCATTATGATAATGATGATGATTATGACAGTTAATGGTCATGATCCATCAACACTCCCTCTCCCTCTCCCTGACCAAGATCAGTGTTGATTATGATCTTCGTGATAATGATTATGATTGTTAAGATATTGACTATGATTATTATGATTATGATCATGATCCAACTTTACTCCCTCTCCCTCACTCTCTCCAGAGTCTGTATATATTAATTGTGACGAGCAAAAATAAGAGATAATGATCGATAATGTGTAAGAGGTTACCTCTGACCTGAAGATAATCCTCCCTCTACATTGCCTTGGCCATGGGCTGTGTTGTTGTTGTGATGATAAGAATAATGATAATGATAGTAGTAATATTAATAGTAGTAGTAGTAGAAGGAACGGGGGGCAGGATAGCTCAGTGGTCAGAGCGCTCGCTTTCCCTAAGTCAAGTTAAGCAGCTTCGAGCGTGGTTACCAGTTGAATGGGTGACCGTTTGCATGCCTTGGCTTCAGTACAGTTCCCCCAGTTCATACAGCTGTAAATGGGTACCTGCCCTCTTCAGGGTCAGGGAAGGTAGAACAGCGAGGGAGAGGAGATGGGCACCGCCCTCAATATGCTGGCCCCTAAAGAAGCTAGGTCTCTGATGCCTCGCTCCCTACGACCACACAGGTTATGGGACACCTTTACCTTTTAGTAGTAGTTGTAGTAGTGGCAGTAGAAGTAGTCCTGTCTTGCCCAGTCTTTTGAAGATGGCAGACCAGTTCTGGCACTACCTCCTACTTTTACATCCTTTCCACCCCCCCCCCCCCCCCGTCCCTTAGATTGCATGTGGTCTTAGATAAGACATACTGACGAAAGTGTCAACAGCCATGGTAGGTATTTGATGTCTGTATTATGCATGCATGCCTGTCGTGTATAAGTGGCTGACCTCTGACCTGCTAACCTCTGTGTACACCAGGTGTCAGGGGAAATCCGCTCCTACATGAAAGGGGAACCGGAGTTTACACACAAACTGACGCTGGCTCGAAAACAGCTACTGGGCATCACTTACAACATCCAGAAGTAAGTAACAGTTATTGGGGATAACTTACAACATCCAGAAGTAAGTAACAGTTACTGAGGATAACTTACAACATCCAGAAGTAAGTAACAGTTACTGGGCATCACTTACAACATCCAGAAGTAAGTGACACTGACAACATCCAGAAGTAAGTAACAGTTATTGGGGATAACTTACAACATCCAGAAGTAAGTGACACTGACAACATCCAGAAGTAAGTAACAGTTATTGGGGATAACTTACAACATCCAGAAGTAAGTAACAGTTACTGGGGATAACTTACAACATCCAGAAGTAAGTAACAGTTACTGAGGATAACTTACAACATCCAGAAGTAAGTAACAGTTACTGAGGATAACTTACAACATCCAGAAGTAAGTGACACTGACAACATCCAGAAGTAAGTGACACTGACAACATCCAGAAGTAAGTGACACTGACAACATCCAGAAGTAAGTGACACTGACAACATCCAGAAGTAAGTGACACTGACAACATCCAGAAGTAAGTGACAGCGACAACATCCAGAAGTAAGTAACAGTTGCAACATCCAGAAGTAAGTAACACTGACAACATCCAGAAGTAAGTAACACTGACAACATCCAGAAGTAAGTAACACTGACAACATCCAGAAGTAAGTAACACTGACAACATCCAGAAGTAAGTAACACTGACAACATCCAGAAGTAAGTAACACTGACAACATCCAGAAGTAAGTAACAGTTGCAACATCCAGAAGTAAGTAACACTGACAACATCCAGAAGTAAGTAACACTGACAACATCCAGAAGTAAGTAACACTGACAACATCCAGAAGTAAGTAACACTGACAACATCCAGAAGTAAGTAACACTGACAACATCCAGAAGTAAGTAACACTGACAACATCCAGAAGTAAGTAACACTGACAACATCCAGAAGTAAGTAACAGTTGCAACATCCAGAAGTAAGTAACAGTTGCAACATCCAGAAGTAAGTAACACTGACAACATCCAGAAGTAAGTAACACTGACAACATCCAGAAGTAAGTAACACTGACAACATCCAGAAGTAAGTAACACTGACAACATCCAGAAGTAAGTAACACTGACAACATCCAGAAGTAAGTAACACTGACAACATCCAGAAGTAAGTAACACTGACAACATCCAGAAGTAAGTAACAGTTGCAACATCCAGAAGTAAGTAACAGTTGCAACATCCAGAAGTAAGTAACACTGACAACATCCAGAAGTAAGTAAGTTACAACATCCAGAAGTAAGTAACAGTTACCTAGGAGAAGAGAGGCTTGTTTGTTTTAGATCTGGTGTGTGTGTGTGTGTGTGTGTGTGTGTGTGTGTGTGTGTGTGTGTGTGTGTGTGTGTGTGTAGAGAGTGTGTGTGTGTGTCTGTGTCTGTGTCTGTGTCTGCGTGTGAGTGTGTGTGTGTCTCTGTGTCTGTGTCTGTGTCTGCGTCTGTGTGTGTGTGTGTGTGTGTGTGTGAGTGTGAGTTGTGTGTGTGTGTGTGTGTGTGTGGGTCTATGTGTGGGTCTATGTGTGTGTGTTGTGTGTATGCATGTGTAAGGGTATGCCTGTGTGTGTGTGTGTGCTGTGTTGTGATGAGGGTGTAGAGTGTTGCTGAATGACTGTTGATGGTGACTTGTGTTAGTTGTAGATTGTCACCTGTCCAAACATCCCCTGACCAGCAGTGGTGAGTGTACACCCCAACCCTCCCTCCCTCCCTACCCACCTACCTCACTTTGAACAGCGTTTGGCCTTTACTTCTCACGGCTTCTCTGCCTTTTGGTTGACCACCTATCTTTACTGTATTTATTAACACAGGCTTTGCGCTTAGCTAGCTGCAGACAGCTGGAGAGTCAGTTGTAATCTAGGTGTCTTATTTGACTTCTAGTTGCCCACTTCTTCTTCTTCATGGAGCACACAGACAGCAATTCTTGTTGTCTTTGATATGAGCTATTATTTGTAACAAAGCAACACACCCTGATGTACAGCAACTCTTGTTGTCTTTGGTATGAGCTATTATTTGTAACAGAGCAACACCCTGATGTGGCCCCTGTGGTGGGTGGGGCTGTCAACATCCTACCTGGAATGGATGAAAGCAGGAGATACAGTCAGGGTTAATGAAGCAATGTGTTGAACCAAATGAAGAGCATATGATGGACAGTGTAAACATTTGTGAGCATTATGAGACAAACGGACAGTTGCCTGCCAAGTGTGTGGTAGGATTTGTGAAGTTTTCAGATGGATGATCAGTATTGTTTGATCCGAAAACCAAAGAAAAGAATTTCATGCTCTGCCACTGTGAAAAATGAAATATCAGTCTAGCATGGCTTCCGTCTTGGCATTTATGAAGAAAAGAAACTAGACAAAACAGGAAACCTTGCACACAATGCAGGAGAGAAAATTCAAACTTTGTTTATTTGCTAACAAAACACTTTTCTTTTTCACTGGTTGATTCACACTGGTAGAATACAAGGAGACAGAGCGGGTACCTGACAAATTGACTTGACGTATCGGCTAAATACTTTTTTCTCCTTAACCTTTTTGTTTGTCTGTTACAATGTTGCTGTTCAGTGATTGTTTCTGGTCTTGTGGGTTACTGTTGGTATCACGCAGCTTCAGCTCTGTGCAAGGCTGCAGAAGGGGAGGTGTCTGCTTCACGGTGCTGCAGAAATGTCCATGTTGAGGGAAATTATGTTATTATTATTTGTTTCATTTTACTGTTGCCTCTCTGTTTATGAATTAAGTTGGTTTATTGTTTAGCTTTGCGCTACCTCTGTATATGATGCTTTGCAAGTTTCATCCTTACATTGTATTACATTACTTTATGTTGCATTACATGACCTCATGTGACATATGATGATAATGATAATAATGTAGTGAATTTACATCTCATATTACATTACATTTCGCATTGTGTCATACCACAAAACAGCACATCACATTTCACCATATTACACTGCATGATACCACATTACATTACACTGCATTGCATTACATCACATCACATCACATCACATTACTTTACCTAACATGATCATCGCACTACATCACATTGACAATGCTATGTAAACTATACACATTTTGTTGTTCTCTCTGTCTCTGTCTCTCTCTCCCTCTCCCTCTCTCTCTCTCTCTCTCTCTCTCTCTCTCTCTCTCTCTCTCTCTCTGTCTCTCTCTGTCTCTCTCTCTGTCTCTCTGTCTCTCTGTCTCTCTGTCTCTCTCTCTCTCTCTCTCTCTCTCTCTCTTTCTCTGTCTCTGTCTCTGTCTGTCTGTCTGTCTGTCTGTCTGTCTGTCTGTCTGTGTCTATCTGTCTGTCTGCCTCTCTCTCTCTCTCTCTCTCTCTCTCTTTCTCTGTCTCTGTCTCTGTTGTCTGTCTGTCTGTCTGTCTGTCTGTCTGTCTGTGTCTATCTGTCTGTCTGCCTCTCTCTCTCTCTCTCTCTCTCTCTCTCTCTCTCTCTCTCTCTCTCTCTCTCTCTCTCTCTCTCTCTCTCTCCCTCTGTCTCTCTCTCTCTCTCTCTCTCTCTCTCTCTCTCTCTCTCTTTCTCTGTCTCTGTCTCTGTCTGTCTGTCTGTCTGTCTGTCTGTCTGTCTGTGTCTATCTGTCTGTCTGCCTCTCTCTCTCTCTCTCTCTCTCTCTCTCTCTCTCTCTCTCTCTCTCTCTCTCTCTCTCTCTCTCTCTCTCTCCCTCTCTCTCTCTGTCTCTGTGGTTGTGAGGGCTGGCGGACAAAGCTAACGATGCCTGTGTTGTGTATTGTGGCAGTGTTGGGGAGAGGTAAGGAAGGAAGGGAGGGTGTTTCTGGCCTTAGCATGCCACTCTTGCCTGTCTGTGTCTGATCATGACCCAAACAAGTCTGTCTGAACAACATGGCAGCATGGTCTGGCTTGTTCCCTTACCAATGATCTGTGTGTGTGTGTGTGTGTGTTGTTTTGATGATGGCTTGATATTGTTAATTGTTAATGATATAAAAGAAAGGTAGTCTGTGTTTTCATAGTTATTTGGATTGTTGATGTTGAAAAAAATTCAGCCTGTGCATGTGATGATTTTTTTTTGTTTTTTTGTGTGTGTTCTTTTGTTTTTCTGTTTGTGTGTTCATTTAGTTGTTGTTGTTTTTTTGTTATGGATTTGGCTTCAACTTTTGAACAATGTTTCGTATTTAGTATGGGGGAAGATAGTTAGGGTAGGAGAGGGAGAGAGACAGAGAGAGAGAGAGATGGAGAGAATGAAGGAATGAATAATCTATATTTTTTAAGGGTTACAGTGTAAATATTTACATGCTTTCTTTCATCAGGCTTATGCCCTGATTAATAAATGAGAGAGAAAGAGAGAGTACATGTTCACTCTTGTATGTACTTTTTTTGTTTTTGTGGCAGCCGATTTTGTTGTTGCTGCTGCTTTGTTGTTGTTGTTGTTGCTGCTACTTCTGTTGTTTTTATTGCTGTAATTGTTATTGCTATTGTCATAATTGGTTTTGTTATTTGGGTGTAAGAGGAAAAGAAGAGAGCAAAATCAGGATGTAGATAAAATAAGTTTTTTGAGAGAGCTGATAGCAGATATTATATCTAAACTAACAGCATAGTATATCTAAAAAACATGTATGATGGTGATGATGATATAGTGTTGTAGGTGTAAAGCTTTATTGTAGATTGGTGAATTTATTAAATTTCTTATGAACTTGACTTTGAGTGGTTTGCTTAGTGTCCACTTCTGTAGTGAGATTCAGTTTAATCGTCTTACTGTGTATGATTGTGTGAGGTATGTGGTGAACACTACTGTTGTCATTGTTTTTTGTTTGTGTCTCCTTTGTATTGTGTAAGTCATGATGTAATGTGTGTGACAGTAATGTTACAGTGGCAAGCACTGTGTTATTGTATTTGATATAGCAAAAAAAAAAAGTGACATGTTTGTTGAAAGAGTGTTACTTGTGGTTATATGATTGTTGATACCGCATGAAACGTAATAGTTGTTGTTCATACAGCATTACCTGTGATAGTAATATCAACACAGCAGAAAGCATGTTCATACTGTTGATATGACAGCATTATTCACACAGCATGACCAGTGATAGTAACATCAACACAGCAGAAAGCATGTTCATACTGTTGATATGACAGCATTATTCATACAGCATGACCAGTGATAGTAACATCAACACAGTAGAAAGCATGTTCATACAATGTTGATATGACAGCATTGTTCATACAGCATGACCAGTGATAACAACATCCAAACAGCAGAAAGCAAGTTCATACTGTGTATATGACAGCATTGTTCATACAGCATGACCAGTGATAGTAACATCAACACAGCAGAAAGCATGTTGATATGACAGCATTGTTCATACAGCATGACCAGTGATAGCAACATCCAAACAGCAGAAAATATCTGAACATTGTCGGCATGATTATTGACATGAATGTGAACAATATTCTTCTCCTGCGGTGAAGTTTCACCCTATCCCTCCCTCAGTTGCGTTTCACCAGACCCTGTTTTGCACACGCTGTTGTTGTGAGTGTTCTCTGTCTCTGCACACCTTCCTGGTCGTTGTTGTTGCTGGTGTTATTGTTGCTACCCCCCCCCCCCCCCCTCCCTCTGTCTCTCCCCTATTGACAGCAGCTGTTTCTGATTTACTTTTTAAAGATTTTTTTTGTTATTTTAGTTTGTTTCTGATTAACTTTTTAAAGATTTTTTGTTTGTTTGTTTCTGATTAACTTTTTAAAGATTTTTTGGTTATTTTTGTTTGTTTCTGATTAACTTTTAAAAGATTTTTTGGTTATTTTTGTTTGTTTCTGAATAACTTTTTAAAGATTTTTTGGTTATTTTTGTTTGTTTCTGATTAACTTTTAAAAGATTTTTTGGTTATTTTTGTTTGTTTCTGAATAACTTTTTAAAGATTTTTTGGTTATTTTTGTTTGTTTCTGATTTACTTTTTAAAGATTTTTTGGTTATTTTTGTTTGTTTCTGATTAACTTTTTAAAGATTTTTTGGTTATTTTTGTTTGTTTCTGATTTACTTTTTAAAGATTTTTTGGTTATTTTTGTTTGTTTCTGATTTACTTTTTAAAGATTTTTTGGTTATTTTTGTTTGTTTCTGAATAACTTTTTAAAGATTTTTTGGTTATTTTTGTTTGTTTCTGATTTACTTTTTAAAGATTTTTTGGTTATTTTTGTTTGTTTCTGATTTACTTTTTAAAGATTTTGTTGTTGTTTGTTAACTTTTTAAGATTTTTGTTTGTCTGATTAACTTTTTAAAGATTTTTTGTTTGTTTGTTTCTGATTAACTTTTAAAGATTTTTTGGTTATTTTTGTTTGTTTCTGATTTACTTTTTAAAGATTTTTTGGTTTTTTGTTTGTTTTGAATATTTTAAATTTTGTTATTTGTTTGTTTTGATTTACTTTTTAAGATTTTTTTTATTTTTGTTTGTTTCTGATTTACTTTTTAAGATTTGTTGTTGTTTGTTTGATTTACTTTTTAAAGATTTTTGTTTGTTTGTTTCTGAATAACTTTAAAGATTTTTTGGTTATTTTTGTTTGTTTCTGATTTACTTTTAAAGATTTTTTGGTTATTTTTGTTTGTTTCTGATTTACTTTTTAAAGATTTTTTGGTTATTTTTGTTTGTTTCTGATTTACTTTTTAAAGATTTTTTGGTTATTTTTGTTTGTTTCTGAATAACTTTTTAAAGATTTTTTGGTTATTTTTGTTTGTTTCTGATTTACTTTTTAAAGATTTTTTGGTTATTTTTGTTTGTTTCTGAATAACTTTTTAAAGATTTTTTGGTTATTTTTGTTTGTTTCTGATTTACTTTTTAAAGATTTTTTGGTTATTTTTGTTTGTTTCTAATTTACTTGCAGTTTTGCAAGAACTTGGCTTCATGTTTTGGCTTTTATTATTGTTGTTATCGTTGTTGTTGTTGTTCATCTTCCTGTGCAAATTTTTGTTTTCCCTCTTTTACCTTTTTTTTTTTTTTGACCATGAGTGAGTAAGTGTGTGTGTGTGTGTCTGTGTCTGTGTCTGTGTGTGTGTACCTGTGTGCATGCATGCATGCATGTGTGCATACATGGGTGCGTGCATATATTTTCTTTTGGCTGGCTGAAACCCCCCCCCCAAAAAACCACAAAAATGGAGTGAGCAGAGAATTCAGTGACGACAGCATATTGGGAAAAACACTTTTTTCCCCTTCTGCCTGTTTCTTTTTGTTTATTTGTTTGTGTTCTTTTGCATGAAAAACTGCAATGCTGACAAGAATGTATTTGACTATTCTTACAGCTTGAATGTGCCTTGTAAAAGCTGCATGTATGTTATTAAGCAAGCAAGTATGTATAGTGTATGACAAACAGTATCCTGAAGCATGATAGTCGCTTTAGTAGTTATGTAGTGTAGAATTTTGCTGCAATCCATTTAAAAAAAAAATCAAATTAGTTAATGCTGCTTCAACTTTAACTCATATTTTCTTAGCTTTGATTTTTAGAAAATCAAATCAGTTAAAGCTGCTTCAACTTTAACTACTATTTTCTTATGATTTTTACGCTGTATAGTCTTGAGTTCTACTTTAAAGTGGATTATACAATAGTTTTATACTGGCGACAAATATGAAGAGAGTATCACTGATTGATGTTGACAATGATTGCTTTGATTTGTTTGATTTACAACTTTCATCACAATAGTAATTCCATACATTATTATTATTACTATCATTGTGTTTTGGAATAGATATTGGAAAATGGATATGGATAAGAAGGGATAATGTAATCATGAATTGGATAACAATTGGTGTAGAAGTAAGAAGGAGAATGAAGATAGGACAAAAACGTGTGACAACTGAAACATCATGGCAGACCAGCACTGATTTCTAGATGCAGAAATGATGGACGCTATTGTCATGTGGTTATAACCATTGGATTTCAATCACATCGGTCTATGAATTCGTGGGTTCGAATCTCAGGGGGCATCAGGTAAATCAAGGGTGGGTATTTTTACAATCTCTCAGGTCAGTTTCAAGTACAGATCTACCAGTGCCTTGATTCCGTTTGTGTATACACACATCAAACATGCATGTTAAAGATCCCGTAATTCATGTCAGCATTTGGTGAGTTACGGAAACACAAACATACTCAGCATACATCCCTGAAGTTGGCATGCAGCTACCTTCATGGTGGGCAAAAATGGTTGCAAATGCAAAATCTCACCATTGGTGAACCTAGGAGCTCCAGCCGAGAAACGACAGAAAAATGGAGAAAAGTACTGGTTGAAGAGCATTGTGTGTGCTGACACAGCAATTGTGTAACGAAACAAGACTGAGGAGTTTGCCAAAGACAGAGCTTGCATTGCCGTCACTAATTGTTTTTGTTGTTTGGTGTAGAAAGTCTTGTCTATTTATTACCATAGTTTTACAATATGTTAACTTTTCTATGCGTTTTTAAAAAAATACATTTTTATTATATTTTTCAACGACAGTAATGATGGGACATTAACAATAGAAGTAGACACAACTTGATCAAAGATAACTTAGATAAGGAACCACGAACAGTAATAATGATAATTAGGACAAATCCTATTAATTTTTGGCATAGAGCTGAGAAATATCTCCCTTATATGTGTGGAAAAAAGTGTCATGTGTCCTAACTTGTTCTCTGTACAGACAGGACAGTTTCAGTCATGTGGAATCTCCATAAGTGTAGAGGAGGTTTGTTGTGTGCAGGTTTGGGGGTTTTTTGTTGTTTTTTTCCCCTCATTACTCAGCTAGAGCTCCGAGGTTCACCAGTGGTGAGATTTTGTGTATGCAACTGTTTTTGCTCACCATGAAAGTGATTTTGGGGATATGTGCAAGTTTGAGGAGGCTGACAGTGTCTGTCAGTGAGGGGGGGGATCTGCTTGAGTGTAGAGGAGGTTGGTTTGTGGTGTGCAGGTTTGAGGACCAGAGTCGCATGGAGGCCATCATTGTGCTGGAGGAGTTCTGCAAGGAGCTGTCGGCCATCGCCTTCGTCAAGCACCACGCGGCCGTCACCAAGGCCTGAGGTCAGCCGCCATCACCACTGCGGCCTTGACCTTCAGGCAGCTCGGTGTGACACTCCACACTGCCGTCATGTCAAGGACGTCTTGATTTTTTGGGGGGTCAAGTATCATGCTGCCTACACCTGATTGTAACAAACTGCCATGGTGGATTGTCGTCTTGCAGTCCAAAACTGCCTATCATCGTGGTGTAACGGGCATCATGATTGTTGTCTGTCTGTTTTTCATCCAATGTCATGCTGCCTTCGCCAGATTGCAACAGACGGTCATCGTGGACTGTGTTTCCCCTGTGAAATGTTGAAACTGGTAAGAGAGGCTTCATATTGTGTCCTCAGTGTCAGTGAGAATGGCAGTGGTGTAGAAATGTTAGTAGTATTGGGGTCTCTGTATCAGTTGGGAGCCGTAAAGAAGTGTGACTATTGGCAATGGATTGAAGGATAAGGTCAGACAAAGCAGATCAAAAGACATTGGTCTGTATCAGTGAGGGAGGTTCACCACCAGGACAGGACAACAGTGAGGAGTGGGATGTCTCTATCTGTTGCTTTCATGGCCTTCACAGTATTATTAATCTTTTTTTTATTATGATTATTATTTTCTACCAGTTTCTGATCAGTCCGGTAGATTTTCAAATTTCCTCTCATATGCAGATATTGTTCTGTTTGTGTTCCTCTGTCATGTTGACTGTCTGCCCGTGGTTATTTATTCATTACCATGATCTGTTTTTCTTGCTGGTGATCCCAAACACTTGCCTATCTTGTAGCTTGACCCATTCTGTTCATCTTTAAAGTTGAAATAATTATCAGATGTCAGTCGTAAGCAGAAAACACCAGTCTGCAGAAGAATCTGATCTCCTAAGACATGGAGGGTCATTGTGTGGGTGTGTGAGGCACATTGTGTAGACTGTATCACCATATGTAATAAGTGTTTTGTGTGGACGAAATCACCATATGTAATGTTTTGTGTAGACAATATCACCATATGTGATGAGTGTTTTGTGTGGACAATATCACTATATGTAATGTTTTGTGTGGACGATATCATCGTATGTAATGAGTGTTTTGTGTGGACGATATCACCATATGTAATGTTTTGTGTGGACGGTATCACCATATGTAATGTTTTGTGTGGACGGTATCACCATATGTAATGTTTTGTGTGGACGATATCACCATATGTAATGAGTGTTTTGTGTGGACGATATCACCATATGTAATGTTTTGTGTGGACGGTATCACCATATGTAATGTTTTGTGTGGACGATATCACTATATATAATGAGTGTGGATGATATCACCATATGTAATGTTTTGTGTGGATGATATCACCATATGTAATGAGTGTTTTGTGTGGATGATATCACCATATGTAATGAGTGTTTTGTGTGGACGATATCACCATATGTAATGAGTGTTTTGTGTGAACGATATCACCATATGTAATGTTTTGTGTGGACGATATCACCATGTGTAATGAGTGTTTTGTGTGGACGATATCACCATATGTAATGTTTTGTGTGGACGATATCACCATGTGTAATGAGTGTTTTGTGTGGACGATATCACCATCATGTGTAATGAGTGTTTTGTGTGGACGATATCACCATATGTAATGTTTTGTGTGGACGATATCACCATGTGTAATGAGTGTTTTGTGTGGACGATATCACCATCATGTGTAATGAGTGTGGATGATATCACCATATGTAATGAGTGTTTTGTGTGGACGATATCACCATCATGTGTAATGAGTGTGGACGATATCACCATATGTAATGAGTGTTTTGTGTGGACGATATCACCATATGTAATGAGTGTTTTTGTGGACAATATCACCATATGTAATGTTTTGTGTGGACGATATCACCATATGTAATGAGTGTGGAGAAAGATGTATCACCGTACTTAGGGAGTGCTGCCTCAGCTAACAGCACTCATCCTCTGTCAGTGTTGGTGCAGTCTGAAGGACAGTCCACATACTGTCACTACAGATAGACCTGTCCTGTTGGGGGCTTCAGGTATGCTGCCAAGATCTTATCAATTCTGTTCACTTTCTTGCTAGTTTGTTGTGTTATTGCACTAGCGTGTGTTTAACATGAGTGCATCATCAGACCTGGAGTTGTTCTTCTTCTTCCCCAGCTTAACACTTAAGGGGTCACCCAGAATGTGCCCTCTGACTCATTAATCCCACCTGGAAATCCCTGTGAGATTGAAACTGCACACTGAATGAGAAGTTTGCGTGTATGACTATTTTCAAGTACCTCACCATATAGGCAGCCATACTCAGACTTCAGAGGAAAACCTGGAGTTGAGGAGCAGTTTCTGTGAACAGAGGTTAAACACAGCAAAGATGACAGTAAAGTGAATCATGCAGAAAGTACACACAGTGCTTTGTAAATGGAAAGAAAGCAGGAGAGCTAAGCAGGCGTGTGCTGTATACAGAGAAGTCTGTGTTGACTACAGCTGTCTCACGGGGGATGTATAGATCATCCTATTTTGCAATGTATAGATAAACCTGTTTTGCAATGTATAGATAATCCTATTTTGCAATGTATAGATAAACCTGTTTTGCAATGTATAGATAATCCTATTTTGCAATGTATAGATAATCCTATTTTGCATTGTATAGATAATCCTATTTTGCAATGTATAGATCATCCTATTTTGCAATGTATAGATCATCCTATTTTGCAATGTATAGATCATCCTATTTTGCAATGTATAGATCATCCTATTTTGCAATGTATAGATCATCCTATTTTGCAATGTATAGATCATCCTATTTTGCAATGTATAGATAATCCTGTTTTGCAAACTGGGGATCACTTCACTACATTTTTTCTTGAAGGTTTGCCATTGATACATCAGTTCTTTATTTCATGTACAGGGGGTAATACATCAGTTCTTTATTTCATGTACTGGGGGTTACCAACTGTTTCTGTCATGATGGTGTGAACTGGGTAATGTGTGGGTTGCTAAAATGGAAAACTGCTATACAAGAAAAGATGAAAAAACACCCAAACTCTGATACTGCTGTAATTGGTTTGGCAGCTTTGTTTTTTATTATTATTTTTTTTCTTTGGTGTTTTTTTTTCTCTTTTTTGTGGTCAGGGGTGGGGAGTGGTGATGGGGATAAGGTGGGAGGATTGAGGGCGATGTCAGGCTTTTGGTGTGAATTACAATCTGTGAATATGTATTAGCACAATTTTATGAAGAACATACAATCACTTTATTTGATTTGTTATTTATTTATTTTTTTTTGGAGCTGATGAAAGTCACAATTTTTTGAGAGTACATCTTTGTCTCAGTATTGTTTATGAGAGATTTTGACTGTTTTGTAGACTTTTCTTTAGCTAGCGAGCATTTGTATCTGCTTATACAGAAATAGGTTGCGAGTCACAAATGAAATGTATAAAGATCATTCAAACTTAAAACAACATTTTGAGCGAATGCAATTGGTGCGATTTCATGATCTATAATCTTTCTCTTTTCTTCTGTTTTGTTGTTGTTGAGATCTATTTTTCATTAATGTTTTGCCCCCTATGTCTTGCTTTTCATTGAAGTGCCTTCTTCTGTTGCAGTAAAGGCAGTAAGTAACAGTGAGTGATTCTGAAGAGAATGGCGGAGTACACTGGATATTATTGTCAGGCGTTTTGGGGATGGGATGGGGCATTGTTGAGGATTATTGTTATGGGTCTGGATGTTGTTTGGGATTAGTGCTGTTGTGTTCAGGGCTAGGTGGCCAGAGTGAGTTTTGGATTGGGTGTGGGTATGGCAGGATGCAGACACCCTGTTTTTTTGCTGGCTGGGGTAAGGGTAAGAGGCAGAGAGAGGAAACGATGGGAAGACATCATCAGAGAGTGGACAGGCCTTGGGTGGAACGATCTACTATGGAGGGCTGAGGACTGTGGGGAGTGGAGGAAGCTGGTTGCAAAATCTTCAGTTGTGCCCCCATGGTCCACGGGACTACGGGACAGGTGAAGGTATGGGTAAAGGGTCATGTTATGGTTTGAAACAGGTGTAGTGTCATGTGATATCCTATCTCCTAAACTGTTGACTGGCTGAAGTGATGGTCCAGTGTTAAGCTTTTTTTTCTGGAAAGTAATGGTAACCTTACAATCTGAAGGCAGACTTTTCCCCAGATCCACTAGACCTGAGTGGTGGTCTGGGTGCTTGTCTTTTGGTTTAATGAAAGAGACTATAAAATGAGGCCCTGTGTGCAACATGCCTTCAGATCATGTCCCAAGCTGAATTCTGTGGAGTGAGTGCTTGTGAGACCACATTAAAAACAAACAGCATTTCTGTAATCACAAGATGGGATAATAATATGTAAGTTTAGGCTATTCATGGATTAACCCTCTTGCATTCAGTGTCTCTGAACACAAACTGCCCCTAGATTTTGCATTCCATCACGAAATCAGGTCAGGCACAGATGCTGGCTGGCCTTTTCCTCCTTCTAAGTACATACCAGCAGCTATAATTACTTCCAGACACTCTACAGGGTTTCTCCTTCTGGCCTGATAGAGCTTTGACATGTGGTTGCAATTAGTGATGGTCACAGTTGGTTGGAAGTGTACTGTGTGTAAATCCCGGCAAATCCCAGATCGGAACTTGGGGGGGTAATTATTCAGTCCTGGCAAATCCCAGATCGGGACTAAGAGAGTTAAAGGTCTGTACATAGAATTATTGGCTTTTGGTTGAGTTTGTTGTTTTAAGAATCTAGTCACCTGTTACTGTTGGATAATGTACAGTTATTGTTAAATGTATGATTTGATGTTGGGTAAGTTATGTCACAGATAGTATTCTTGTTTGTGTGGAGATCATGATCTATTTACTGTGTGAAATCAAAGTTTACATTTGCTTATGGCGCCCAAACCCACCTGTTTTTTTTGGTCAGGGAGTGTGGATGTATCGTTCATTTGCATTGGCTTCTTGTAAGTCATCTGTTTGATATATAGAACTATTAGCTTTTGCTGCGGTCTTCATATATTGTTAAAAAAAATATCTAAGAGAATAATTGTTTTTGCTTTTTTAAATATTTGTGTTTTGATTGTATGAAGTAGTCTGGATGTTACATCCATTTGCTTGGATTTTTTCACAGACACATTTTAGCGGTATAAAAAAAAATTCCTGACCAGTTTCAGCAGTTCTTTATGCAGCCTAGAGAAAATGACTGAAGCACCCATTTTGGTCAATACCTGTAGGAACTTGTCTTTGCTTAAGCAAGGCTATAGATACATTTTACATGGGGAAATTAGTGTTTCTTGTCATTATACAGTGTTTTATTCATTGATAGATTTAGATCAGTCTTCAGTAAAAAAAAAAAAAAAAAAAAAAAAAAAAAAAAAAAAAAAAAAAAAAAAAAAAAAATTTAAAAGTAAAAAACAAAAAAGATCAGTCCTCAGTTGTAGTAGCCTATTCTGGGCATAGCCTCTGTGGTCTTGTTGACATGAATACACTGTCTCAAATGCACTACACTGGTTTGTTGTGTATGGCTGTGTTTACTATGTAACTTCTGTAACAGTGTAGACATGATCACAATGCCACATGCACTGTGTTTTACCATAACTATGGCACTATTGACACAATCATAATGCAGGCACTGTTGACACAATCACAATGCCACATGCACTGCACTAGTGTGTTGTGTATGACTGTGTTTACCATAATTATGGCACTATTGACACGATCACAATGCCACACACACTGTGTTTACCATAACTATGGCACTATTGACACAATCACAATGCCACATGCACTGTGTTTACCATATGGCACTGTTGACATGATCACAATGCCACATGCACTGCACTAGTGTGTTGTGTATGACTGTGTTTACCATAATTATGGCACTATTGACACGATTACAATGCCACATGCACTGCAGTAATGTTATGTATGACTGTGTTTACCATAATAATAATTATGACCATAAATTACCATGACCATGTAATTATGACCGTATAATTATGACAGTAATTAAATGACCATATGATAATGTCCACCATTTGGTTTCAAAACTTTTGTTGTTGTTTGTTTTTGTTTAGCCTAATGGTCAGAGCATTGTACTCACAATTTGACAACCCAGGTTTGAATCCCGTTCAAGGGGATTTTTCCTGGATTTTTCCCCTGGAGTTAATGTTAGTGCTGACTCCACTCTCCCCAAATGTCCTTTGGGTGAGACTATAAACCAAGGCCCTGTGTGCGAACGCATGCAGAACATCTTGCGCACATGTTAAATCCTGTTCTACTATTCGTAAGAGTAGGCCACTGTGTGCCGGTGGGAACAGATAAGATTTACAAAAACTGCATACACACGGAGACTGGATGTAAAAAAGCACATGAGTGCTTATTCCATTATCCTCGATATAAAAGAATACATAAATGTATAAACAGATATGGCACTATTGATATGATCACAATGCCACATGCACTGTACTAGTGTGTTGTGTATGGCTGTGTTTATCATATGTCTTCCTGTGGCAGTGTACCTGTGATGAGGTTTTCCAAACAGTATTCACTTGTGTCTACATGATGTGCTGTGTGCGTTCTCTTAGTGCTGTGAAGTCACTCTTCTTTTCACCATTTGGTTTCAAAACTTTTGTTGCTGTTTTTGTTTGCTTTTTGAAAAAAACAAGAAAAAAATCTAGTTTTTTCAAAAAGCAAACAAAAACATCAGCAAAAGTTTTTAAGCAAAATTATGAAAACAGGAGTATGAAATCATTTGGTTTCAAAACTTTTGTTGCTGTTTTTGTTTGCTTTATGAAAAATAAAATGAGATTTTTTCTCTTTGATAGACCTTTTTGCCCATTGATAAAAAAACATTGTCTTTGAAAAGAAACAGAAATATGATTTTTTTGGTCATCATTTTACAAAACGTGCATGGTGCAATGCTGCATGTTGCTTAATGCAAAAGGAATGTTCTTGTCATACTTTGAAAGCCATTTGTACAGTGTTTGAATCCAAAGCAGAAATACTCACAAAATCCCTCATGGGTCGGGTGATGAATTACCATGACATCACCTGTTTTTGGAAGAGCTTACTTACCCAGTGATCTCAGTGTGAAGTTGTGGTGATACACTTTGTTGGAGTGGACTTATACAAGGATCCCACCATAAGAAGGATGTTTTGAGGAGGGGGGGGGGGGGTTGGGGGCGGTGGGGATTCTTTTATTATTGTAAATAATACCTCCACTGTCTGAACATTTTTTGGCTACACATTTTCCTGTATCTGTCATTCTGTTTTGTTTTTTTTCTTTTTGTCTGTTTTGTTGTTGTTTCGTGGGTTTTTTCAACTGTATTTTGTAAAGTTAAGAACCCAGTAGCTGAGAACATCTGTTGATACATTTTTGTGTGTTTCCTGCATGATATTGATTTGTTATCCTGAGCTTCCAAAACATGTACCTACAGCAGTGCTGACACTGGAGGTGACAGAGCTGTATGTGTAAAACTGCTGGGCACAGTTCTTAGCAACAAAACATCTGGTTATGTGTCGGCTTTATCAAATATGGTTGCCATAGAATAGCAGTGGAGAAATTTCATGATACATTGTGTGTGTGTGTGTGTTGTGTGAGTGTGTGTGTGTGGTGTGTGTGTGTGTGTGTGTGTGTGTGTGCACCCCACATGTGCACACAAATTTATAGATTATTTGAATGGTTAAAAAGTCTTTTGAAGACTCTGGGCTTGAACTTTTATTTGGGATATTTTTTTTTGTTACCTGTTTGCAAATGTGGCTATTGGCTAAGAGAATTTTGAAAACAGAAGTCTTCCATGGAAACTAACTGCTGCACAGTAATTCAAAATATAGGCAACCGGCTTTCTGACTGTGCCAAGTGACTTTGGTGACCTGGTGGACTCCTGTCAAAGTCTCCAGAGGTCACTTCTTTGTCATTGCCACTGACACAGCTGTCAGTCCGTGTGTCTGTCTGGAACAAGCCATTAGGAAGCTGGCAGTTTTCCTTTGTCTCTGTGTGCTTGCTTAGCTTTCCCCATGCATAAGCACTACACAGGCCTGCACATCCAGTGACACTGATTTCTATGTAAAAAAAAAAACTCTCCATTTTTGGTTGAAAATATGGTATTTTTGGACAGAGAAATCCAATATTTAGCTGAGAAATGCAGTACCTAACTCTATTTGTATCATATAAAGTTTTTGTTTAAATATTTTTTTTGTACACACCCCGGCAAGCTACAAATATTAGGGCAGTGGAGGCTTGTGTAGTCTCTGCTGCCTGTCTGCTATATACACACACCACGCATGTGGAACCAGTGAAGACTGTGGGGCATTACAAAGTTATGTTTTATGTTGTATTGTTGATTGTTACCTGGGCAGATGGGAACAGGGGTGTTGTACAGAATACTGTGGGTATGGAGAAGACTGTGTACAGAAAGAGACAGGTGGGAACAGTGAGCGACTCCTTGTAGTGCAGGACTGGCTGGCTTCATTCAGGGCAGAGTGTCAGATTGTAGTCAGTAGTGCAGAGGGGGGACCTTGTGGGTGTGGCCTTCTGGGGACAGATGTTGAAGGTGTTTGTTTTTCTTCATTATTTTGGTGGGCTCCAAGACAGAAAGGGTGAGGACGTCTATTGTAAGATACAGTTGTTGGTTGTTTTTTTTGTGGTTTTTTTTTCAGTTGTGCAATTGTGACTGGAAAGTTACATCCAGTGAGAAAGAAAAGAGTTGAAAAAGCAAGGCAAGACTACTTTGACATAACACTACACTACACTATGCACACACACACACACACACACACACACACACACGCACACACACACGCACACACATGCATGCATGCGCGTGTGCACACACACACACAGACGCACACTCATACAAACACACATACTCTCAAACACTCATACAAATGCACACACACTCTCAAACACACACACACACACACACATGTACACATACACACTTTCACAAGAGGAAAAGCATAATCTTTGCCTGGTCCTTGTCATGAAAAGTGACGGTGCTTGAAATCAAGAATCATAGAAGTGATCAAAGAATGAATGTTTTGACTTTGAGAAACGATTTCTTTGTCCTTGTTTCATGCCCAAAATGTTGTTCTTTAGTTCAATGAGGATGATGTCTGGTCTTTACTTTGATACTGTGAAGTTACACCTGTATACAAAAACCTTGACCCCTGTGCCAAAGAGGTGTTGAAGTGAAACCTACTTACAGAAAAAAAAGAAGCAACTATTTTCTGAAACAAAAAATGTCTGGAAATTGTGCAATATTGTCTGTGTAGTCAATTTCTGATTTACCCCCAAAAGTGTACAGGTTTATTTCAAAGTGATTGTGATTGCATTGAAATCCACAATTTCTGACTTGTATCTTGTATCAACGCTGACGCAGTAGTAGTATTTTGAAGACTTTAATGTCAGGTGGCACGTCATTTCTAGTCAATGGTGCACCAAACAAAACACCCCTGTAGAATGGCACATTTTTTGCTGTTGAGAGAGGTGGGACCAGCTGTCCACAAAAAAAAGAAAGGATGATGTTTTGTTGAAGGTTTTGTAAGGGATTCATTGTTGATGAATGGTGCAGTAGTGACCATGTCAGGGCTTTTTGATTTTTTGTTTGAAGAGACTGCCATGTCCAGAAGCAAAATAAACATGTTTCCTTTTTTTATTTCTGCAAGCAATGGTGTGCTTTCTGGACTGGAGATATGCTGTGGATGTTGGACTTTGTGACATTCTGCCTGTCTGTCTGTCTGTCTGACCAACTGTCTTTCTTCCTCTCCCACCTTGTAAAAGAAGCTGCCTCTGTGTCTCTCATCTGCCTGCGTGCGTGCGTGTGTGTGTGTGTGTGTGTGTGTGTGTGTGTGTGTGTGTGTGTGTGTGTGTGTGTGTGTGTGAATGAGTGCATATGACAGAATGAGCTTCAAAAATGGCTGGGGAGTTGAGATTGCCAGGAGTGGCCACAAAATAACACTAAAAATAACACTAAAACTTTGTTTTGCGCTTTTTGTTAAAGACAAATAACACTCAAAGCGCACTTTATGAATATGAGTATAAAAACTACAACACTAAGAAATTAATTTATTGTCACTGTCTTGAAAATCTGCCTTCTATCAGACAGTAGTTAACTTATGTAGGGGAGACCAGGGCAGGTTGGGTCACTTTTTGCCATTTTCGCTCTCATTTGAATACGAGTACACAAATGATACATAAAATTATTTGAAACAAATCTTTATATATTCAGAAATAACAGAAAAGCAAAACATAATAGAAATCAGTAAGGATTTATTTGTAATTAATGGTTAAAGAGACAATCTAAAGTGTCCCAACCTGCCCCGGTGCTGGGGCAGATTGGGACACTGTAATAATCTTACTAAAAATAAGAAATAAATTATGATTTTAGAATATGAAACTATTAAAACACCTGTCATCACCTCTACAAACTTAATGCTTACAAAAAATGAATGCTACAACTATGTGGCACAAAATACTAGAGACATTCCTGATATAGATCTCCTGTCATCCATCCACTTTGGTTGGCAAGACCTTTTGCTCCTGATGGGACATTGTGCAGCATGTGGGATTTGAAATTTCTTCGTGGATAGATTAGGGCAGGTGGCAGTGCATTGCCCATTGCGTTGATGAAGCCAGACATGGTGACAGTCTGGCCAGGTTCATGTGACAGGCCTTGTGCAGCTTGCTTTGTGCCTACTTCTGCAACAAGTTTCTGTGGCTTCTGTGACGTGGTCAGCCCTGTTTCATCAGGGGTGTAAATTAGTTCAGGTGGAAATGAGTAACTGAATGCTCACTCACTCACTCACATGTCCCAAAGGACGTAGGGGGGACATGAGAGAAGACGCAACGGAGATCTTTTTCCATGCTTCACGATCCTGTGTGGCTAGTAGGAGGCGTTGCAGGGGTTGGGCAGTCCAGTCTTTGATGTTGTCAACCCATGATTTCTTTTGGCGGCCTCTTCTTCTCTTGCCCTCGACTGTTCCTTGCAAGATAGTTTTTGCTAGGGTGTTGTGTCTTGTGGTGTGACCAAACCACATCAGCTTTCTCCTCTTTATGGTGGAGAGCAAAGGCTCTTGGGGGCCCACACGCTTTTTGAGTTCTTCTTTCACATAGTTATTGAATGCAGGCCTTGCAAATTGCCAAAGAAAACTCCACATTTGTCCTGTTGAAAGTTGTTACCCTTACAAGGCTGGTAGCTTCAGGTGTAGGCTTCCTTATACACACTTGACGTTAAAGAAAGTCAATCCTCACCTGCCATTCCATTGACAGTCCAGCTAGGTGGCCACCCGATTTTGTCTCTTTCTGCAAGTTGATGTTACACTCTCCTTATAGTCTGAAATCCAGGGGGAAACCGATCCATGAAGATTTCAGTACATATTCTGTCAGTTCCATTTTCTCAGCTTCACTGAACACTTGTCTAGACTTGCAGCTATCTGTAAAGCTCTGGAATTCTTTGCCTTCATTTGATTTTTGAAATGCATGTCTCATAGTTATTTTGGAATATGAAAATATTCAGCATCTTTATGCAATGACCACCCTTCCAGAACAGCATCTATAGCACCAGGGTGGTATGATTATTTTAGCACCATGGTGGTTTAGGTTTTTATTTTGCATCATGGTAGTCTATTTATTGTTTTAGCATCATGGCGATTTTTATTTTTTGATTACTGGTGGGTTTGTAAAAAAAAAAAAAAAAAAGAATCATGGTAGTGGTATTTTAGCACCATGAAGGTAGTCGTTTTTAATTTAGCACTATAGTGGTGGTGGTTTATTTCAGCACCATAGTGGTTTTTATTTTAGCATCTTGGTGGTTTAGGCTTTATTTTAGCACTATAGTGGTGGTGGTTTTATTTTAGCACCATGGTGATTTAGGTTTTTATTTTAGCACTATAGTGGTGGTGGTTTTATTTTAGCACCAGGGTGATTTAGGTTTTTATTTTAGCACTATAGTGGTGGTGGTTTTATTTTAGCACCAGGGTGATTTAGGTTTTTATTTTAGCACTATAGTGGTGGTGGTTTTATTTTAGCACCAGGGTGATTTAGGTTTTTATTTTAGCATCATGGTGGTTTAGGCTTTATTTTAGCACCAGGGTGATTTAGGTTTTTATTTTAACATCATGGTGGTTTAGGTTTTTATTTTAGCAGCATGGTGGTTTAGGTTTTTATTCAGCACCACAGCAGCTTTTATTTTATCACCATGGTGGTTTGTTTTTATTTTAGTACCATGATTGTTTTTTTTTAAATTTTAGCACCTCGTTTTTTTTTATCACCAGGGTGGTTTGATTGTTTTAGCACCACGAGGTTTATTTTAGCACCACTGGGGTGGTTTGGTTATTTTAGCACCATGATGGTTTGGTTATTTTAGCACCATGATGGTTTGGTTATTTTAGCACCATGATGGTTTGGTTATTTTAGCACCATGACGGTTTGGTTATTTTAGCACCATGATGGTTTGGTTATCTTAGCACCATGATGGTTTGGTTATTTTAGCACCAGGATGGTTTGGTTATCTTAGCACAGTTGTGATGGTTTGGTTATTTTAGCACCATGATGGTTTGGTTATCTTAGCACAGTTGTGATGGTTTGGTTATTTTAGCACCATGATGGTTTGGTTATCTTAGCACCACTGGGGTGGTTTGGTTATTTTAGCACCATGATGGTTTGGTTATCTTAGCACCACTGGGGTGGTTTGGTTATTTTAGCACCATGATGGTTTGGTTATCTTAGCACCACTGGGGTGGTTTGGTTATTTTAGCACCATGATGGTTTGGTTATCTTTAGGGGGGTTTGGTTATTTTAGCACCAGGGTGGTTTATTTTAGCACAGTTGTGATGGTTTTGATTTTCTGTTTTGGCATCATGGCAGTTTATTCTTTTGTTTTAGCACCATGGCAGTTTTTATTTTAGCATCATGGTAGTGGTATTTTAGCACCATGAAGGTGGTCTTTTTAAATTTAGCATTATGGTGGTGGTTTAGGTTTTTATTTTTAGGTCCATGGTGGTTTTGGTTTTTATTTTAGGTCCATGGTGGTTTAGGTTTTTATTTTAGGTCCATGGTGGTTTAGGTTTTTATTTTTAGGTCCATGGTGGTTTAGGTTTTTATTTTTAGGTCCATGGTGGTTTTGGTTTTTATTTTAGGTCCATGGTGGTTTTGGTTTTTATTTTAGGTCCATGGTGGTTTAGGTTTTTGTTTTAGCATCATGGTGGTGGTGGTGGTTTTATTTAGTACCATTGTAGTGGTGGTGGTTTTATTTCAGCATCATGGTGGGTTGTTTTTATTTCAGCATCATGGTGGTTTGTTTTTATTTCAGCATCATGGTGGTTTGTTTTTATTTTAGTACCATGGCGATTTGTTTTTATTTTAGTACCATGCGGTTTTTATTTGAGCACCACATCGGGTTTTATTTTTATCACATTATTTTAGCAGCATGGTGGTTTAGGTTTTTATTTTAGTGCATTGGTGGTTTAGGTTTTATTTTAGCATCATGGTGGTTTGATCATTTTAGCACCATGGTGGTGGTTTAGGTTTTTATTTTTGCATCATGGTAGTTTATTCATTTGTTTTTGCATCATGGTAATTTTTTTTGGTGGGTTTGTAGAAAAAAAGGATCATTGTTGTGGTATTTTAGTACCACGAAGGTGGTTGTTTTGATTTTAACACTATGTTGGTGGCTTAGTGGTTTGTTTTTTTTTAATTAAAGGCTATGGTGGTTTAGGCTTTATTTTAGTACCATGGTGGTGGTTTAGGTTTATTTTAACACGATGTTTAGTACTATGGTGGTTTTATTTTAGCACCATGGTGGTTTAAGTTTTAGTTTAGCATCATGATGGTGGTGGTGGTTTTATTTTAGCATTATGGTTTAAAAAAAAACACAACTAACATGATGGTTTTTGTTTTTATTTTAGCATGATGGTGGTTTTTGTTTTTATTTTAGCACGATGGTGGTTTGGATTTTTATTTTAGCATCATGGTGGTTTATTCTTTTGTTCTAGCATTATGGCGATTTTTATTTTAGCATCATGGTGGTTTATTCTTTTGTTCTAGCATTATGGCGATTTTTATTTTAGTATCATGGTGGGTTTGTAAAAAAAGTAAGTATCATGGTTTTACCACCATGAAGGTGGTGGTTTGAATTTTAGCGCTATGGTGGTGGTTTAGGTTTTTATTTTAGCATCATGGTGGTTTGTTTTTATATTTAGCATCATGGTGATGGTTGTGGGTTAGGTTTTTATTTTAGCATCACGATGGTTTAGGTTTTTATTTTAGCACCATAGTGGTATAGGTTTTTATTTTAGCACCATGGTGGTTTAGATTTTTATTTTAGCATCATGGAGCTTTGTGTTATTTTAGCATCATGGTAGTTTAGGCTTTTATTTTAACACCATGGCAGTTTTTGTTTTATCACCATGGTGGTTGTGTATTTTAGTACCATGGCGGTTTTTATTTTAGCACCACATGGGGTTTTTTTTTTTTTTTTTTTATCACCACAGTGGTTTGATTATTTTAGCACCATGGTGGTGGTTTAGGTTTTTTTTTTGGCATCATGGTAGTTTATTCTTTTGTTTTAGCACCATGGCGATTTTTATTTTAGTATTATGGTGGGTTTGTAAAAAAAAAAGCTATCATGGTAGTGGTATTTTAACGCCATGAAGGTGGTCTTAATTTTAGCACTATGGTGGTGGTTTAGGTTTTTAATTTAGCACCATGTGGTTTTTCTTTTAGCATGGTGGTTTATGCTTTTATTTTAGCATAGTGGTTTGTTTTTATTTTAGCATGATGGAGGTTTGTGTTTTTATTTTAGCATGATAGAGTTTTTTTTGTTTTTTTTTAGCATCATGGTGGTTTATGTATTTATTTTAGCATTATGGTGGTTTATGTTTTGTAGTTTAGCACCATGGAGATTTATTTTAGCATCAAAGTGATGTTTATTTTAGCACCAGGGTGGTGTGTTTAGTTTATAATCAGAGTGGTTACATTAATTTCAGCTCCATGTTGGTGGTAGTGCCCTTTTTGTTTTAGTACCATGGTGATGGTTGTAGTTTTGGGGGTTTATAAGAGCACATGGAGACATGGCGTTTTTAGTTCAGTGACAGAGCACATCAACTACTGTAATCTGTCCTGGGAGTGAAAATGTACTGCATTGCTGTTAAATTAAACTCTCTACATGTCAGGCCTTGAGCATCAGACTTCAATGTTGGAGAAAATTGTGATGTCTTCCTGTTAAAAAAAAAGTCAAGAGAATGGAGCAAGAAGGTAGAAAAAAAGACAAGAAAAGGAAAAGGCAGAAACAAGAAGAGGGATACAAGAGGTGGAGTTCCCACAACCTAAATTCCTTATCAAAGTGAGGATGCTATTTTATACTAAGGGTCCCCTGAGAGGGAGAGGGTCAATTTTTTTTAAGCACTACAGGGATAGGTGTACTTTATTATTTTCTTTAGGACAGGGTGGTGGTTTATGAGTTTTATTTCAGTACCACACGGGTTTTATTTTAATACCACAGGGGTGGTTGTTTAGGCGTTTTATTTCAGTACCACAGGGTGTTTTATTTCAGTACCACAGGGGTGGTTTAGGTGTTTTATTTCAGTACCACAGGGTGTTTTATTTCAGTACCACAGGGGTGGTTGTTTAGGTGTTTTATTTCAGTACCACAGGGGTGGTTGTTTAGGTGTTTTATTTCAGTACCACAGGGTGGTTGTTTAGGCGTTTTATTTCAGTACCACAGGGGTGGTTGTTTAGGTGTTTTATTTCAGTACCACAGGGGTGGTTGTTTAGGTGTTTTATTTCAGTACCACAGGGGTGGCTGTTTAGGCGTTTCATTTTGTTATCACAGGAAAGGTATTTGTAGTTTCTCTCAGACAGCAACTACGTTGTCCCTTATACCAGTGAACATGCATTGCATTGCTGTTATGGACTTAAGTTGAGCCTACTGCATCCGACTTCTGCATGGGAGAAAGCTGTGATGTTGTCTTTTTTGGGGTGGGGTGGGGGTGGGGTGGGGGGTGGATGAAGTGAGGAGAATAGACCAAGAGGGCAGAAATAGACAAGGTGGCGGTAGAAAGGAAAAGCAGCAAGTTGAAACAAGGAGAGGAACAGAAAAAAATTCCTACCACAGAATTTCCAGGTGGGATGCTACTTATACTCACTGTCCATGTTGTGGTAGTTTTTATTTTAGCTCTGTGGTGGTGGCGGCTCAAGTTTTTACTTTAGTACCATGATGGTGGTGGTTTAGACTTTTACTTTAGTACCATGATGGTGGTGGTTTAGATTTTTACTTTAGTACCATGATGGTGGTGCTTTACTTTAGTACCATGATGGTGGTGGTTTAGATTTTTACTTTAGTACCATGATGGTGGTGGTTTAGATTTTTACTTTAGTACCATGATGGTGGTGGTTTAGATTTTTACTTTAGTACCATGATGGTGGTGCTTTACTTTAGTACCATGATGGGGTGGTGTTTAGATTTTTACTTTAGTACCATGATGGTGGTGGTTTAGATTTTTACTTTAGTACCATGATGGTGGTGGTTTAGATTTTTACTTTAGTACCATGATGGTGGTGCTTTACTTTAGTACCATGATGGTGGTGGTTTAGATTTTTACTTTAGTACCATGATGGTGGTTTAGATTTTTACTTTAGTACCATGATGGTGGTGGTTTAGACTTTTACTTTAGTACCATGATGGTGGTGGCTTAGGTTTTTACTTTAGTACCATGATGGTGGTGGTTTAGACTTTTACTTTAGTACCATGATGGTGGTGGCTTAGGTTTTTACTTCAGTACCATGATGGTGGTGGCTTAGGTTTTTACTTTAGTACCATGATGGTGGTGGTTTAGATTTTTACTTTAGTACCATGATGGTGGTGGTTTACTTTAGTACCATGATGGTGGTGGTTTAGGTTTTTACTTTAGTGCCACAGTGGTGATGGTTTAGGTGGTGATGGTTTAGGTTTTTACTTTAGTACCATGATGGTGGTGGTTTACTTTAGTACCACGGTGGTGATGGTTTAGGTTTTATTTCGGCACTACAGATAAGTTTTATTCAGTTCTATCGCTGGGTTTGTGGCAGTTATAGTTTTGATGTTCCGCTTTAGTACCATAGGTGGTAGATGCCCTTGGCAAAACTGTAGTAAACTTCACTCACTGGGCGACACCTGCATATTCCTGCCAGAAATCGGAGGCGCAGCTCTTGTGGCGCTGCACATCTCCAGGAGAAGAGTATGAGTGTCAGGGCAGAAATTTGCTGCCACTGTAAGAAGTTCGGGGGGGGGGGGGGGGGGGGATTGTGAACGTTTTTGTCTGCAGTAAAAAGGAAGGAGTGATGGTTCTCATGAAGAAGTACTTAATTTTGGGGGGAGTTTGTCTCAGCTGAAGAAAACTGATGCAGACTGTCATGCTTTGCAGAAACCACTCATACACGCGCATCATACAAATAAAAAGAAACGCCAAATGAACATGCAAGCATACCTACCACCTCAAAAGAACTCTAAACATTTCTCAGCCAATTCTTCTAAATGAATGTTTAAATGGGAAGGTGGTGAAGGTGGGAATGTTGTCATAACTATGATGAAATGCACATTGAACATCTTTATTTCCAAGTATGCAGAAGGGGAAGGGGGGGGGGAGTGTGGGCTATAATGTACTCACTTGGGTATGGTGGCTTTATTTCAGCAGTAGAGGGTGCACACAGTGATTACTGTTGTGGAGCACTACTTCAGAGGGCTTTACTTCAGTAGGGGATAAATTGATGAAGGTCGGGGGCAGGGGTGGGGTGGAGGGGTACTATATGTAATAGAGTTAGAGTGGTTCTTGTCACTACAACCCAACGAAAGCTAGACTACTCTTACCCTCTGCACTAACTAGAACCCCCTAAAACAGTTCCGACTTTTCATTCAGATGATTTGGTGAAGGGTCGTCTGTACAGCTAGCCTCCCTCTGGTGAGGCAAGTCCTGTGCTGCCGCCTCTTCCCTCATGAACACCAGCTGCTGCACACAATGTTAGATGCACACATCATCCACAATACAGCACAGCGTCCTCAGAGACAGTGACCACACAACACTGCACACAGCAGTAAGGTTACACACATCATCCACAATACAGCACAATAGCCTCAGTCACTATCACCACACAACACAAGGTTAGGTTACACACATCATCCACAATACAGCACAGTGTCCTCAGTCACTATCACCACACAACACTGCACACAGCAGTAAGGTTACACACATCAACCACCGCATAACATACGCAGACTCATCAACGACACATAAAACAACACTGTATAGGGGTCACCACATGCACACAGAGAAGGCCAAGAGTTTCTGTATGTTTTCTGCGGACACACAATTTTATCAGAAAATGCATGATGAGATGCACAGAAACATGTACATCATTAAAAGGAGGGGGGGATCAGTGATAGCCTAGTGGTTGGAGTGTTGTGCTGGTGATCTAATGGCCTGGGTGTCAGCCACCACCGAAGCACCTGTTCATGCACATTTCCCCTGGGGTCAAACGTCGGTTCTGAATCCACTTCCATGACTCCTTTGCATTGTACTACAAGCCAATGTCTCGTGTGTCAATGCAAACAAAACATCTTGCGTAAAACTCATTCCGCTCTTTGGAAAAGGCCATTTCGAGCTCAAAGGAATGGATGACAAAATTAAATTATGAGCATCATCCCTGAAGTCAGAATGCAGATACCTGAATTGAGGGCATAAACGGTCGCATACACAAAATATTGTCCCTGGTGAACCTTGGAGCTCTAGCTTAGGAATAGCAAAAAAAAAGGGTGCATCAAACACAGACAATGTGTGCATGCATACCGTTGTGGGGGAGGATGGCTAACTGCATTGTTCTACAGATTTTGCTCTTACATATTTTGATTAGTTTTTCAGTGCAAGATAAGTTATCTGTGTGCGCATTTGCACTGACCTCATCTGGCCATCTTCCTTGCCCCTCTCTCCGCCCGCACATCTTCAGCCAGTCTTCACGAGGCAATCCTGTCAACAGACAACGAGCAGGATAAGTGACCCTGCATGCTGAGAGTTAACAGAGGGACGCTACAAGTGGTGCGAAGAACACAGTCATGTGGTACCTTTCTTTTCCTGGTGGAGACAGCAGCTATACCTATTTGGATTTGACCTGGCTTCTCCCTTTAGCAATGCACACCATTCTTTTCAGGCAGTGTATTTTGGGCAAGAGAATCCTGGCAGAGCCCATCCCTCTACTGACTGCAGACTGCATGCTGGGCATTTGAGTCATCCATACCACCAGCCATAGCTGGCTCATTTAAAAAAAAAAAAGGATACATTTTTTACGAGTGCATAAAAATTTTATGTGCATGTCTTCACACATAGAATCTTGGTTTTATGGTCTCCAAAGGACTTGCTGGGGAATGGAAATGAAAGCAACGTTAAAACAAGTTAATAACTCCTGATGGAAGATCTCTTTAAATAAACACAGCATAGTTTTGAACCTGTGTAGTCAGTTACTGTAAGGAAGGAGATTGACACTAATCAACAGGGTGTTCCGCACCCATACAACTCTGCTTCCTTCTTTCTTTTGCTTGCTAAGTATACTTAGCAGTTATTTTGAACAGTGCATTGTCATTTTTTTGTTTTCCCATTCAATCTCATCTATCAAAACTACGATCTGTTCAGGTATTTCATAGGGACTCCTTTATAGTGCCAACCCAGTCCTGAATAAGATCGTCATAGACCAAACAATGGGTTGCTTCCCTTTGATCAATACTGTACAGTAATTGCCCACCACAACCACTGTAAAACAAGACTATAGGTGGCACTCAGACCTGAAATACACCTGTCGTCTTGTTGAACAAGCTAGCTGTTACAAAGCTGCGAGAGATCACAACAGCAGCTCTTTTGAAAGCGTAACTTGAGCAGTCTTTAGTTTAACTGAGTTTCTGTGCAAAGATGTAAGGGGAAAATCAGGCTTTAAAAGTCCTCCTGCATACCAAAAACGTGAACATGCACACACATACATTCAAACATATTTATGCTTATCTGGAAGGAACATGGTATGCAGTGTGTTCAACATCTCCAAAATCACATATGCCCCAGCACACCGAACCTTGATAACACAAAAATGAATACATATAAGCAGTACGTCTAAAATATTGCAGCTTTCTCTTCTTCACTTCTCCTCCCCCCCCCCCCCCCCCACTCCTTTGGATAAGGCTATAAACTGATGTCCCGTGTGCAAACGCATACACATCATCTTGAGCACATGTTAAAACCTGTCTTGACTTTTGGAAGATCAAGACATTTGTGCCAGTGGGAACAAATGACAACAATTACAAAACTGCATAAACGCAGGGACTGGATGTAAAAAAAAGCACGGGAGTGCATATT
>CM060317.1:5050259-5057759 GCA_030674155.1 Stramonita haemastoma
TCACTGATTGTATTCATGCTTTAGAGGTTAGTGGTTCAGTCTCTCTCACTGATTGCATCTCATGCTTTAGTTGTTCAGTCTCTCTCACTAATTGAATTTCATGCTTTAGTAGCAATACTATCATTCTCAGTTGTTAAGTGTCTCTCTTACTTCTTGTATTTCATGCTTTAGTAGTCAAACGATTATTAAGTCGCTCTCACCGGTGGTATTTCATGCTCTAGTAATCATGCAGCCATTGTCAGTTATTAAGTCTTTCTCATTTGTTCTATATCATGCTTTAGTAGTCATACCATTGTTTAATCTTTCTCACTGGTTCCATTTCATGCTTTAGTAGTCATACAATCATTGTCCGTTATCGAGTTTCTCTTATTGGTTGTATGTCATGGTTTAGTAGTCATACAACTGTTCAGTCTCTCTCTCATCGTTTGTATTTCATGCTCTAGTAATCATACAACCATTGTTAGTTGTTAAGTCTCTCTCACCGTTTGTATTTCATGCTTTGGTATTCATGCAATTGTTAAATCTTTCTCACTGCTTGTATTTCAAGCTTTAGTAGTCACACAAACACTGTGAGTTGCTCATGCTTTCTCACTGGTTGTATTTCATGCTTTATTAGTCATAAAAGTATAAAGTCTTTCTCACTGGCTATATTTCATGCTTTAGAAGTCATACAAGTGTTAAGTCTCTGTCACTTGTATTTGGAGGCTGTAGTAGTTATACAGTTGTTCAGACTCTGACACTGGTTGTATTTCATACTTCAGTAGACATACAATCACTGAGAATTGTTCAGTCTCTCTCATTGGTTGTATGTCCTGCTTTAGTAGTCACACAAATGTTAAGTCTCTCTCACTGATTGCATATCACGCTTTAGAGGTTAGTTGTTCAGTCTCTCTCACTGATTGTATTTCATGCTTTAGTAGCAATACTATCATTCTCAGTTGTTAAGTCTCTCTCTTACTGGTTGTATTTCATGCTTTAGTAGTCAAACGATTATTTTGTCACTATCACTGACGGTATTTCATGCTCTAGTAATCATGCAGCCATTGTCAGTTATGAAGTCTTTCTCACTGGTTGCACTTCATGCTTTAGTGGTCATACAATTGTTTAATCTTTCTCACTGGTTCTGTTTCGTGCTTTAGTAGTCATACAATATTTTCAAATTGTTAATTCTATATAACTGGTTGTATTTCATGCTTTAGTAATCATGCAATCATTGTCTGTTATCAAGTTTCTCTCATCGGTTGTATTTCATGCTTTAGTAGTCATACAATTGTTCAGTCTCTCTCACTGTTTGTATTTCGTGCTGTGGTATTCCTTCAATTGTTAAACCTTTCTCACTGGTTATAATTATTTTCCAGCTTTAGTAGTCATACAAACACAAGTTGCTCATGCTTTCTCACTTGTATTTCATGCTTTATTAGTCATAAAAGTATTAAGTCTTTCTCACTGGCTATATTGCATGTTTTAGCAGTCATACAAGTGTTAAGTCTCTGTCACTTGCATTTGGAGGCTGTAGTAGTTATACAGTTGTTCAGACTCTGTCAAGTGCTGGTTGTATTTCATGCTTTAGTAGTCATACAAATGTTAAGTCTGTCTCACAGATTGTATTTCATGCTTTAGTGGTTAGGCTAGTTGCTAAGTCTCTCTCGCTAGGTGTATTTCATGCTTCAGTGGTCATACAATCTCTGAGAGTTTTTCAGTCTCTCATTGGTTGTGTGTCATGCTTTAGTTGTCATAGAAATGTTAAGTCTCTCTCACTGGGTGTATTTCACGCTTTAGAGGTTAGTTGTTCAGTCTTTCTCACTGGCTGTATTTCATGCTTAAGCCGTTATACAGTTATTCTCAGTTGTTAAGTCTCTCTCACTGGTTGCACTTCATGCTGTAGTAATCACGCAGCCATTGTCAGTTACTAAGTCTATCACAGGGTGTATTTCATGCTTTAGTAGCCATACAATTGTTTACTTTCTCATGCTTTAGTAGTCATACAATCATTTCAAAGGGTTAAATCTATCTGATTGGTTGTATTTCATGCTTTAGTAACCATGCAATCGTCCGTTATGGAGTCTCTCTCACTGGTTGTATTTCATGCTTTAGTAGTCATAAAATCACTCTCATTGTTAAGTCTCTCTCACTGGTTGTATTTCATGCTCTAGTAGTCATAAATCACTCTCATTGTTAAGTCTCTATCACTGGTTGTATTTCATGATTTAGTTGTCATACAGTCACTGAAAGTTATCCATGCTCTCTGAATGGTTATATTTCATACTTTAGTATTCATAGAAACTCTCTCAGTTGTTAAGTCTTTTTGTCTTATTTCTGGTTGTATTCCATGCCTTAATCAGTGATAGTTGTTAAGTCTCTCTCACTGGCTGTATTTCATGCTTTAGTAATCATACAATCATTCTCAGTTGTTAAGTCTCTCTGACTGGTTGTATTTCATGCTTTAGTAATCATACAATCATTCTCAGTTGTTAAGTCTGTCACTGGTTGTATTTCATGCTTTAGTAATCATACAATCATTCTCAGTTGTTAAGTCTCTCTGACTGGTTGTATTTCATGCTTTAGTAATCATACAATCATTCTCAGTTGTTAAGTCTCTGTCACTGGTTGTATTTCATGCTTTAGTAATCATACAATCATTCTCAGTTGTTAAGTCTGTCACTGGTTGTATTTCATGCTTTAGTAATCATACAATCATTCTCAGTTGTTAAGTCTCTGTCATTGGTTGTATTTCATGCTTTAGTTGTCGTAAATGACAGTCGTTCATGCTCTCTCACTGGCTATATTTCATGATTTATTAGTCATAGAACCACTCTCAGTTGTTAAGTTTCTGTCATTGGTTTTCTTTCATGTTTTAGTAGGCATACAATCACTGTCAGTTGTTTAGTAATTGTATCTCATGCCAGAGTGTTCATGGAATCACTGTCAGTTGTTAAGTCCCTCTCACGATTTACTGTCATAAATAAATCGTTAAATCTCTGTCACTGGTTCCATTTTATGCTTTAATAGTTACTGATACTGCTTTTATCATATGACATATAATCACTTGTTCATTGGCATATAATGTGTATGCGTGCAGTGTGTGTGTGTGTGTGTGTGTGTGTGTGTGTGTGTGTGTGTGTGTGTGTGTGTGTGTGTGTGTGTGTGTGTGTGTGTGTGTGTTTTATATTGAACTGTATCATTTTCTGTGATGTTTTTGTGTTTGTTGTTCTTAAATATGGATTTTAACCTACATAAATTCCTCTGCTTAAGATTTAAAAAAAAGTTCTGGTAGAATGACTGACTTGTAACTTGCGATTTGGTGTTATGACTTTTAAAGAGCTGCACACTTTTTAAACAAAGCTTCTATTCATCAAGTGAAATCGCTGATAAAGCCCTTGTGGTTGGCATAGCTATAAACATCACAGCTGTGGTGGATTTAAGGTTAAGTAGTAAGGAGAACTGTCAGAGAGGTATATATTCTTTTAGTTTCTCCTCTTTTCCTACATCCTATGAACATAGCCATACTGCATATCTTCTCTAAGCACTGTGACAGCTATAATTCATGTGTGGATACTTTTCTATATTCAATGGCCAGATGAGCATAAAGGGTCTTGTATGTACTGGAGCATAAATAAAAATATAATAACAAGGGTGAATAACAAATAAATAAACTGTGTATACAAGAGGGCTTGTTCTCCGAATACTCTCTGCGGTAGAATTCTCCCTATTTTTTTTTTCTCTCCATAATTTCATACGAGTACATAAAGTAAGGCACCTATAGCAACAGTACTGTCATGCTATAACATGGGCAATTCATGGTTTGATGATTAACACGCACACTCATGACATAATTACTTTACAACCACGTACCTCAGAAATGTCTCAAACAGCTGATCTCACTGTTCTTAGTCCTTTCTCCATTCTGTGCACCAACATCTCGTCAAGAGCTCTGGGGCTGCTTAGTCCTGAGGAATGAAAAACAGCATTAGCAAAACATCCTAGTGAAGGGTGGCCTCATTCTGCCAGTGTAAATAATAGACAAACACTTTACACTGTCAAGGCCATGCTCACTGGCTATTAACTTCATCACAAAGGATTCTCAGTCATTGAACGTCATTTTCAAAAAAGGAAAAAGGTAAACAATTCAAAAAGCTTTTATTGTTTTGAGAAGAAATTCTCATTGTCGTGCAAAAAAAAATCTTTCAAGGTGCTGTATTCAAACTTTACACAATGACTTTGGTTTATTCTAAAAATTCACAAACAAGCTAAAATCAAATACTTATTCTTAACTGAAAACATTTTCTTCCTGTTATGCACCCTAATGATTAGTATTGGCAAAAAGAGTAGCTATCCATTGTGGAAAGTCACTTCAGAATGTGTTTTAGTATAGGTCTATGTCCCTTTACTGCTACCACAGAAAATAGAGATGATGCATAGGCACTATCAGCTTTCACTACTCCAAAATACTGTCACATCTGAGAACACTCTCCCCATTGGCTTTCAAAAATTCCGAGTCAGCAAATCAGAATGTACACACTGTGCTTAACATAGCAAACACACACACACACACATATATATATATAAACCAAAAGTGCAAAAAACAGAGTATTAGTGAGGAATGTAAATTTATGTATGCTGAGCACATGGAAGCAGGGGAAAAATAATTTTGATATCATGCAATGGCTGGGAAAAAATAAAATTCTGGGTCTTAAAAATTGATACAATCTGAATGTCTGCCAATCATGGAAGATACAGCTTATCATCAGAGGCAACCTTGATAATAAATCATGAAATATTTTACTTCAATATAATGAAATACCATGCAATATACCCCTAGAAAAATAATCTGTCTTGACCAAACATCTTGAGATAGGCTCTTGTTTTATGAAGTGACACACTTACTAGAACTTCAGCATGGATGGTGTCTTCTGAAGCAAGGTAACCTGAGCCAGCTCAATGCAGCAGGGTCTGTTTTCCCATCAATCCCTGGAAACAGATGTAGGTTGCTTATGTCTCTAAATTTCTAGCAAAAGAAACAGATTTTCTTTAGAGTGGCCAAAGTTTTTGCACACTGAATATTTTTATCCATGTTATCTGGGACTATTTAAAAGGTGACCAATAATTTAAATCCATGTACAACACATTATACTTTAAAACAATGTTTTCCCTTCTTTCAAAAGTAATTAAAAAAAGAATAAAATGACATATAGATTGAAAAAACAACAACTCTCCATGTGAAAATATACTTTGCATAAAGTGGACAAGGTGGCAGACCTAAAAATCAACAAAGTATGCCCTTATATCCATCAAGAAACTGCATTTTCCCACTTATCCTCATAACCTGCCATTGTCATGTCTCCTTTAACTCTCCTGCTCTCTAACAGGTCTATGAAAATAACCCTTCCAACAATAATTTTTGGGGTATATTTCTAAGAAAATGTACCCTTTGAGGCACACATGGTATCATAAAACTACAACCACATCATTCTAAGTAAGAAGCTGCAGGAACACCCTGAATACTTTTCAAAACAAAGAAACAGTTGTTGCAAAATAAATATCCAAAGCCTGATTCACAAAAAGTGGATTGTGTCCAGAACTGGCAGAATGGCTCCAGTGAAATGAGTTAAGCTGGAGCTACACACCTAAAAATTAATAATATATAAAAGGATTTGACATAGCAATTGGGTAATCAGAATGTGCACTGAAGTGTGCATTAAGTATTTAATGTGCTGCATTTATCAGATTGACAGTGAAGAATTCTAATAGACCTGCTTGGTGGTGGGGGTTGGTTGATTTGATACAGACCCTAAATCAAGGTACTTCACTGGGACCCTAGTATAATCAACAAAGAATACAATGCTCACCCACTAACTAACACTTACCTAAAGATTAATCAAGACACTTTGTATGACAAAATACATTTTATAAAACATTCAAAAGATCATGAATACAAGTGCCGAAATGGGTTTCTATGACTGAATCACACATGGTGAGGCAGTGGTGTGTATGTGAACCCCACAGCACGGTGGCCTCCGACTCAAATCAAATCGTGTCATGTCAAAATTTCGGCAGTTGTCTTTACTTCCCGCTACCCCCCCCCCCCCCCCCCCCCCCCCCCACCACCCTTCCCCCATTTTTCTGCTTAAATTTTCTCCAAGAATTACATCTGTAATATTCTTTCAACTGAAGTCATTATTTCGATCTTACCATTACTTGTTCTAGGGCATACCTCATAATTATCTGGATCTGGATGTCTGTACACCTTTGTCACCGTAACCAAATTCGGTCGTTTTACTCAGTGGGACATGAAAAGGTAAACGATAATAAAACACACTGACCGAATTTGTGCTACAAACTACACATGATGATGTAATTAGAATAATAAAAAGTATAATTACCACCAAATGTAGTTTCATCGAGTTTATCTCAAGGCCAATGCCACACTACGTTTGATTGTTGCGGTACTAGAACGCTTGTTGACTAAAAACCGGAAACTAAGAAACTCTGGGCAAACCTCGCGAACAACTTTTGTTTCATTTACAGTTATAGGAAATATGTTTTTGTTAAAATAGTGGGCCTATTATGTTAATGTTTTTTACTGCTTGTCTAAATCTTTATCAATGAGTTTCACCTAATTTAGACCAGCTACAGTGTGGTATGTTGACCCCCCCCCCCCCAATTCTTTTTTTCTTTGACAAACTGTGAAGCTTTCACTTTCTTTCTTTTCTAATTTTTGCGCGACAACCATACGCTGATGATACATAATTGTAAGTAGATAGCAGGCTAAAGGTTTCAGCTTCTTCACCTTCGCCTATCCTGTAGTCTAGTAGACAGCAGGAGTACTCACTACTGAAGATTTTACAACACTCTATTTATTTTATTTTTTAACCACTTTATGTCACAGCAGATTTCTCTGCGTGAAATTCGGGCTGCTCTCCCCGGGGAGAGCGCGTCGCCACAAGTGCAGCGCCTACCCATGATATTTTTTTCAT
Source organism: Stramonita haemastoma (assembly GCA_030674155.1). Taxonomy (NCBI): domain Eukaryota; kingdom Metazoa; phylum Mollusca; class Gastropoda; order Neogastropoda; family Muricidae; genus Stramonita; species Stramonita haemastoma. The sequence goes on from CM060317.1 coordinate 5,057,234, forward strand.
CAGGGATGGTGTCTAAACACGACACCTGTGTGCATGCTGGTTTTTTATGTATAATTTTTTCATCGCTCCTACTGGCACACGATGGCCTGCTCTTCCGAAAGGCGGAACGGGGTTTTAACGTGTGCGCAAGATGTTCTGCGTGTGTTTGCACACGGGGCCTCGGTTTATAGTCTAATCCGAATAATCTATAAAATTGCAAATAACATAAAACACCACAACCTAAACCATACCACGCCACCTCCACCACAGCCACCACTACCATCATTGCTGACAACAGCAGCAGCAGCAGCAGCAGCCACTCCCACCACAACCACAGCAAATTTTTCAACTTAAAAAAACTCATAAAGGCTAATGCAGAGGGTGGCAATAAACAAGATGCCCCACTGATTTTAATATGTATATATCATTTTGGATTGCATGTGTTAGCAATGATCATTACAATCATTGCATATCTTGGGGGCAATCATTATCTGAATAAGTGGATTTGGAATTTTCCGTGTTCTTTCCTCTGTGTCATGAGCAGTGG
>CM060317.1:5062759-5075259 GCA_030674155.1 Stramonita haemastoma
TTGTTTCCTGTCACATCCTTCTAGTCACTTTTCTGCTTTCTTGGTTCATTCTCCGTTTTTTTTTTCCCACAAAAGACTTAAGGTGACAATTCTCCCTCACGCTGAAGTCGGATGTGCTGGGACTAATGGACTTCAGTCTTTAGGCAGCCAGCTTCATTGAGAAGTTGATGTCTCCTTGCTTGAGAGACTGTCTAACCACCTTGTGTTCATTACAGCATGAAACTAACTCTCTCTCTCTGTGGTACCACCCTAGGCTGAAAAATGCAGCATTAAGGAGGAAGAAGAAGAAAGAGAGAGAGAGAGAGAGAGAGAGAGAGAGAGAGAGAGAGAGAGAGAGAGAGAGTAGTGAATTGCTGCCTGCCTGACTGATAGAAAATCAATGGTGTTGCATGATGAAGTACCTCCTGTTAGGGAGTGTGAAGACAATCTGCACATGTTTCAGGAAATGAAGTGAAAAAAAAGAAAATAAAAACAGAAAAGAAGTGAGCCACATGAAGAAGGCGGATACTGAAAATGATCCCTCACATGGTGGCAGCACAGCAGGTCTCGGCTCTGGTGTCAAGCTCTTGGAATTCAGCTGGCCCACACGGTGGCCCTTTGTGACCTTTGTTAGGGTTCAGTTGGCTTACATGGAGACCGTTTGTGACCTTTGTTAGGGTTCAGTTAGCTTACATATAGACCGTTTGTGACCTCTGTTAGGGTTCAGTTGACCCACATGGTGGCCGTTTGTGACCTATGTTAGGGTTCAGTTAGCTTACATGGTGGCCGTTTGTGACCTCTGTTAGGGTTCACACATGGTGGCTATCATGACTTCTGTTAGGGTTCACACATGGTGGCTATCATGACCTCTGTTAGGTTCACACATGGTGGCTATCATGACCTCTGTTAGGTTCACACATGGTGGCTATCATGACCTCTGTTAGGGTTCACACATGGTGGCTATCATGACCTCTGGTGGCTATCATGACCTCTGTTAGGTTCACACATGGTGGCTATCATGACCTCTGTTAGGGTTCAAACATGGTGGCTATCATGACCTCTGTTAGGGTTCAAACATGATGGCTATCATGACCTCTGTTAGGGTTCAAACATGGTGGCTATCATGACCTCTGTTAGGGTTCAAACATGGTGGCTATCATGACCTCTGTTAGGTTCACACATGGTGGCTATCATGACCTCTGTTAGGTTCACACATGGTGGCTATCATGACCTCTGTTAGGTTCAAACATGGTGGCCCTTGTGACTGCTCTCAGGTTTCTGTGTAGTGTCATCTGGAGGAAATCCATTTGAAATTAAAATGTTCACCCTTGAACCCAGATGCATAGAATGTTCAAACTGGGCCCCTTAAGACACCGGGAGGGGGACAATGAAAGTCCTTAACTGCTTTCATTCTGAAGAGAAGCAAGTGATAGGGGGATGAAAGCTAAAGAAAATGCTTACCAAACACCCCAAGGAGTATGCAGACTGGAGTGTTGTCTGTTCAAACAGCACACTATACCAACATGCACACAAGTACCAGCAGTAACTTCTCTCAACCATATGGAATCCTACCAGTTTGTATACCTGTCAGTAAAACGTTGTTTTTTTTGTCAGTAAATTATGGTGCATCATTTACACCCAAAAATAGCGATTGACAGGACAAAGGTCAACATTCCAAGCATACTGTGCAACGGAGATTACTCCAGTTGGCAAAAGCAAGGTTGTGGGATTAACTTATTTATTTAATTTATATATATATATATATAATATATATATATATATATATATATATAATATATATATATATATATATATATATATATATATATATATATATATATATATATATATATATTATATTCTTTTATATCGAGGATAGTGGGATAAGCACTCGTGTGCTTTTTTTTTCATCCAGTCCCCATGTGTATGCAGTTGTGTAAATATTGTCATCTGTTCCCACCCATCTTAGCCCACATGGTGTCCGTTGGTAACCTCTGTTAGTTGTCAGTTGACCCCTATGGGAGACGTTTGTGACCTTCAGTTGCTGGGAGATGAGGCGTGTGGCATTGGGGCGTGAGGCGTGAGGCGTGAAGACGAAGATGGATGTTTGATCACGTCAGTGGACAGGTGTGAAAGATGGGGAACGATGAGACATGTTGATGATGTATGGCTGCAAAAGAGGAGAGAGAGAGAGGACGTAGAGAATGAACCCTGGATATTCTCAGTCATTCCCAGGGCTCAGAATTCTGCCATGGAAAGATCGTTAGTGGTGTACTGCGCCCTGAGGCAGCAGGTTGTGTCCCCTCCCTCCTTCCTTTGCTCTGGCTTGGGACAGACTTCATGCCTCACTTCATTCAAGCCCTGAGCAGTGATGGATGGCTTTGGGAGTGAATGGGGAATGATGGTGATGAAAGGGCTTTTAACTGTCAGCTGTGGTTTGAAGGTTGAGCGAGAAGGGAAGTGTGGAGTGCATTAATTGCAAGCATCAGATTTTGAGTCAGGTTCACGGCCAAGTTGGCCACAAAGGCCGCTTTACGTGGTGAGTGTCTAGTGTTAGTTGTCTCTGCTGTCCATTGAGAAATGGAGGTTGGAAAAAGAGGTATGACAGTCCACACAAAATTAGATATAGGCTATCTATCTATCTATCTATCTATCTATCTATCTATCTATCTATCTATCTATCTATCTATCTATCTATCTATCTACCTACCTACCTACCTACCTACCTACCTACCTACCTACCTACCTACCTACCTACCTACCTACCTACCTACCTATCTATCTATCTATCTATCTATCTATCTATCTATCTATCTATCTATCTATCTATCTATCTATCTATCTATCTATCCCTTAGTCTGGCGACCATGGGGGCACCCCTGAAGACTTGACAACCAGTTCCCTCCAGATAGATATAGGCAACAGTATTTTTTATGTAGAAAAATACTTTAAAAAAAACAACAACTGATTTTTATATGGTTTTGTACAAGCTTTCCTCACTGTTGGACAGGTATTTTTTTTTTAGACAGCAGACAATTGTGGCATCTAATTCTGTTGGTATTATAGAATCATTGTGTGTGCACACCCTCGGGAGCTAAAGGTGGACGGTAGTGAAGGTCCCTGTCTCACCTGCTGTCTACCTGCTATATATACAAGTCATAAATTTGGAATAAGTGAAGACTATGGGGCATTGCAATATGTAAAGATATGTTTAATGTTGTATTGTTGGTTATTAACGGGGCAGATGTGAACAGGGGTGTTGTACAGAACACTGTGGGTATGGAGAAGACTGTGTACAGAAAGAGACAGGTGGGAACAGTGAGTGACTCCTTGTAGTGCAGGACTGGCTGGCGTGGTCCAGGGCAGTGTGTAACATATCAAGCCTGTGGTACAATCATACATAATATAGAATATTTATACAGCTGTGCCCACTATGACATAGAAATGCTTCTCCTAGATGGACTGTCTTCCCACACTGGTGAGCTCCATATACCCACATGACACAGGTAGTACTGACTGACATGGTTACCAGTAGCAGAGAAATCCTCAGACCCACACTAAATATTATTGTATTCTATTGCATTGTGTAACACTTTTAGTCACAGCAGATTTCTCTGCATAGAAAATTGAGGCTGCTCTCCCTGCAAATTCTGATTGCCAATTATTGTATTATGTTGTATTGTAAACCACTGTCAGTTACAACAACCAAGATTTAATCCAAAGTCAGATTCAGTTTGCAGGTCGTTTCACTGAAAAACAACAAAACCTGCCATACTTTTCTAGCGTGCAACTCCATAGTCTTTCAAGACTGAAGGCTGCCAACAACAACACCCAAAATACAGAGGAAGTATGTGGAGCAGTAGAGCAGAGGACGCATGGGGAGCAGTCTTGTGTTATGTGGTGCTGTTGTCCTGTTTTGTGTTGTGTTGGCTGTTTTGCAATGTGTGTTGGTTGTCCTGTTTTGTGTTGTGTTGGCTGTTTTGCAATATGTTGGTTGTAGTGTTTTGTGTTGTGTTATGTTCTGCTGTGCTGTGTTGTGTTCCTGCTGTTTGTGTACAACGAAGAAGAAACGCCTGAGTGAATCCAATTTATAATAATTATAACAATCAGTTTTTACACACAGGAAGATAAGTTGGCAGTTACTGATTTTCTACAATGCTCTGGTTTCTATCCAAATCCCCCCTCAAAATGATAAAAGTGCAGGTAATTCAAACAAAAAAAAATCCAATAAAGACCCCCAAATTTTTTAAAAAACGAACAAAAAAGAACAGAACAGTTAGCTTAGGAGGGAAAGAGTTTGAAAAGTTCCAGAAAAGCCAGGGACACTCATCAACAGCTCTAAGGGCAGAAACTTTGTGATGTACACTGTCGGAAATCTGGGGTACTGTGGAAATGATCACCTGTGGCTGCCAATACACCCCAATCAGAGATGGCCCAGCCATGCAGAGGGCTGGTAGGGAAGGGAGGGAGTAGGCACAGAGGGGGGGGGGGGGGTACCCGCCCTCTTTACTGGCAGTTTTTCAATCAGGGGGCGGGGTAACATGGAGGAGGTTATGCAAATGAGAGACATTTCCCTCATTGTCCCCTCCACACCTCCTAACACCTTCTGTCAAAGGGAAGTAAGGGGTAGGGGATGAAAGGCGGAAGGGAGAGACATGTACTAGTGCCAACTATGCAGAGTAGATAGTATTCTAATTTTGTTCTGTTGCTTGCAATTATTTGTGTGCTCCAGATAGTATTCAAATTTTGTTCTGTTGCTTGCAATTATTTGTGTGCTCCAGATAGTATTCAAATTTTGTTCTGTTGCTTGCAATTATTTGTGTGCTCCAGATAGTATTCAAATTTTGTTCTGTTGCTTGCAATTATTTGTGTGCTCCAGATAGTATTCTAATTTTGTTCTGTTGCTTGCAATTATTTGTGTGCTCTCACACTTTCCCAGTGAGGATGCTGGAGGTCTTTCAGTATATATGTCATTTTGTACTTTCTGGAAATTGTGTGTTAGAAATGTCCCTATTTCCTATCATTCCCTTTGCTTCTGCCTTTCCTCTCTCTCTGTCTCTGTCTCCGTCTGTCAGTTTGTCTGTCTCTCTATCTCTCTTGCTTATTATCTGGCTACCTAGCGCATTTTCCTTCCTTTTTTCAATTCAAATCTGTTTTTTTTCTCTGAAGAATATTTTACTGAGCTGTTCTGATGTCGGAATGAGTTGGTTGAAGCTGGGGGGGCAGACTTCATAGAGTTACAAGCGCCGGAGAAGACCAGGTACTATGCATTCTGTCGAATGTGGCCCTAGCCAGACCATAGTCGTGCAGTGCACACACACACACACACACACACACACACACACACACACACACACACACGCGCGCGCGCGCGCGCGCGCGCTCGCACACACTCACACACACACATACACACACAAACATTCCATTATCCTCGATATAAAAGAATAAATTAAAAAAATATAACACACACACACATACAAATTATACATGTGCGTACCTCCTCGTCCTCTGTACACACGCATTCCCGCACTTTCAAAACAACATCTACCCCCCCCCCCCCCAATACACAATGCATTATTTTGGCCTTTGCATATAGTATATCAACTACATTTTCATCAGAAGTGAAAGAACAGAACTGCGTGATTTAAGTCTGTTGTGTAACACAGTAAATGGACAGTAATAGAACTACTCAAACGGGAGTACTTCCACAATGGCGCTGTGAGTAGTGAAGGGGGGGCTGTCAGTATAAATAGTATCACTACCTTCTGCAAATTCTGTTCAAGGAATTCCCTCTTTTCTATCCCTCTTTTTCTCTATGCCTTGTTCCTTTCCTTCCTGCTACCCCCTTCTTATCTATTTGTTTAACCTTCTTTGCTTGTTCTTAAGCACTGTTTTTCTAGAGACTTCAAAAGAATGTTCTTCCACACCAAAGCCTGATGACTTGTCAGGCACATCACAGCAGCCCACCCCTTTTTCGCTCATATGACAGATAACAATAGTTGCTGTCTAAGCATTCCACGACAAAGAAGAAGACGACGGGAGTTTTCATCCCATGATCGTCTGCAATTTTTCCCTTGCCCAAAACATGCGATGGCCCAGGCGGAGACTTTGTGTCAGTAACTGATGTTCACAATGGCAACACGATTCCTTTTTTGTCCTGAGTTATTGATGTAAGCAATTCGAATACGATAATTGTATTATTTCAAACCAGAGAAATTTGCGTAGGATCTGAGCAAAGTCATGGAAGGATAAGAGGATAAGCCGTAAATATGACATCACAGAGCTTTTATAATGATGATAATGATGATAACAACAACAACAACGACGACGACGATGATGATGATGATGATGATGATGATGATGATGATGATGATGATCTAATAATAATAATAATAATAATAATAATAATAATAATAATAATAATAATAATAATAATAATAATGTATAGAATTTATACAGCTCTAAATCTCGTAAAGCAACAAATCAAAGCGCTTACATTCAAATCAATTACACTCATACAATCTTTTTTTACCACACAAAATCCATGTACTAAGTCCTCTGTGCAAACAAGGCATACATGACATACTTCCACATAATATGCATCATTGACATAGCGGTCCATGCAGCCCTACGGCAACACACCACACAGCTATATCACATTATTGTTATTCTTTGAAATATTATGTTGATAACAGTCTTCATCCATGACAACTTCTTAGCATACCCCTACCCTATTCTCTGATAAAGGAGAAATCATTCCTCTGAAGTCGAAATATGGCTGTTTATATGGCAAGTTCCTTAAAAACATTCACACAGGCAAACAGTGATTCCATGTATGATAAATAGGGCAGAGTCCGTATTCTGGCAGACGCCCTAATGTGTTGAGCTGGTGAGCGCCCAATAACAACAACAACAACAACAACAAGAGAAGCACGCCTCTATGTTATGAACGTTAACTTTACCAAAATAAACATTATCCCAAGAAAAGAGCTTTCCTCTTTTGCACAAGTGAATTTGAAAAGAGTTGACACACCGGTGTATTTCAAACAGAAAGCAATCTCAAAGAGGAACGACTTCAGTGGAAAGCCAAAGAAGAAGACGCCAACAGAATACTAACTCAGCACACCCCCTCCCCTTCCTGCATTCAGGATTGTATTCTATGATGTATAGCATCCCTTCTTGCTGTCTGATTATCAATGCCAAAAGAAGAAATTCCATACAAAGTTTGTTTCCACTGTCCAAAGTTGAACGATTCCATTCTTTACGACTCTGGGATTGCGTGACCGGAGTTTCCTCTGCTAAGGCAGCTGCTTAGCTGCAGGATTTGATTTATGGACACAAACATGATACCATACCTAGGCCTGTAGATCAAGATATGATTCTTGTATTTTTTGTGTGTGTTTAGTTGAACGTGACTCTTATCTTTTTGGAAACTTCTTTAATTCAGCTCTTTTTACAAGGCAGTAATACATGACAGCATTATCCACACACACACACACACACACACACACACACACACACACACACACACACACACATGCAAACAAAGGCCTACATTTTTTCAGGCCATGTCTTTAGGGCAACTTCAACCTGGGGAAGCCCATCCCTTTCCAGCTACAGGGTGCATGCTGGGTATGTTTATTCTGCAAAATTCCTCAAACGCTGACATAAATTACAAGATCTTTAACGCACATAACCGAGTTCTCAGTTATGGGAACAGATGACATTTGCAAAACTGCATACACACGGGGACTGGATGTAAAAAAGCACAAGAGTGCATATTCAATTATCCTCGATATAAAAGAATAAATCAAATCAAATCAAATCCTCTGCATGCTTACATACAGGAAGGGAATTGACTCAGGCCAAAAGCTGTGTCAGTTATTGATGTCAGCTAATTGCCAAGGCCTACAGAAAAATGTTATGTTGTAAAATGTTGTGTTGATATTGTCTTCAGCCGTGACAAACTCTTAACACAACAACTTGCATTCTCCTCAAAGGAGAAAAAAATCATCTGAAGTCAGCGTATAGCTGCCTATGTGACCATGTCGTTAAAACAGTAATACACGTAAATTTCTCATTCAGTGTGCAATTTCAATCTCGCAGTGATTCCCAGATGGGATGAGTGTCAGTGTGTACTTTCTGGGTGACCCCCAAAGTGTTAGCCTGGGGAACGCACTACAACAACAACAACAAAAACAATATGTACACAAAGGAAATGAAGAGACTGGCAGGTGTGAACTTTAAATTGACCCGGGAGATCATAAAACATCCCCACCCTTAATTATTAATCATCAGAAGCTGGCTGCCGAAAATGGAACTCACATCTCCATTGATGCACAGGTGTGGATGTCAAACGCTCAGTCCATTCAGCTACAATGTAGGTCACCACATGGCTGTTACTGATTATACACTTGAAACATATTATCAGTTCTGTAGAGATAGTTACACACTAAGAAGAAAATATATCAATAAGACAAAACGTACGAGCATTGGATAGTTGTTGTATTTTTGTTGCTGTCGTAATAGATAATAACAGCAAAGCTAGTATATTGTTCAAATATGTACGCCTGTAAACAGCAGGCTTTGTTTTTGCCAACATTAAACCAGTTCAGAAAATGGCTCAAGTAAAACAACTGTCCACCTTGTCGATTGGCTTTGTTTAATTTTGTTGTTTTGTTTTGTTTCGAAAGAGAACATCTGAGGATAAATTCAGCCTTGTAAACTCCTGCAGAGTGGAAAATAAAAGGAAAAGGATGAAGCGGGTGAGCTATTCATAACAGCCCAGACATTCGCAATTCAAAACTGAAATGTTTTTGTCTGTGTTTTTTTCTCCTTCTCCATGGCAAGGGTCTTGATCGTCTTTGCCAGGCTGCTATAAAAGCAATCTGCGTGTGTCGTGCATCACAAGTGTCAGCCAGAGGGGTCATGATGAACGAGCTCTACATACTGCCCGAAAATCGATGAGTTTAGAAAAAAAAACCCAGAGAAAATAAATAGCTACATTGAAGAGAGAGAGAGAGAGAGAGAGAGAGAGAGAGAGAGAGAGAGAGAGGCAACGAGTTGAGACGCAAAAAAGAAAAGAAAAAGAAAAAGAGAGAACTGTCATCCAGTGTGTGGTCTGTTGTGAGCCAATCACTGCACAGAAACCTGTGTTCTTATGGAGGAGAGGTAACTTCCCCTACCAACAAGAGATCAGAGGTTCCAATCGGCTTCTTCGTCGAATTTTTCTCTCCCATGTCACTGAACCTTCAGTGGTGGTCTGGGTTCTTGTTCTTTGGCTGACAAAAAGAGCTGGGTTTCTTGTACAGCAGTAGAAGGACAAGAAAAAGAAGCTAGAGAGACCAGAGAGTCAATGTTCTGGCAGACTGCTGTGGTGAAAGATTTAGCTCTCAGAGACAAAAAAGAAAAAAAAGCATATGAAAGAAACAGAAAACAACCCCAAATAACCACAAAAGGTTTCAGTTTTTGGTTTTTCTAGGAGGGGTCATTTTAGATTGTTATAGAGTCGTTTATTTAACGTCTTTTCACAGTGGTCATTCTAGATGAGCCTCCCACACCCCTCCCCACACACATACATATTCAAATAAGTATTTTAAAATCATAATCTACCAACAAGTGATTTCGATGCTACATGCATACTTTGACCAAAATGGGGGCATGACATGCACAACAAACAGAATGTACCCTCATTATAAGCCACACCCCATGGGACACATGACACATGCTGTGCTATACCAAATGTATAAAGCAATGCGCTCATGAGGCCCAAGTTGCATTCTGGGTATTGTCATATCATCCACATGACTGTAACTGACTGGACTGGTCTGGGTTAAATATGGTTGGTAGAGCTTTTAGGGGACAGGATAGCTCAGTGGTCAGGGTACTCGCTTTCCTCAAGCTAAGGTTAAGCAGCATCGAGCGTGGTTACCAATTGAATGGGTGACCGTTTGCGCACCTTGGCTTCAGTACAGTTCCCCAGTCCATCCAGCTGTAAATGGGTACCTTCCCTCTTTAGAGTCAGGGAAGGTAAAGCAGCGAGGGAGGGGAGAAGGGTGCCGTCCTCAATATGCTGGGCCTTAGAGCTAATCCAATCCAATCATGTTGTTTGTAGCCCCGCCGACCACACAGGCCATATAGGGACTGTCATCGTGTTAAATTTTAAAACTCATATTAAAACTGTGCAACTATACACAAATTAAAACGGGATATTTAACCAACTTTACTGTCCTTTCTTGTATCGACGCCCTTGTCAACCATAAGGGTCAGCCTAGGACGGCCACCGCGTTGTGGCCCCTAGAGAAGCTGAGGTCTCTGATGCTTTGCTCCACTACGACCCCATAGGTTATGGGGCACCTGTACTGTCAATTAAGAACTTTTAACGTGTGCGCAAAACTTAATGCGTACATTCATACGCGCGAACATGGTTTACGGTGCGATCGGAAGGAGTTTGATTCGTTATCTAAAGCATAGCTCTGTTTTTGTTCAGAAAACTTTACGCTGTTGATTCAGATTTTCCTAACCAATAAAATATGTATGACATGCTTGCAGATTCTTGCTATTTGCTGGAAAAAGGGTTTTGAGTGATTTTTTGCTGACAAAAACGTTCTGCTGTACAGATTGAATCAATATGTTTTCCTATTATTGGTTTGCCTTGTATACTGGAAGAAGCTTTATTTGTATCCATTCATTTTTTGTACACTTCTGCTGGTACATAATGATGAACTTTGTTGCTAAGGAAAAAATAGTACTGGTACAGACCTAGTGGTCGGATGAAATTAGATTTCTGAAAGTAACACGCATATAGATTACTCATTTAGAATGAAAATGACTCTAAAATAATCCCATATACGGTTCATTGTGGTACAGCATCCCTAAGCCCCCTCCTCTACCCATTCCCTCCTTTCTCCCTTTTTTCCTTCTGTCACTCCCTCTCTCGCGAATGCTCAGAGAAACCCAGTAAGGAAAAAAAAAGAAGCACAAAATGCAGATTGTTAAAGGTTTTACTTCCTTTCATGTAGACTTCTTTGTAAAAAGCGAAGCCCAAAGAAACCCACATGCTTCAAACAGAATAGTGATCATTCGGGTAATGAACCTTCCATCATGGTTTTTATTTTCTCTAAAGAGATACGCGAGGACTTTTCTTTTATCACCAAAAAACCGACAGACGTGCATTAATGATGCAACAGCGCCAAAGCAGCTTTCTTTCTTTTCTTTTTTTCAGGAAGAAGTAAGAGACATGTAAAGGCATGACACACTGATAGAACAATTGTTTTTTTTTTCTGTGTGTTGCACAAGTAGAGTGTCTGCAAGTTCATGGCTTCATGAATCTGTTTCCTTGGAGGCAAGGGCTGTTTGCTTTAGGAACGCCAGACTGCCAGGAATGTTGAAACATAACGTACAGTTCTGCGTATGGCGTTATATACGCGAAAAATACCTCCTTTTGGTTTGGTTTGCTGTTTTGCCACATTGCATTTATTGTCATAGTTGTGTTGTTTCCATCGTTGTGTTATCAGCTGTTATGGCTTTCTTTCAGTTTTTACTGTTCACACATCTACTTCAGAAAGCGTTCAATGGAGGCGTAGACTTCCAGTACCAAAATGCCGTAGCTTGTGAAGTGTTTTTAATATTGATGGTAACAAAATGTGAAGTTTTGGACACAACATACCACTTGGCAGCACGCTGAGATAGAACTGTACAATGCCTTCACTCCCCCCCTCCCTCCCCCCTTCTCCTTTGGTTCCCAGCATGTCAGACAGACAGGTTTGTCAGAAGAGAAAGGAATAATTATCAGTTCTGTCACAGGAGTGTTCTTCACAACTCCTTGCCTGCTGGCAGCAGACTGACTGTGCTGATGTACAGCTTCAGGGGAAAGCGGTTGTCACGTGATCACCTGTCTGATGGGGGATTTGTTCTTACAAGATTAAACAACTTTAGTACCCCCCCCCCTCCCCCCAACCAGTGGTCATGTTCCACTTCCTTTCCAGCAGACATAGACTTTGCTTATGGTATGGGCACAGACTGTGCCCATGGCATGAACACAGACTTTGCTTATGGTATGGGCATAGACTGTGCCCATGGCATGAACATAGACTGTGCCCATGGCATGAACACAGACTTTGCTTATGGTATGGGCATAGACTGTGCCCATGGCATGAACATAGACTGTGCCCATGGCATGAACATAGACTTTGCTTATGGTATGGGCATAGACTGTGCCCATGGCATGAACACAGACTTTGCTTATGGTATGGGCATAGACTGTGCCCATGGCATGAACATAGACTGTGCCCATGGCATGAACATAGACTTTGCTTGTGGTATGGGCATAGACTGTGCCCATGGCATGAACATAGACTGTGCCTGTGGCACGGCCATAGACTGTGTCTGTGGCATAAACATAGACATTTTTTTATGGCATGATCATATTCTTTGACTGTGACATAATCATAGACTGTGCCTGTGGCATAAACATAGACATTTTTTTATGGCATGATCATATTCTTTGCCTGTGACATAAT
>CM060317.1:5082759-5095259 GCA_030674155.1 Stramonita haemastoma
ATTGAAAGTCTCATCAACAGACTTGCAGTATAGCAATCAAGCCATTAAAGCAACATCATCACCATCAACAGCACAACAACAACACCAACAGAAAATGAATACAAAGCAAAAACAATTAGTCTTGTGATACAAGAAAGGTGTGAACTTGCTCTTTAACATTTTGAAAGGATTTTTTCACTTCTTCATTAGTGTAATGAAAAAAAAAGAAGAAAACTTGAATAAAGAATGCCATCGGTCCATATGAAGAGCTCCTAACGACAGTGAAAAAACGCAAGCTATAGTGGTTCGGGAACGTCACAAGAACATCTGGACTGGCCAAGACAGTCTCACAGGGAACAGTAAGGGGAAGGAGACGAAGAGGCAGACAGAGGAAAGGATGGGAAAACATCAGAGAGTGGACAGGCCTTGGGTGGAACGACCCACTACGGAGGGCGGAGGACCATGGGGAGTGGAGGAAGCTGGTTTCAAAATCTTCAGTTGTGCCCCCACGGTCCACGGGACTACGGAACAGGTGAAGAGAAGAAGTTGAAGAATATTATGCAAAGATACTGTTTTGTTTGATTCAAATTGTTTCTCTAAGGATAGTAGATCTGGCTTCTTTTTCTGTTGTAATATTATGCAAAGATACTGTTTTGTTTGATTCAAATTGTTTCTCTAAGGATAGTAGATCTGGCTTCTTTTTCTGTTGTAATATTATGCAAAGATACTGTTTTGTTTGATTCAAGTTGTTTCTCTAAGGGTGGTATACCTGGCTTCTTTGCCTTTTTACCTGTTGTAATAAACAAATCGGGAGGAATGAGCTTCACCACCCTGTGACACCTTTTTAGAAAAAACCCAAACAAATTGTAAACAGCAACAACAACATCAGACAAGAAGAAGAAGAAGAACACCACCACCACCACGACCACCACCACCATCATCAACAGCAACAACAGAATGGGTGGGGTAGAGAAATGTCCGGCCCTCCTCATAAATATTATTGACACACCCGCAACAAACCAACTCCCTACATGCAACCCCACCCCCAAACATCGTCCAAAACAGACACACATTCATACCCCAATCCTACATCTTATGATGAAGTTTACAAATGATTGATGTACAGTGATGTTTTTGCTGTCACAGAGGGGGAAAATACCTTTCTCCAATCCAGTTCAATAATATCCCCTTCACACACACACACACACACACACACACACACCACACACGCAAGCAATGGCGCATAATAATCTCCTTCCGAACGAAACAAAACAAACAACAAGAAGAAACAAACAATCCTTCCCCCAAATTAACCGACCTCCCCCCCAAAAAAAACAACAACAACACACACAAACACACACACAAGAATACCCCCCCCAACAAAAAACCCAAAACACCCCACACCATAGAAACAGCACAAAAAAACCAAACAAAGACACCCTCCCCCAATCCAAATCACCTAGACAAAAACATACGTCATTGCTGTCGTAAAGAACTTGTGGGGTTTGATCATCAGGCCCACTTATGCTAACACTTGCTTGTGAACACACACAGACCGTTTGAAGCTGCCTACAACAGGACATGCTTCAGTGATGTGTGTTTTCGATGTGCCGATCACATCATTGACGGTTTTCTCCTTTATGTGTGTATACAATATGTGGAAATATGCATTCTGCCTTGAGTTTATGCTGTTATTACTTCAAACATGTAAATGCAACGCTTCTCTCTCTCTCTGTCTCTGTCTCTCTGTCTCTCTGTATCTGTCTGCCTGTCTGTCTGTCTGTCTCTTATTTGCGTGTTCAGTAGTTGAGAGTGTGTATTCTGCCTTGAGTTTATGCTTTAGTTCCAGCATGTAAATGTACTGCCTCTCTCTCTGTGTCTCTGTCTCAGTTTCTGTCTCTCTGTCTCTCTGTCTCTCTGTCTCTGTCTCTCTGTCTCTGTCTCTCTCTGTCTCTCTCCCTCTCTCTCTGATTCAAGTTAACAATGGTAATCTTTAACACACTTCAAACATTTTAACTCTCTTGATAAATCAAAACTAACAAACGTATTACAAACGTCACTCACGCAATAAACAATCTCTTGTGTGTGTGTGTGTGTGTGTGTGTGTGTGTGTGTGTGTGTGTGTGTGTGTGTGTGTGTGTGTGTGTGTGTGTGTGTGTTTACATCCAATCTCCGTGTGTATGCAGTTTTGTTAGTTTTCTCAGCTGGTCCCACAAGCACACAATGGCCTATTCTTCCAAAAAGCGGAACAGGTTGAACATGCGCACAGGATGTTCTGCCTGTGTTCGCACACGGGTCCTCGGTTTATAGTCTCATCTTAAGTACTTTTGGAGAGAGTGGAGTCGGCACTGATAATGAAAAGGTACTCGTGTGCTATTTTACATCACCCTCCTTCCCTGTTGTAAGGGATTAAAAAAGTGTGTGTGTGTGTGTGTGTGTGTGTGTGTGTGTGTGTGTGTGTGTGTGTGTGTGTGTGTGTGCGTGCGCGCGCGCGCGCGCGCGCGTGTGTGTATTCAAAATGTAAATTTCCTTTTTGAACTAAATGAATGCCATTTATCAGCCCTTTGAGTGATGATATGTGGAAATATGCTGACACACTCCATCCTAATTTGAATATATATAAAAAATGAAACCACTTGAAATCAGATGAGACCAAAGCCGAAATCTGTGCTTTGCGATCAAGACACGTGGCTATAGACACTGGCCCGACACTGGGTCTGATGTGGGAAACATGGAGCGCATTTCAATCAGTCTGTGCTGGAGGAATCGGGGTCAATGCCATTCTTTCCATGGCACAGATGACGCCACACATGTCTCCTGCCATGTCTTTACGACAGGCTTGGTCTGAGAGGCACATGCCATGCCTCAGTTTTAACTCAGGCCATGCCTCAGTGTTACACTAGCCATACCTCAGTCTTAACACAAGCCATGCCTCAGTCTTACACAAGCCACGCCTCAGTCTTTTGTATGGTAACAGTTTGTCTGCTAGCTGACAAAACCAGGGTTTAGGAGAAGAGAACGCGGACGTTTGTGTCACATCTACGCGTAAATCATGGATTTAGGAAATTACACAAATTCAGGCCAAAGTGATAAAAACCAGTATTATTTACTTTCCAATTCGTGGCCCGAGTTTCATAATACGATATGTAGCTATAAGCATGACGTGTCCTTCTTTACCTAACTAGGGAATCAACAAAAAATGGTAGCAAATCTTCTTCAAACTACTCAACCTTTTTCAATGGATCATATTCTCTTTCTCATGCATAGATCTTGTCATCCAGGTGCAGATAAGAAAAATCTTATGCTAATGCCTCGGTCAGTTTCATTTCTCACAGGGCACAAGGAACAGAATGAAGACTCTGATGTTGTTGATGCCTTTAGTTTGCGGTGATCTTTAATTTTTTATTTGCAAATTTGCACACCAACATGTACGACAGAGAAAACGATGGGAAGACAACATCACTGAGTGGACTGGCCTTGGGTGGAACGATTTGCTAAGGATACAAGTTTTGGACTCCATCTCTTAAAAAAGATGACACTGACAGTAGACAACCATCATCATGGAAATTCTGCGTCTTTTGCTTCATTCATTTCCTTTTCTTTTATTGCTTTGCTTTCTGTTTTTGGCTTGAGTTGTTGTCGTCGTTGTCGTTGTTGTTGTGTACTTACGTGTTTGCTGTGGTGTTATCACCAAAGCTACTAACACTGAAAGAGTAATAAAGTGCGCTAGTGTTTGTGTAGCTTGAAACTCCAACTAGGAGGAGACAAGCAGGAAGACAGTAGTTAACCAACCAGACAGGGAGTAGAGTGTATACGAGAAGAAATTTATTTTGTGGCAAGTATGTAATGCTCTACAAGTTACTGTAGAGGAGATGTTACAGAGGTATTGATCAGATTGAAGAGTAGTTGTTAAAAGCATGACAAAAACCTAGTGTGTTTTCCTAGTATTTCATGTCCCTATAATTATCTGAAAACCTAAAGAATGACATGCACTTTGTACTGTCTACATGGTTTGGCTCTTCACACATTAAGGAATGACCGCTGTCATAGACATCTTTGCTATAGAAAGTTACATACGGTGAAAACTGACAATTTTGTTGTCTTGTATACAATGTTCAGTTGCAGCAGACTTCTCTGTTTGTCCCCCTTTTGCTGCTTCATTGGGAAAGTCCGTCATCATAATGTTTAAGCACAAGGCCACCTAAACTTTTCAAAAGGTTTTCTTCCTGTTTGTGTGTAGCAGCTGTCTCCCCATTAAAGTGGCTTTTTAACAGACATTTGCTACGACACCACTCTTGTGGCCGTAGATTCTTTATGATAGTAAATTTGAATTACACGTGGGGCATCGGTTTATTTTCTTATTTAAAAAATAGCATCCCAGGCCACGGCTCAAAATCTAATGGATGGGGGGAGGGGGGGCAAGTTTGGGATCAAATGGGATCGAACCCACAACTTCTTACTTTCCAGATTGATGCGTTAGCTGTAGACCACCGACAAACCCCAGGTAAAGATGTACTTTTGGATATCACAGTAACACTGTATTGACAAGAATGGGAAGCACTGGGACTCCAAAAACATGTTGCTAATAACAAACAGTACACTGGGGGCACTGGGATTCTACACTCATGTTGCTAATAACAAACAATACAGTGATGCCTGAGACAAAGCAGCATTTGCAAAAACTGTGAAGTGGTGACCAGTCATTTGCAGGGGCTATTCTCGGGTGACCGGTAGCATGCGCTCCCTGCTTTTTCAGAGACACAGAGCCTGAACAAAACAGACAGGGGGCCTCCTCCCCCTTCATTACTGACCCAGGGGAAGACGACATGACAGTCAGCTCAGATGGCGTCTCCTCTTGAAACTGTCATACTGGCTGTTTTTGATCCCTTCACCTCATTCCTATGCTTTTGATATCAATCAGCCATGAACCGTCTTCTGCCTAATCCCAGCATTGTTCCCAGCAAATGTCGATAGCGCCGTCTCTTTCATGTCCAACACTAGACGGCAAAGCAGCATTCTGAGATGGCGCGCTCTGACAGTTCTTTCTTCTGTCGGGGCCCTCCATCATTTTCTTTGTTCACAACAAGAAAGACATGCTCTGGTGCGTATAAATGACACGTCTGATCTCTTATGGATGCTAATCTCTTTTACATGCAAATCAAAGCCGAAGAAAGAACAGTTTGGCGTGACTGCTTTCATCAGGCATGCTTTGTTCATCAAGCACACTCAGAACAAGCGTCCTTACATATCGCTATCACCTTCTCTGAATTTATTCAAGGTACTTTTGCGTCACCTGAAAAAAGAAAAAAAGCTAATTTGGAATGTAAAATAATTGTACTTTGATTTTACGTGGTCACTATGAATATTATAGCTTTTAAAGCATTATTAAAGTTATGAGTGAAAAATTCACATCTTTAACAATTTGTTTTTCTCGCAAACTATTTTCGATTGAGTTGTCCATTATCAACTCTATCCATCATTCTTCACACGAGTCAATCACCTCAATCACTGTCGCGAGCTCTACCAACATAAAAGGTTTACTAGGTTTAGATGGGGTTGGAGATGAGCTAATTAACACTTAGTCCCCTCAGTTAATGAACACAGCTCTGATGGCTAGTTAGACCAGCCCCTAAGGCCAGCCTAGCAGAAAGGCAGGGAAGATGGCTAATTGGCCCCACAGAAATGCCTGCTGCAGGCCTATTTCGGCAACACTTCCCAGTACCCTGCTTTGGTCTCTCCAGTTTTCAGGACTGTATATGGCAACGTTCTGGCGGCTCCTGCGACGGCACTGGAATCACGCGTATTAGCGATTGCCTTTCCGATGAACCATTCCAGCGACGCGGAGAGGGGGGGGGGGGGGGTGTCTGCTGCATGGGTAACAGCTTGCCCTTCATACTTACTTACCCAGGCTTTGCACTCTAGAGCCTAGAACGCAACTCCACGCTTTTCCAAGACTGATGCCTGCATCAGCATGGAAGACCGCAGAGGTGGAAATATCTGATGCCATAGTCACCATGAAAGCCATACACTGGGCTCTTTATATGAAAGATGTGCCATATGACAAGGATGATAAATAACAAATGCTAAACAGTAATATAAACTTTTGTTCAAAACAAAAAAGAGAGACGACTTTATGCCAATGATAGCAGTGATATCCATTGCATCAACAATCAAGCAGGCAGAAAGGCCAAAAGCAGGCATTGAGAAAAGTCCTTTCAGAAGCTTCAAGTGTCTTTATATGCCTTTTATGTAACGATTAACACACATCAGAGGAACTTAAAACACCTAAACGTTTAGGGACATCTATTTGTTTTGTTTTGTGTACATTTTTGTTCACCTTTTGGCATCAAGACAATTTTCTGTAGATTTCTTTTTGGCTGAAGAAAATAGGTTTCCTTTTATTCCAGAAGTTTTTTTCATGGTCGTTTTAGTGGAGAAAGGGTCGGAAGAGGATTATATTTGTTACAGTTGTGATATTGATGATAGATAATGGGGAAAATAAACAAACCAAAGTGACAACACTAATATCCTATTTCATACACACGCGTGTACATACACACACGCGAACACAGATGCCCGCATGCTCACCCTCTCTCTCGTTCTCTTTTTCACAAAAAAACAGACAGCCAGCCATCCACACACACACACTCACTCACTGAACCAGAAACAAGAAGAAAAACAAAGTGAAAACAAAATGAATAAAAGAAGCTCTGCAAAAGCCTCACTATGTGGACATGTCTGTGGGCTCTTTCCTGTCATTACTTTAGGCCACAACATTGGGACAGAACTTCTACAATCTCTCTCAGAGGTCAGAGGTTTTCATACAACACGCTGTATACTTAGCTTTGCTTTTTTGTGTTCCTGAGTTACACCACAACACAGCACATACATCACGGCTCAGTGAGATAGTTCTGATGGCACAAACGCAAATATAATCAGCAGTAAGTGCAGGGTAAAACACAACAAACAAAGTTGATGTGAAGAATTGTTTTATATGGAACAGTTCGTCACTGGAAAAGGCATTAGAAGAAGTTATTGCAGTCAGCTGGGAGAAGAAAAGAGACCACAAACAAGCAATGCTGCAGCCGGCCAAACTAGCCCCAGTTTTTAGTGACAAACACGTGACACACCGCTCTATACTGCTGATGACTCGTGGCTACAGACAAAGCAATCAGTCTACAGAAAAAACCCTGCAGATTTGTAAAACTGTTCTCTGACTTCATGTATGTCTACAGCTTTTCATTTTAAGAGGAATTTCTTATCACTGATCCAATCCACTAATATAAAAAAAAATCGTAAAAAATCGTATCATTGTATGTGGTATCAAATACTTAATCGTAAATGTGCCTGTTTACCGTGGGACACAAACATGTCCACATGAAAATCAGAAATGCCTCATGGCCCGGAGTTATGAGTACCTGAATACTCCTGTAGATGGAGCAGGTGCTCTTCAAGGGGGAATAAGCACGCTTATAATAACAACATATCACAGGTGCACAAAGGACTGCAGCAAGCACCTCATAGAGAGAGCAGGTTTGTCTGTGGAAGGAACAAGCACTGCCGGAAATGAAACAGGCAGATATGTACAGTGCTTTTCTAGAGAATAGGTACACGTGTGGAGTGAGCTGACATCAATCCACACATACTGGACAGGGACTGACAAGATTCAACAGTTCGACAGCTGTGGTCACATTTTCTTCTTGTTTAGGTTATTTAGCTCATGTTCAACTAAGTATTTGTATTAACGTTGATCTTCACTCTTTACTAAACCAAGTAGACTTTCAAAGTACTGTAAAGAATAAATTTGCTGATTAAAAGTGTGACAACGGGACGCCTCCATTCCCTCTCTACTGTGTGTAAAGTAATAATTAATGAATTTAGAGTCAGATATTCCACAGTTGACCATGGAACTCAGGAAAATTCAACAGCCCTTTGGTCTTCCTTCTGTACAGTCAGATGGCGAGGCAATGCTGTCTCCTCAAGCCGTCTCTGTCTCTCTGACTGGTCTTAATGCTGGTACTTTTGACGGTCGTCAAAGAACTATTGGCTTTCACAGAGCCCACAGCCAGTGTGAGGGAGTCACTTATTTGATAAACTCAAAAAGCAAAGCAGACTACCTTTATTACTGTTTACATAATCACACTCTTCCATGTTTGTATAATTATGATTGTTTACAGATAATCTTTCATATTTATATCCGATTGTTTACAGATAGTATTTCATGTTTATATATGATTGTTTACAGATAGATCTAGTATTTCGTGTTTATATATGATTGTTTACAGATAGTATTTCATGTTTATATATGATTGTTTACAGATAGTCTTTCATGTTTATATATGATTGTTTACAGATAATCTTTCATGTTTATATATGATTGTTTACAGATAGTCTTTCATGTTTATATATGATTGTTTACAGATAATCTTTCATGTTTATATATATGATTGTTTACAGATACTCTTTCATGTTCATATATGAGTATTAGCAGATAACCATTCAGGGCAGGTAGCCATTCACAGCTGGGTGAACAGTGGGAAGCGAATGCACGCAAAAGGTCACCCATCCACTTGGTAGCCGCGCTTGATGCCGCTTAACATTGACTTGGGGAAAGTAAGCGCTCTGACCACTGAACTATCTCGTCTCCAACTGACAGAGGGATGGACAAAATCAGGTAGACTCATGTTTTTGTCTCACGCTGAAAATATATATCTGGACCTGACATGTACTGTGGGTGTAGAAAGGCTTCACAAACATCAACTCCATTTCATTATCTCCAGGCATTAGACATGTCTGCACAAAGTCCCGAATTGTGCAAATCCATTTCACCGGAGATTATGTCAGGCGTGAGAACCAGGTTCAAGTCACTAGCTGCACGCACGAGTGCGCATGCGCGTATATCTATGTATGATACTGCACAGAAAAAGATGAACATCTGAAAAAAAGAAACATCTGAAAAAGACAACTATCTATAAGAAGTAGACTTGATATCATATGGGAAATAGGTCTTGGCCTGTTTGTTATAATCCTAGCAAATTGCGTGGTATATTATAGAAGACAAGAACGCGCGTCAGTAAATACGATTCTATAATATTGCTTTGGGATCTTGTTTTGAAGATGAAAGGGACGTAACTGTCCACATTTCCTCAGAACAATGTGTGGAGAAGGCAGACGACAATGGATCAGTGATGGCTGCTGAAAGCACGTGACAGTGAGGACAGATCAAAGCCCTGAAGTCAGGCAGCAGTGGGGAGTGTGGACACCGCCTTCCTCCCTTCACTGTGCTCTGCATGTCCTTCCTCCACATGCCTCCGTCAGTGATGAAGGAAGATGGCAGAGAGACAAATCCCTGTCTGCTTCAGTCACATCTCCAGACTTTGACACAGCACAGAAAGCAGACTGCAAGTCACCAGACAGCAGCTTCACAGAAATGCATCTTGGAGTGTTGGCGTTAGAAGCTTCATCTCAGACTTCAGCGTCCTGACATCCATCACACAGACACGCGTGTTACACAGCTGTCCACAATGCACTGAGGGCAGATCAAAGTGTGGGCTGTCTTTCTTACTTGTCCACACTCGCCAGTTTCGTCATTGATGATTTTTGTTCCATCCATTTTTCCCCCCTCCAAATAAAAATGGGTCAGCTTTATGAACGATGCAAAAACCAGGCTGCAACACAAGAAGAAAGACAACGCCATGTTATGATAAGATAGGCCTACGCACTGGGCATACAGCGTGCAAAATAGGATCAATGTTTTTTCCCGTTCTTCAGCTATAGCTCAGAGACTCACCAATGGTATATATTTTTGCGTATACAACCATTAAAGGTAGCAGCATCCCGACTTCGGGGATGATGTCTAAACACGACGCCAGAGTGTATGCATTTATCGAAAATTTTTTTGACCATCTATTCTTACCGGCACGTATGGCCTACTATTCCAAGAATGTGTGTGCAAGATGTTCTGCGTGCGTTCGCACACAGGATCTCGGTTTACAGTCTCATTCGAAGGATTTTTGGGGAGCGCAGTCAGGACTGATGTTAACTGCAGGAGAAGAATCTACGAGAACATGCATCTCCGTGATTGTTTGAACCTGGGCTCAGTTAATCCTCGGCCGTCAGATTGCTGGTGCAACACTCTAACCACACGGCTACCGCCTCAGATTCTATGTGAGAGTTGGGGATTTGTCAGAAATTTTAGTGGAAAAAATGTACCCACGATACAATTTGATTCTCCATCTTTATTTTGCTTTTTCGATTGGGTGTTTATTATTAGTGACTGAAGCTGGCTGTATATCCGGTCAGGAACAATGACAGAGAGCAGAAAGGGAGGTGGAATCTTGCCATTCATAAACTTGCAGTTTGTCAGATTTTACTTTTTATTTGTTGTTCAACTTGAAAGAAAAAAAAGAGAAGAGGAATGACATTGCCAGGTTTTTAAAGAAGTAAAGTAAATATTCCAGCATAGTTTCAGATTTGTTGAAGTCTTCAAGATGTAAGTGGGCATCCTGCGAGTAGGGAGTGAAGGTCACCTTGTCTCGACAGTAGCAGAACAAACATAACCGACAGTTCCTGCCATATCTCCAAAAGAAGAACGGTGAGGAAATCTGAATCAGCATCGTTCTACACAAAGAGCTTAGAGAGCAGCAAAAATGTTGATAAACCTATTAAATGACAAGTTTTTGTAGAAACTAGTATTGAAAAATATGTTTTGAAATCAGAGCACAGCAATAATTCAACTGAATGATGTAAGGGAAATATAGACGCTTCAACATATCCTTTAAAGGATGTGAATAATTTGTCCTCTCGGCAAGAAAATAAAATTTATAACTATAAACTTCTTTGCGTTTGAACAGAAAGAAATTTATGTGTTAGATTATAGAGAATCTTCAGCATTATATATTCATTTCCATCAAAACGGAAACAAAACGTATGGACTGGGTCAGAATACAGTGCTGAAACAGACTGCAGTTGGACCATCAGTTGTAGCACACATCCCTGAGGAGCACCGAGTTCAAAAGAATATGTTCTTCAGTGCAAACCAGTTTACAGTAACAATCTAAGAGACAGATATAGACAGATCCACACGACAGATAGAGAGAGACCCATAACAGGATGACAGATATAGACAGAACCATAAACTGATGACAAATATAGACAGAACCATAAACTGATGACAGATATAGACAGACCCATAACAGGATGACAGATATAGACAGAACCATAAACTGATGACAGATATAGACAGACCCATGTCAGGCCTGAACCAGATACACCTCTGTGGGAGACAGCCCATCAATCCAAATTATGCTGAGCAGCCAAGCGATGCAGACAGATCAAGGAGAGACAAAAGAAACATCACTGATAAATGGCATCAGAAACATCTCCCCTCTCTCTCTCCTCTCTCTCTCTCTCCTCTCTCTCTCTCTCTCTCTCTCTCTCTCTCCTCTCTCTCTCTCTCTCTCTCTCTCTCTCTCTCTCTCTCTCTCTCTCTCTCTCTCTCTCTCTCACAGTGTCTTCAGCATCTATCCCCCCCCCCCCCCAACCTGTGTTACCGATAGTATGGAGCCACACAGAACTGTAACCTCAGGAGACAGGGCCAGCAGACTGTTCTGACACTTATATATAGGACAGCACCGACACATATTTGTTTCTGCAATACTTTATTTATTGCTGGGGTATACTTCTTCGATCACCCGAGCCAAAAATTTAGAACCCGAAATCAGAATAAGAAATTATTGCCATAAAAGTCACACAGACTTATTGGACATAACGAAGTAATCAATGACAGGAAGGTTGTATTCTTGTTGTACCTCAGCTTCTTCCCAAACCTTATGATGATGATGAGGACGATGATGATGATGATGATCATGATGATGTTGATAGTCAATGTTTGGCAGCGAAAAGCAAGCAGTCAGCCAAACAGCTGATAAAAACTAAACAAAGAACCGCTTAGAATAAAAAAATTCTGATTGAAAGAAGTGTCTGCTTCTGAAAACTTTCATACACACTTTCTTCTCCGATATCAACTCTGTCTGTAATGGCCTGTGCAGTGTCTTCCCCCAGTCTGCCTGTTGACTGTATCAGTGTAAACATGCACACACCACGGCCCAGCAATTTGCAAAAGAAAAACCGATCATTTCTTATGTGGCCTCATCCATTAGACATACAAATGGTATCCAACTGAAATCGAGAGTGCAGAAATTGCTCTAACCATTCCGAATAGAAGAGACAGGTGTATGTGTGGATACGGATGGGTGAGTGAGTGAGTGAGCATAGAAAAGAGGGTGAAGATAATATAGATGAAGGAGGGCAACTGAAACGATAAAGGTGGAAAGTTTTGTGCTTAAAGAATCTGCTTTTCAAAACTGTCAGTGTCCCCACTCCCCCAAAGTCTTTCAGATGAGACTATAAACCAAGGTTCCGTGTGCAAACACACGCAGAACATCTTGCACACACAATAAAACCCTGTTCCGCCTTTCGGTAGAGAAGGCCATTTCATGCAGGCAGGGACGGATAACAAA
>CM060317.1:5100259-5105259 GCA_030674155.1 Stramonita haemastoma
TGCTGTAAGGAGAGGGGACCAGCCCTCCAGACAGCTCTGGCACACTGGTGGGTGATAGTACGGGAACGTAGCTGTTTTTAAACCTCTCAGTATATCGCTAGGTCATGAGTTTTCCTCAGCCTCTCTTATGTATTGCTTCAGAAGCGATTAAAAAAAAAACTGGACTCTTATCCCCGCGTCTTTATTACGATGGTGATGATGATGATAATGATGATGATGATGATAACGATGATTATGATGAAAATGATGATAAAAGCAGCAGCAGCAGCAGCAGCAGCAGCAGCAGCAGCAGCAGCAGCAGCAGCAGCAGCAGCAGCGGTAATAGTAGTAGTAGTAGTAGTAGTAGTAGTAGTAGTAGTAGTAGTAGTAGTAGTAGTAGTAGTAGTAGTAGTAGTAGTATAGTAGTAGTAGTAATAGTAGTAGTAGTAGCCCTCCTCCCCCTTCGTCCAAACAATCCACAAAATGCCATCACTTCATTGTCTGCAAAACCAAGCAATGAAGAAATACAGTGACTGTTCAGAGGCAAGGAGTCAGAGTGGCAGTAGTGCCTTTGATGCCGTTGTTCACAGTCCTGGGTCAATATCTCCTCAGTGCTGTTGACATACAGCACAATGCAGGCACAGACTTCAGTCAGGCTGTCAATACAGGCAGGAAAATATGTCATCCTATACCGTTTTCTGAACCAGGACATTATATAATAATATACTGTTTTCTGAACCATTATGTAACCACACACTATTTTCTGAACCAGGACATTATGTAATCATATACTGTTTTCTGAACCAGGATATCATGTAATCATATACTATTTTCTGAACTATTACATAATCACACACCGTTTTCTGAACCATTATGTAATTGTTTTCTGAACCATTATGCGATCACACACTGTTTTCTGAGCCATAACAGCATGTAATCATATACTATTTTTTAAACCAGGACAGCATGTAATCATATACTGTTTTCTGAACCATTATGTAATCATACACCGTTTTATGAACCATTATGTAATAATATACTGTTTTATGAACCATTATGTAATCATATACCGTTTTATGAACCATTATGTAATCATATACTGTTTTCTGAACCAGGGCAGCATGTAATCATATACTGTTTTCTAAACCAGGACATAATGTAATCATATACTGTTTTCTAAACCAAGACATGATGTAATCATGTACTGTTTTCTGAACCAGGAAATGATGTAATCATGTACTGTTTTCTGAACCAGGACATAATGTAATCATGTACTGTTTTCTGAACCAAGACATGATGTAATCATGTACTGTTTTCTGAACCAAGACATGATGTAATCATGTACTGTTTTCTGAACCAAGACATGATGTAATCATATACTGTTTTCTGAACCAAGACATGATGTAATCATGTACTGTTTTCTGAACCAAGACATAATGTAATCATGTACTGTTTTCTGAACCAAGACATAATGTAATCATGTACTGTTTTCTGAACCAAGACATGATGTAATCATATACTGTTTTCTGAACCAGACGGACTGAAAGGTTAATAGCGAGGACAATATATAATCAGATACTGTATAGTGAACCACACTGACCTAACGATTAATGGTCAGACAAATGTAACAATTCACTGTACTCTGACATGACCGACCGAAATGTTAATGTCCAGGGCATTACGTAATGATATACTGTATTTTTAACCAGAACAATATGTAATGATATACTGTATTCTGAACCAGATCAATATATAATGAGATATTGTTTTGTGATCCAGGATAATATGTGATCATGTATTCTGAATGGGACTAACCTAAAGGTAAATGGCTGGGACAATGCGTAGCCAGTCAGTGTATTCTGAACCAGAACAATATCTAATCATAAACTATATTATATAACTGAATAACATGTAATCATACACTGTATTCTGAACTAAACTGAACTAACAATTAATCCATTCGTCTAAGAAGTTTACATTTGTTCAAATCTATGTCCTTTTTATTTACCTATTCCATTTCTCTTAGATTCTGTCGGTAGTTTAGTGCCAATCTTTTCGATGGATTGAGACACCAGGCTCCTGTGTGTGCTGCCTTCATTGAGGACATGAAATAAATCGATAATTAGCAAGAAAATGACATGCCATAAATGTACATATGGCAACAAAAAAGTGCCTCTGTGAATCAATAAATGTGAACTTGGAAGAAAAATCTGCTTACATGAAATAAATGTGCTCTTGATAAGAAATATTTGATCTCCAATAAAGATATAAAGTGGAACACATGTTTATAACCAATTAAGGTAAACCAGCCAGAACAAAAACAACTAGTAGCACTCTTTCATAGTGACGTATTTTTTCTGGGGGAGAGAACAAGTATGTAGATTATAACAATACAATACAACATGATAGAATATAATACGGTATGATACACTACACTACGCTACAAAAACAAAACAATACTCATGAAGTGCTCCGCTTATTGAGATAAAATATTGACAATAACAAAAATAAGACAAGATGATATAACACATTGCAATATGATATTATGCGATGTGATGTGATGTGATGCTACGCAGTGCAATACAACACAACATATCACAATATTATAATAGAGTACAATACAGCATAACACTCCCGTCTCATCTTTTCAAAGTGCACCCAGTGACCGCCATTACAGAGACAGCAGGAACTACTCACAAGCTGTCCTGACAGGAGATCCAACCACCCCCTCCCCCTCTCCCCCCTTTTCTTCCTCTCCCCCACCCTTGCCTTAACAGTCTTTTCTCCTTCCACTGAGTGCATCGAGAGGGAGAACGGTTAGAAGAAAGGAAGGAAGGAAGGAAGGAAGGAAGAAAGGAAGGAAGAAAGGAAGGAGGGAAGGAGGGAAGGAAGAAAGGAAGGAGGGAAGGAGGGAAGGATCATCTTCTTACAGGCAGACAATGATAGAGCCAGAGAAATGCAGTACCAAGAAAATGGCTTTTTCTTGCTTCTCCCTGTGCCTCAGAGATGACATTATCTTTTTTTCTATTTTAAATTTTCTTTATCCCTTTTCAACCTCCTCCTCCTCCCCTTTCTTCTTCTTCTTCTTCTTCTTCTTCTTCTTCTTCTTCTTCTTCTTCTTCGTCTTCTTCTTCTTCTTCTTCTTCTTCTTCTTCTTCTTCTTCTTCTTCTTCTTCTTCTTCTTCTTCTTCTTCTTCTTCTTCTTCTTCTCAGTCTCTCTATTCTTCTGTTCGCTCTTTGTCTTCTTCTATCGTTGTTTCGACATAAGTTTAAGGTAAACATGTTCAATCTGAAGTGTTGCGCACTATTTTCCATTTTCAAAGTAACTGCATCTAAGAACAACCAGTGGTTGAAATCTGTCCAAAGGGAAGCAGTCCGGAATAAGAATGAGCCAACATTACCCTTCAGCTCTGAAACACACTCTTGGCTCCCTCTCTCTCAGCTCTGTGACACGGTTTTGTTTCGTGACGCTCACTCCCGAAGCTGGAGAAGGGAAACAAAACAAATATTTCAACACAATGCCATCACTTTAGCGCCTGCAGAAACAAGGCATGAAAGAAAACGCATACGTTGTTCAGCGTTGGGCAGTCGCGGTAGAGGCCGTGTTTTTGATCTCTTTGTTTTCCAGCTCAGGGTCAATTCTTTGTCTCGCGTGTTGAGTCACAGAACAATGCCCTCATAGACTTCCTTCACGAAGTCTTTATAGCCAGGACAATGGATAACCATGAATGCGTATGAATCTCCTTCACCTAAAGGTTAATGCACCCGACTAGGAAGCGAAGGTTTAACAGCTTGAATCTCGCGAAAAACTTATTATTTCCCTCCTTACTTCTATTGAATTGGGCTGGGTATTTCTGGTTGCCAGTTTCTGGAATGAAATGGAGAAAAAAAGCTCCCTTGCAACAACACGTAAGTTCGTGTGTGTAATAGGTTTCATAGAGAGAAAAGTGGTCTCCTATGGTAAATTAAGGTAGTCAGAAATTAAAACTATAACACTGTGAAGATGTATTGGTATAACTCGTCCTGAAAGAGAGAACCTTGATTTGTTTTAAAACGGAGGTTTATAAATGAAGCACTATACAACACAATACACAACAATACAATATAAAACAATACAGCACAACTACTATGCAAACAATATGATAATGATACAAAACGAACAATTTAACACAATAACAATACGATACAATACAACACGATACAATACAATGAACCACAATGCACTGCAATGCGATATAAAACACGTCAATACTTTTCAAAATAGTGCGATATGTTACGATACGATGCAAAAACTATATGGTTATAAAAATCACTACAACATAGTACAACACAGCACTGGACTCTTCTGCAATACACCGTCACCCACTGGCAATCTCAGACACAATCACCGTGAGGACAATGCCCGGTCACAGCAGTTGTTCCCCCTGACCATTAAAGAACAGCGGCAACCACTCACAACCTGTCCCTAGTGGACATCAAACGAAAGCACCCCACCTCCTCCTCCCCCCCAAGACCGCCTTCTCTCACCTCCACCACCTTCCTCATGCTCTCTCTGTCTCTCTCTCTCTGTGTCTCTCTCTCCCTCTCTCTCTCTCTCTGAGAGTATCTCTCTCTCTGTCTCTGTCTCTCTCTGTCTCTCTGTCTCTCTCTCTCTCTGAAAGTATCTCTCTCTCTGTCTCTCTCTGTCTCTCTCTGTCTCTGTCTCTCTCTGTCTCTCTCTCTCTCTCTGTCTCTCTCTGTGTGTGTCTCTCTGTGTGTGTGTCTCTCTCTGTTTCTATGTGTCTCTCTGTGTCTCTCTGTGTCTCTCTGTGTCTGTCTGTCTGTCTGTCTGTCTGTCTGTCTGTCTGTCTGTCTGTCTGTCTGTCTGTCTGTCTGTCTGTCTGTCTGTCTGTCTCTCTCTCTCTCTCTCTCTCTCTCTCTCTCTCTCTCTCTCTCTCTCTCTCTCTCTCTCTCTCTCTCTCTCTCTCTCTCTCTCTCTCTCTTCCTCTCTCTCTCCCCTCTCTCTCTCTCTCGATACTGCG
>CM060317.1:5110259-5112759 GCA_030674155.1 Stramonita haemastoma
ATCCTCCTTCATCACTGACGGAGGCATGTGAAGGAAGGACATGCAGAGCACAGTGAAGGAAGGAAGGCGGTGTCCACACTCCCCACTGCTGCCGGACTTCAGGGCTTTGATCTGTCCTCACTGTCACGTGCTTTCAGCAGCCATCACTGATCCATTGTCGTCTGCCTTCTCCACACACTGTTCTGAGGAAATGTGGACAGTTATGTCACTTTCATCTGAAAAAAAAAGTGACAGCAAGGCTATGTTTAGACATCGGATGTGCTGACTTTCTGTCCTCTAGCAAAGTATTTCAGAACTCTCTTTGATTACATAAATCAAGTCATGAATAATTTGCATGAGTACAAGTCTATTTCTTATTCTACTTCAAATGGTTTTTACACACACACACACACACACACACACACACACACACACACACACACACACACACACACACACACACACACACACACACACACACACAGACACACACACACACACACACACACACACACCCCACACACACACCCCACACACACACGTGCACGCGCACATACGCGCGCACACACATACATACATGAGCGCGCGCGTGGGCACGCACGCACGCACACACATATACACACAACTAATTCATGGTTAGTTTACATAAATACAAGTCCATTCCCTGTTCTATTCTTTTTCATATGAAGTTTCACACACACATACATACATACATACACAACACACACACACACACACACACACACACACACACACACACACACACACACACACACACACACACACACACACACACACACACACACACACACACACACACACACACGCTGACCCAGAACCCATTCTGGCAACTGATGAATTATGATTTTCATGGAACTTCAAACAGGAGACTGATAACGAAGCCGAGTGTCTCTCAAAGCCTCTCTCTATTCTCCGCCAAGTCGACTGGCCATAATTATAATCAGGGGGTCTGACCAAAGATCAGAGTTCCAGAGGCTTTGAGAGACTACAGCACAAGTTCCAGATCACTTATCTCAGACACTGAAAGAGAATCCTGCTAAGAGTTCATTCCGAGATTGCTTTGTGGAAACCTCTGTGGAAAGCCAAGAGTACCACGACTCTTTCACAAAGATGCTCACATCAGACGGAGCGTTCAGACAGTCTGATGTAAGAATGGATTTGACGACTTTCCGTTCTTTTCAGATAGGCTTTAGTAGAGATGGATACTGCCTTTTGATTGACATAAAGACAGAGTAAAGTGTCATTGCTGGATAGAATTGTGTCATACGGGGTATTGAATTATGACTGACAAAAAAAAGTGTAACATCTTTGATAGATGGAATTGCTGAAATTGGTTAAAAGGGCATTTGCTACACTCTAATAAAAAGGTAGATAAAGGATAATCATCAAGCTAGACTATAGATAAAGATAGCGACGACCGACACACACTGTTAGTGCCCTCAAATTCCACAGCAAAACTACTGTAGACAAGAAAATCAACAATCCGAAGTGTGTGCGCCCACCAACACATTCATGTTGGCCTCCCCACAACTATGAAACCAGCACTATTGTATTGCATACCACTTTTCTCTTAGTAATGGCATATTTTTCTGAATGAAATCGGGGTGCTTTCCACACGAGAGAGCGTCGCCACAAGAGCAGCGCCATCCTTTTTTTTTTTTTTTTAAAAAAGCATCCTAGGAGTCTCTATAATTATGTATTTATCTCTCTACGGGAGACTTTTTTAGCAGAAGTTTGCAAGGGACAACTCTCTCCCTGCTGTGGTTTCTTTTACGTGCCCCATATGTGTTGCATATGTAGCCTCGGTTCTTCGTCTCACTTGAAAACATAGCACCCAGATCATCGCTAAAGGTCCAGTGGGTGGGGGATGAGATTTCGTCCAACTTAACTGGAATGGAACTATTGACATCTTGCTGTCTTGGTGGGTGTGTAACAAATGTAATTATCTATCTATCTATCTATCTATCTATCTATCTATCTATCTATCTATCTATCTATCTATCTATCTATCTATCTATCTATCTATCTATCTATCTATCTATCTATCTATCTATCTATCTATCTATCTATCTATCTATCTATCTATCTATCTATCTATCTATCTATCTATCTATCTATCTGTCTGTCTGTCTATCTATCTATCTATCTATCTATCTATCTATCTATCTATCTATCTATCTATCTATCTATCTATCTATCTATCTATCTATCTATCTATCTATCTATCTATCTATCTATCTATCCATCCATCCCTTAGTCTGGCGACTGAAGGGGCACCCCTGAAGACTTGACAACCAGTTCCCTCCATTCCTATCTCTGTTCTGTCTTTCTCAAAATTTTGTTGAGTTCTAGGCCTGTCCATTCGCTGATGTTGTCATCTCATCTCTTCCTTGGTCAATCAATGCAATAAAACGATCGATAAGAATTAAAGAATGTTTTAGGAAACTACATTACATGTTGATTAATTAAATCTTTACAACGCTGACTTTGAAGACATTTT